>JAYESD010000005.1:66726855-67073718 GCA_036927565.1 Tuctoria greenei
CATTGTAATGTGCTTAATATTTATTAGATATAATATTACTAATGTGTTAATTTTCCATATGCGATGTTTTTCAATAAAAGGAGGAGTTTTTTGTTAATGCATGTACTGTAGAACACATTGTTCATGAACATAAAATAAAATGCATTTTTCATTAACATAAAAATGACACATATATGACAAACAAGAAAAAAACACATAGAAAACAAAAGAAAAAAGCTACTACTAATCCTACTCTACTCAAAGGAGGACTTGTCCACCTCCTCCACCGCCGCGTCCGCATCTGCCGGCGGTGCCTCCGCCTCCGCCGCAACCGCCGGCGGAACATCCTCCAACACCAGATCAAACTTTTTTTGGTCGACGGTGTTCACCAGTTGCTCGCGAAAATCAACCCCAGCCTCCTCACCGATCATCTCGTCGAGGCAATCAAGACGAGCGGCCATAAAGCCTAACCCGAAGATGTAGTAGCCGGCGAAGTCCATGCTGGTGTGGTGGGGAAGGATCCCAAGTCACAATCGGCGATAGGAGTGAGATGTATTTTCAAATACATCCTGCGCCATTTTGTCGAGCGCTTTTCCTTGCACGTCAGCGTGGAACAAGTTGCCGGTGACCTCCTTAAGCTTGTCGTCGAGTTTGTCGACGCGTTCCTTGATGAGGCATACAGTCTCATCATAGTCGGACGGAAGAGGTGCGGGTGCCGCGGGCGGAGACGGGAGTGGAGGAGGTGCGGGCTCTGCATCCAGTTCTACCAGCATTGGCGGTGACAGAAATGGAGAAGGAGGTTTGGAGGACATCGATGACCTGGAGCGCTTCGGTGCGGGGCTACCCATTTGTTCGGCGACGGAGGTGCAAACAAAGAGAAAGAGGTGGTCGACAGTGCTGCGGCGGAGAAGCAAGAGGAGAAGTTTGGAGGCTAAAATCGACCGAGAGGTTCGACGGAGAAGAAGAGGACAGTGTGCCTTTATAGAAGGTTGTCGTCTAAGCGCGTGAGTGGAGATGATCAGGCACTTCAAAAATTGTACTTTTGAATCGACGGTCAGAGTTACTCCGAATCGCGGTTCGCCTCCTCTCCGTTATCGCAACGGCTCAACACGTCCCATCTGCCATTTTTTTAATTTGACACACAAAGGGCCTAGGATATGCAGTGGCCCACCTGGCATACTTTGTAGGTTCGTCCCGCGGTGTTCATAACTTTTCATGCGAATGATTTCAACGATGTGCAGAGATTGACGTGAACACATGTGGCAATCAACCGAGTGTCCATATCTTTTTTTTGAAGGATGCAACCATTGCCGAACGAGAGTCCATATCGAACCGTTGATAATTGTCGTGATCATGTATGATGGTGGGCATGAATGTAATGCATGTGAACGACACTCGTGATCAAGCATGTTTGGTCACGTGTTCAGGATTTTTGTGCCCCCTTGTTGAGGAACATGTTAATTTGATGACGTTGAGGATCGGATGTGATGTACGTGTTTTCACAAGTGTGTACATTTGTTCCTAAAATCAAAACACGTAGCGGCTAGCGCCTACGCATGTCGTTTCTTCAAAAGACGAGTACAGCGATACATAATGGCAGCATGCAATCGATTAATTTGATGAACCACGTACGTAGTGAGAGCTGTGTGCTTATTAGACGATGGTAGTCCACATTCTATCCTCGTACCGTCGAGGGAACATCCTTGTGTCAAATTTGTTATCTCTATTGATGACAGGATAATATTCTTCATTAGTGTGGTAGATAAACTGCCATATAGGTTGAAAGCATACACATGCATGGTAGAGAATATGATAAATATAGAAATATATATACATGATAGGAAATATTCTATTCTTGGAATACATGTTTTGGGCATAGCATGCATATGTACGTCTAACATCCATGTGAAAGACCTCGATCATGTTTGATGACGTTACATGTTTTCTCTTTTTGTTGAGGGGTCATCATGTTTGAGGCTCGTTTATCATGTTTGGGCGTAGCATGCATGGACAACTAACATGCATGTGAAAGACCTCGATGCATGTGAAATAAAATGCATGTTTTTAAAAGCAAGATATAGTGTTTCCTCAAGAAAAAATAATTTTATGAGAGATTGGGCGCACAAGCAGAAAATCTAGAACTTGAGAGATGCACCTGCGAATTCCATGTTAGGATGATCGACGGCAGTCGATCCACGAACTCGGTGGTTGGATCAGTAGTTGCTGAAGAGCAGCTAGCGGCCGACCTCAAAGGGGACAAAGGAGTCGATGCACGCATAGCTGATCTACTCGCCGGAGAGATTGTATGCGTCCCAGTTGCTCGTCCACACCCGGTAAGGCTTCTCAATGTCGGCGCCCATCACAGCGCTCATGATGTCCTTCAGCCCCGTACGGCAAAGGCTCGGGCGATCCATCTCCTCTGCCGTGAGCTCGGCCAGGTCCACCATTTTGGCCACCCAGCTGCCAGTCCTTCCAAAGTCTGTTGGCATCACCCTCCACGCCCACACCGACGAAGCAGTAGTCAGAATCGCCGAGGAAATCTTCAAGCTCGTCGGGGAAGTAGTTAGCATGGATGACCTGGAAGATGAGGCAACGGCGCCCGACGCAGAGCTGCAGAATGGCGACAGGGTTCTGGATGGTGGAGTAGCTGGCGCGCCACTCGATTTCGAGCTGAATGACGAGCTTGTGAAGGCGTCGACGACGGACGGAGAGGACCTCACCGAACCAGCCCTACACGGCCTCGCCGGAGGACATCACGGTGGTGGTGATCACGTCTTCATCGAACATCACATTGTACACCTGAGTCCCCACCATTGGGTCCTCTCTCCTTGTCGTCCCTACGGTTGCCATCTGCGGCGGTGCGGCGCAACTTCTCTCTTGTGCAAACCTTCGTCTACACCTTTAGTTTGGATTTTAATTGGAAACAGACCTGGATATATAACTGATGCAGTTACTATATGAGCGGAGGAGTTTCCGATTTTGACAGGCCCGAGCCCGGAGTAAAGAGAGTAATGAAGATTTTTTAATCTGATATACTCTTTCTAATTTTTAATTCTTATCGTTATGACCACAAGTTGCATTGTCTCAACCAAACATCACGTACAACAACAACAACATTTCTCAAGGGCCCACCCACTGGGTATGCCAGGTGGGCCACGGGATACCCTGGGTCCAGCCGCTAGAGAGTAGCTAGTATGAATGCATGCTAGAGAGATCAGCGGAATCGGGAACTGGCCAATGAAGATAGAAGTCGGTAGTCTCACGGTTCCTGTATTGAAACGCGCGCCATCCTTTTTCTTCTTCCCTTTTTTCTTATATGTATTATTTTTCCACCAATCTTCTAGCCCTCCTTTTTTTGAAGTTGTACAGTTGGATCAGGATATGTGGCCAGCATGAGGCGAGAGCTGTGTGTGCAACACGAGGCGGAACGTCCTGGAGAGATGTTGCTCCCCTTGTTGAATTTGATGACATTGAGGATCGGATGTGGCGTACGTGTTTTCACAAGTGTGTTCATTTGTTTCTAAAATCTGAACACATAGCGGCTAGCACCTATGGCTGTCGTTTCTTCAAAAGGACGAGTACAACATGGTTGTAAATTATATTATACTGTGCAAGGCATGCGATTAGTTTGATGAACCGCATACGTAGTGAGCTGTTTCTAGATGGTATTCTATCCTCGAACCCTCAAGGGAACATTCTTCATGCCAAACATGCGCGATGAGAGTGAGGACGACGCTCAGTCATGGACAGCGCTTTGTTAATCTGGGCTAAAGTTTTTTAGATAATGGAAATAATTAAACCGTGCAACGACTGTTGTGCAATCTAGACTCTTGTGCAAGCGTGCAATCTGCATCTAAAGATGGCTACCATTTTACATATATATCCTTCCTTTTACACAGGCAGGTGGAAGAATTTATATGTAAAATGTCAGCCACCCTTGGATGTCCGTCAAATGGCTGAGATTTGCGGATTGCACGCTTGCACAAGAGTCCATATTGCATAGCAGTCGTTGCCATTAAACCGACCTTTTCCTCAGTACAGAGTACGGCCACATTTATACACCAAGTTTTGAAGATGAACATAATAAGACTCAACCCGACACACTAGTGAAAGGAAAACACCCGATACATTTTATGACACACTAGTGAAAGTAAAACACCCGATACATTTTATTATTATGGAAGTCCATAACTAAGACTCAATCAAAATCGGGCAAAAACTTCGATGACCCTGACTTCTAGTATGTCTTTGCAAGCCATGCGAATCAAGTCTTTTTTGTCTTCACCCTTTTGCAATGACGCCCACGAGCATTTAATCTGGGCTAAAGTTGATACTCCATAAACTGTTGTAGCTTTTTTTGTGATTTACTACGTACTTTGCTGTTTGATTGCTCATTATGTTTGATCTGTGTTGGGTTTGAGCATAGAGAGTGGGCTTCTCCCTACTGGTGTTGTCAGATAAACTAGGTGGTAGTCACTTTCTGGATCTCCAGCTCAGTAGAGTTGGAAGTGAAAATATATTCCATTCTAAAAAATTAAAGAGATAAATAGTCCACTAGTTTATCATTAGAACAGCAACATTAGAACTATTTTTGCACACCAATGAACAACAAATAAAGTTCATTACCTTAAGACGGTACATTACAAACAAGAAAAAAGAAAACACAAACTATAAATAAGAAAAGAAAAACAGCACAACTAAGAACAAGAAAAAAATTACTTCTCCTCCACCTCCACCTACTTCTCCTTCTCCTCGTCCTCCTCCTCCTCGTCCTCCTCCTTGGTCTCCTAGCAGGGCGGGGGCGCCTCCCGCGGCGGAGATGGGAAGCCCAGTTTCCTGGACATCGCCGCCACTAGGTTGTCGCGACCGGCGACGCTGAGCTCGTCCGCGAGCGTCTCCCAGAGGACGTCGAGGCGATCGTCCAAGTGCGTCATGCTGAAGACGTAGTGGCCCGTGATCCCCATTGCAGTATA
Organism: Tuctoria greenei; assembly: GCA_036927565.1. Taxonomy (NCBI): domain Eukaryota; kingdom Viridiplantae; phylum Streptophyta; class Magnoliopsida; order Poales; family Poaceae; genus Tuctoria; species Tuctoria greenei. The sequence continues at coordinate 66,731,808 of JAYESD010000005.1, forward strand.
CTCTAAAAGGGGACCAAACCCAAGGCGACACATGGAGCATGATGTATTGTCAAATACATCGTGCACCATCTTCTGGAGAGCCCACTCCTTGTCCGGGGGGAGTCCGATCGGCTTCGCTTCCCCTTGGCGTCCTTCGGCGGGCTTGGTGGTGGCGTTTTCTTGTGAGCCATGGTGTTCTTGGTGCGGTTTTGGGAAGAGAGGAAGGTGGATGTGCAGAGAAGACGATGGCATGACTGGGTGATCTTATAGCGTTGTAGCGGCCTAGTTGTTCGTCTCTCGTCGCGTGCAGTAGTGGTGATGTGATGCAGAGCGGTTCCAATTGAATTCAAAGATGCGCATGCCCTACGCGCATTTAAGGCGCCTCGGTAAATGGCGCGCACGTAAGCTTGGTGCGCCCGGCCGCATCAGCCACGTGTACAAATGGCTACGGCTTCAAGGACCAACTCTTATGCGACAAACAACAACATATAATACTTCCTCCGCCCCAACTTAACTCTATTTCTGTTTTGGTCAAACTTACCTTTGACCAATGATATATATGGAATTTATTAACTTCAATAAAAATAGAGTTGCCATGGGACGCACGATGGAGGTTATGGTGCACCGTCGGCACACCCAAACCTTACGTGTACCCGGCCAGCCGTGTAGCTTCGTTTTATATTTTTATTCCCTAGGCTTAAAAGTTTCCTCATCCTCCCTGTTTGCTCTGTTTGCTCTTCCCTAGTCTTAAAAGATTTATATTTTACAATATTTTTACATATGTAATATGCACATAGGATATATCACTTGATAATTTTGCAAAAAAACAAGGAGGAGAAATATGTATATCCCATGCAATTACGTAAATTCACCCGAATTAATTAGCTAGTTACTTTTTAAGATCATAAAAAATCATTATCTTTTTCTAAGTGAGGTGGCCGGGGTAGATGATGTGGGACAATAGCTTATGTGGCATGCCAATGTGGATGTCCAACTTAGACTAAGGATGAAAGTGAAACAGTTGTGTGAAGTAGAGGGACTAAAGAATTGACCCATTTGAAATTTCAAGGACCAAAAACTGAGTTTTGATTGAAAGTTTGAGGATGAACTTGGGTATTGTGCCAATTCTAAACGAGCCAAGAGCTTGCAAGCTTGATGAGCACCGTCACTGTTTTGAGCAGCGATTAGTTTATGGCATCATCAAATTTGGAGTAATGTTTCTAGATCATTTGGGCCAAAAAAATAGTTAACAAGCTATATATGAGGAGAAAGATTTGGATATGCTACCTTTTGCTTGTGTTGAATAACCCTGCGTCGTGGACATCATATTCGACACTTCATTCTACTTGCTAGGATCATTCTGCCCCAAGTCATTTGTGGCAGCAGACAGAGGACCTCGATCATCAGGATAAGGACCAGTCAAGAAATCATTGGTCAAAGGTAAGTTTGACCAAAGCTAAAAATAGAGTTGAGTTGGGACGGAGAGAGGAGTACTACTTTTTACATACCGCTTTGCAGGCCCTGCTGCGGACGATCTCCTGCCTGCTGACAACTCCAGCGGCTAAAGTAGCGTACAGCTGCACTATAGAATCCATATCTCCAGCGCTCGTCTTTTGTTTAGCCCAGTTTGCATCAAAGGAAACTCACGGGAAAGTTTAAAGGAATGGAATCCTCCGGAAGGGAAAGACATTCATATGGAGTATTTTCGTAAGTAGCATTCCAAACGGTGCACTTTAGAAGCCATAACCATCACTGCACGCGTCTGGGCGCATCTCATCTTCTTCTCCACACGTACTAATAAAGACACACCATCGTCTTCTTCGCAACACACAGGACATCCTCTTCTCCGCGCGTACTCTTCATCTTCGCCTCCATCACGCGTGTCCTCATTGGTTCCCTTCGAAGCCCATGGAGTTCCCCTTGCCGCACGATATTGCGGTCCTGATAGCTAGGTGGGTCACCAAAAACCTCCCCGCAGCCCATGGACGACCACTCTAGTCTGGGCGCCACCTGCAAGGCCATGCACACAGCGTGTCGAGATCGCGCCGTGGGCAGGCGTGTGGCACTGGGGAGAGCATCTAGAAGCTTTAAGGGACGACGCCCTCGTGGAGCGCCTGACAATCATCGACAACCCTCATGCGTGCTACGTCACCGAGTTCGACCTCGTCTTCAAAGACGGTTGCGCGCAGCCGGGCACCCAGTACCTTGCCCGGGCGGCCGCAAATGGCCACATGGTGGCGGCCTATGTCCTCGCCATGCTCCGCTACGACGCCGACCGTAGGGCCCGCAACACCCTTGAGTATATCCGGTAGGTCGAAGGTGAGGCCCACGTCGGCTACAAAGCGGTCGGGTCCGTCGTGTTGAAGTGGACCAACAAGGAGTGATGCCGGTGTCGGCATGAAGCCATGAAGAGTGTCTATAGTGTCATCTGGAGGTTCCTGGGCGGGCCTCGTCCGGGAGCGCCGCCGGTGGCGGTGCCCAACATTGACGATGACGCTTGGGCCTGCCCAACAGGGGGGAACCAGTGAACTGCCCGGTGAGGCAGGCAAGGGTGGGAGGAGTGGAGAGTCTTCTGTACTGAGAACTATAGGATTAAGCACGAGCATGACAGATTCTGTCGTGAAACTAAGCCTTGTCCTTGCACGAAATGTGGTAATATTTTCCACGAGACACGCAAGGAAGTTCATCTTCACTTGTTTCGTAATGGAATGCCATTATATTATACTTGTTGGGTACACCATGGAGAAAAACGAGTTGAGAAAAATATTGCTGAGAAATCAACAAATAATGAGGAGATAATTTCTGATGATGCTGCTATGGAAAATAAGTTGTCCAGTCTACTTAGAGGCACAGATCATGGTGGTACTTCAGCAGATGTTGGTAATCCAGAAAATGCTATAAACCAGTAGGAGCCAACTGGGTGTGCAAAGGCATTCTATGACTTATTAAATGATGCCAAAATGGAGTTGTATCCAGGTTGTGAGAAGGTGACCCAAATATCCTTCATTGTCATGTTGTACCAGATAAAGTGTTTAACTGGTTTGAGCAAAAAAGCATGTCAGTTGATCCTTGAACTATTCTCATATGTGCTTCTAGAGGGCCATTGCATTCCTAATACACTTGATAAAGTTTAGAAGGTTGTTCGTGACCTCAGGCGGAGCTACGAAAAGATCAATGCATGTGTCAATGACTGTGTGTAATTCCGAGAGGACTATTCTCTATTGGATTGATGCCCAAAATGTGGTGAATTAAGATGGAAAAATAGTACTATTGGGGATGCAAGAGAGGCTTTACCTTGTGGAAAAGCCAAGAAGTTTGTAGCACGCAAGATTCTACGATACTTCCCTCTTATTCCCCATCTTCAAAGGTTTTATATGGCAAAATCAACAACATCAAACATGCGCTGGCACAAAGAAGAACGTATTGATGATGGAATATTATGCCATCCTGCAGATTTGAAAGCATGGAAGCATTTTGATAGCATTCACCCAAATTTCTCATCTGATCCCCGCAACATAAGACTTGGGCTAGCATCTGATGGTTTCAATCCTTTTGGAGTAATGGATGTTTCTTACAGTACATGGCCTGTGATTCTAATCCCTTATAATTTACCACCATGGTTGTGTATGAAGCAACCTTATTGGTTGATGTCAATAATAATTCCTGGGCCAAAGTCACTTGGAAACAACATTGATGTGTATCTGCAGCCTTTGATTGATGAGCTATTGAAATTATGATCTGATGGTGTTGAAACATACGATAGTTCAAAGAAAGAGACATTTCTCATGCGAGCTTCTATATTGTCGACAATAAATGATTTTCCACCATATGCAATGCTATGTGGATGGAGCACAAAAGGTAAGCTAGCATGTCCATACTACCATGTAAACACTGACGCCTTGTGGTTGAAACATGGACGAAAGTATTGCTACATGGGTCATCGTCGTTTCTTACCTCTGAGTCACAGGTGGCGTCGAGACAAAGCTTCTTTCAACAACAAGATAGAGAACAGAGAGGCTCCACCATCACTCTCTGGTCAGGAAGTACTCAAACAGTATGAGACTTTTGATAAAGTGAGTTTTGGACAGACGGATAATAAGAGAAAGTGCACTGAGGAAGATAGCTGGCATAGTTGGAAGAAGAAACGTATATTTTTTCAGCTCCCGTATTGGAAGACATTGCGAATAAGGCATAACTTGGATGCCATGCACATTGAGAAAAACATTTGTGATAGCATATTGGAGACATTGCTTAGTATGGATGGTGTCGGTGGTTGAATCCGACAGATCTCCCGACACTACTAGTCCGTGGAGTTTAGAGTTCGGTAATGGGCGCGCAGAGATTCAAGAGATGGTGGCAAATTGACACAGAGGTTTACGTGGTTCGGGCCGCCTGAGCGTAATACCCTACTCCACGGGGTGTGTTGATATTGTCTTGAGCGAGTGAGTATGTATGTGAGGGCGTGTGCGAGTCTCTGAGTCCGAGAGTCTAGGGAGGTTCCCCTGTGTATCGTCGACCAGTCCTTTTATAGTACAAGGACCAGTCGTTACACAGTTAGCCTGGCCCGACATGTGGCCCCGGCGGTTACTAATGTTTGATACACAATAAATGGGGTTAATTACCATTAATAGCGTGGTAACGGGCCTTAATAGTGCTGTTACTGGTATTAATGGCCTTCTGATCATGTGTCATTAATATGGTATTAATGAAACTTAATCGGGTCTTGAGGTCTTCGATTGCCCCTTGAAGGTCTGAGTCATTGGGGGTCCACCAGCCTGACTGTTGAGGTTGAAGGTCTGACGGTTTGGACACGTGGCAGCTCCGGAGCTTCACTCTGTCTGGGGTTAGGTCCGGGGGTTCCATACTGGTATCCAGTCCGGAGCTTTCCCATGTATGGGTGGTAGCTCCAGTCTTATGATACACGTGGCGGCCCTGGGACTAACCATGTCAGGAAAGCAGGTCCGGTTACAACTGACATGTGGGGCCTCCGGAGGTCCTCAAATCTGGTAGATGGAGTTTCCTTGTGATCTTTGCAATCCCAAGGGGTATCCGGTACCCAGGGTACCGACAGTGGCCCCCTGGGCCCACCTCTGGGATAGACCTTTTGGATGAAGTCATTCTACTAGAGGTGGGTCCATTCTTCGGTTTTTGAGCTGTGTCTTCAAGGGTCTTCGGATGTGCCGTTGAAAGTAGTTCATAGTTAAACCACCGCCACGTGGCATATCCTGGATGCGGCAGGTGAGATCTTAGCGTGCGGATCTCACTCAATTGAAGGTTGCCGGTTCCCAATACGAAAATCGTATCGGTTCCACGCGCCCTGTCAGGCCGCCGCCTTCGAGTTTCCCGCCTTTCATGATGACAACCGTTCGCCTGGGGTAAGGACCTCGACTTGATCGTCGAGGTGGCCCCGGGCCCCCTTGTCATTGGCAGGGTGAAGTTTTTGACTGGTATCGTCGGCTCCTCCGCGGTTTCCATCCAAGCGTTGCGGGGGCTTACTTAAGAAGGAAAGCACACACTGTTTGGGGGTTCTTTATGCCTTTCATTCGAACATGCGCTCAAACCCTCCAAACTTTTGCTTGCTTTTCATCTCTCACCTCGCTGTGCTGCGATGGAATTGGATCTTTGCCAGAGCCGACTGAAGACTGACAGTGATTTGAAGAAGGTCCGGGCCCTCATAGGGTGGTCCCTGACTTCTTCAACCACCTGGTCTGCGCTGGCAAGCTTCCTTTCGTGAAGGAGCACGCCGACGACATGGTGTACTTCTCCGCGTACACCATGGTGGGACTGATCCCACCTTTCTCCTCTTTCTTCTTGATGCTGCTAGACTTCTATGGTCTACAGCTGTACCACCTTGGCCCCACTCCATTCTTATAGTGTCGATCTTTGTCCACTTCTGCGAGATGTGGGTGGGCATTCCCCCCTGTGTTGAGCTCTTCCGCACCTTCTTCACTGTCCAGGCCACCAGCAAGAGTGACGGGTACCTTGGCTTCTATTATTTTGTGAAGCGCAAGAAGTTCCTATACAAGTACTTGCGGTCGTTCCCTTCTGGGAAGTGGGACGACTGGAAGAAGGATTGGATCATCATCAGGTTGGAGGAGCATGAGAAGCTCGAGTTGCTTGAAGGCCTCCCCACCGTTGACACTGCAGCTTGGAGTAAAGCTCCGGTGTTATCGGACGCCTTCAACTCTGCTCTGACCAGGATCCGCCAGTGCGTGGAAGGAGGAGTGACTCCTTAGACGGTATTTTGCAACTTTCTGACCAACAGGTGGGCTCCGCTGAAGAATAGGGAGAAGCTTGCTTGGGCCCTCAACAGTGTGCTGGACGACGACCGAATTGAGACCGGTTTGAAGTCCAACATGGAGGGTGCAACTTTGGAGTTTCACCTCAAGAAGTTCCAGCACAACATCGATGTTGAGGGTGACGACTTGACTCCGCCAGCGGCTTTTCTCCCTCTGAACATGGAGGCGGAGTTCAGCAGGGAGCTCTAGCGGATGATGCCGGTGCTTGACGGCCTTGGTGTCGTTGAGAGGCGTTCGATCATCGGGTTGGCAATCTCCGGAACTTCCGAGGGTGATCCCCCTCCCGTCCCGGAACAGAGAGTTGAAGTCGTGGGCAAGGGAAAAGAGTTGGCTGAGCCCTCGAGCCGCAAGAGGAAGCTGAAGCATGCCAACGGGAGGTTCGTCAGGCCTGCTCCTTCCGCAGCGAATCCTTCTCCCCGGAGGGGAAGGTCTTCATCGGCGGCAACTACTACAACATCAGCATCTCCCCGGGGTGCTAGCTCCGGCCATGCGGCTCCAGTACCAGGGCCAGCTGAAGGCTCTGGGTCCGGAGGTCCTTCCCGGTCGAGGGGGGGCCTCGACCAAAGTGACGCCGACAGCAGCAGCGAGCTCCAGGGAACCTTCCGGAACCACCATGCCAGTGGCGACAGGGTCCGGCTCCGAGCGTCCGGAAAAAAGGTTCTGTGCTAAGTGGTGCAGAAGCCTTCCAAGGTAATTTTTGATTTTTTACCTCAGTTGATTATTTTTTGGTTGTAATAGTGTTTTGAGTTTCTTCGTCCTTCATCCACAGAGTGCCCAAGGAAGGGGCTGAAGCTCCAGTTCCTGCAGCAGCAGTTGAGGTTGTGCAGGTGGAAGTTCTGGCTCCAATTCCAGCGTCACCCCAAGAGGTGGCTGAGGCTGCGGCAGCTCCGGCGCCGGCTGTCATGGTCTTGGAACTCGACTCATCCCCAGAAGTTCTCGTGGTAGCGCTGGACCACGGGAATGAAGATGTACCACTGGCACCATCCCCGAAGGTTGAAGCTCCGGGCCTGGATGCTGAAATGATGGACGCTCCGACCTCAGAGCCGGAGGTAGATGCAATTCTGGCCCTAGAGCCGGATGTTGTTGAAGCCCCGACAGTCGAGACGGTGGTTAATGAGGCCCCAGCATTAGAGCCGGGTGTTGATGAAGTTCCGGCGCTTGAGCCGGTTGTCGAGGAAGCTCTAGCGGTAGAGCCGGTTGCTGCAGAAGTTCCGGCGGTAGAGCCGGTCATCGAAGAAGTACTGGTGCCTAAGCCAGTTGCTGTAGAGGTACCGGCGCTCGAGCCCATGGTGGTCGAGGCGACAGCACCGGAACCAGCGGTGGAGGAGGCGCCAATGTCGGAGCTGAACGTGGCTTCAGCTCCGGTGGAATCTTCTATGCCCGCCCCAGAAGAAGAGGTCCCGGAGGTGCCCGCACCTGAGCCAGGGTGCCAAGATGAAGCTATCGCCCCCCCCCCCCCCCCTGAGGGGCCAGTTGTTGATGACCTAGCGGCGGGACCTTCGGAGCCAATTCCGGAGGTCAAAACTTCTATTGCAGGACCTTCCTTGGTGGCGGCCGAGGCTATCCCGTAGGACGGCCCTAGTGCCATGGAAGCTCCGGGGACCGCTCTTGTAGAGTGGGACCCAATTTTTGTCATGGAGAACCCGCTGGAACCGGCAGAGATGACCCCGGTAGGTCCTGACCCGATCCCCCTGTCGTTGTCTATTGACAACGCCTGCTCCACTCTTCGTCAGGTCTAGCTTGCTTTGTACCACGACAGCAAGGCCCTCGAGGAGGAGCGCCAAACTCTTAGGAGGTGGCGCAACCGGCTCCATTTCGAGACTAAGCTGGCGCAGTCGAGGCTGGCTAACGACAAGGAGTGGGTGCAGAGGGAGAAGGTCCGCCTGGAATACTGGGGTAAGCTGCTGGATGAGAGGGAAAGCATGACGAGATCCCTTGACAACCAGTCCCGAGCCATCTACGAGTAGGCCAAAGCTGCTAATAGCGTAGCGGATGATCGCCAGGAGAGGCTCGACGCCATCCACGCTAGTCTCGTCAAGCGCCGAGAGGCTCTTGAGGTTCAGGAGAGAAAGCTCGAGGATGAAGAGCAAAAACTCCTGGAGCTGCGGGACGATGTCTTGAAGAGGGAAGAAGAGCTCACTCAAAGGCTGACTCTGGGTGACAAGAGTCTCGAGGAGCGCACCAAGAAATTGGAGGAGCGCTGCGAGAGAGAGGAGAAGAAGGCCCGGGGGCGAGGGCAGGAACTCCATAGGAGGGAGGATGCCGTTGTTGCCAGGGAGAAGAAAGTGTGGGGCAGGGAGAAGGACCTGGTCAACCTCCGGAACAAGATCCACCTCTGGGAGGAAGAGCTCGGAAAACTCGAAAGGCAAGTTGCTGAAAAGATTCAGTAGAACGCCAAAGAGGTTGAGCGCCTTGCCCGTGAGAATTCGGAGCTTGCGAGGAGGTCCTTGACCAGAAGATCCTTGGAGGAGATGCGAGGCTCGAGGACTATGGAGTCCCAACAAGTTTGGGACTTCCTGGGAAAAGCCAACGACGCACTGACACCAATGGGTTTTAGTCCCGTGCGTCCAGATGATCCGGAGCTGGAGCTGGACCAGGCGTTGCAGGCATTGAGTTTGGCAGGCAACAAGCTCACCAATATGGGCGATGTCATTGCGGACCAGCTGGAAACCGAGGGACAATCCCTGGCGAAGGACGTCGTAGAATTTGTGATGACGTGCTACACTAGCCGGGATCCTCAATTCCCCCTGGACCCGGTGCTTGAAGGCCCCATCGAAGGAGAGGGAGAAGCTGCCCAAGCCAGCATATCGGAGGCTGCCCAGAAGGTCGCCTCGTTCTTCCATAGGGTCTAGGACCATCTCTTTGTAGCTCCCACTTGTATCCTCTCTTCTTTTTCTCCAATTTTGTAATCTCTTGTCTCCTGATGAATGAAATCCAAGTTTTTTTGTGAATTTCATTTTTTGTCTTCAACACCTTTGTCGCACTTGGCCCCCTTGTAGATGTACACAATTTTATTGTGAACATGTACCAAGAGGATGTAACAGTTGTTGAAGACTTGCTCGCTTCAAACTTGTAGAATGTAGGTCCGAAGTCTTTGATAGTGAAGGCCCCTGAGGCTATCGGAGCTTAGTGGCTCCGACATTGACTACCGTCGGAACGTAGTAGCTCCGGCAATAGTCTCCATCAACATGTAAAACATCAACGGTTAGTCCTCTGGGGTGTCGGAGCTTCATAGCTCTGGCAGTGACCTCTGTCAAGACGTGGTGTGTCGACAGCAGACTCCACTATAGGGTCTTCCCACCATCTTTTCTTTATGTTGATGGCTGGCCCCCTAGCTTTACCGGAGCTAAGTAGCCCCAACTACGCTTGCTATCAATGTTTGAACATTGACCACAAGCCACCTAGGGGATGTCAGAGCTTTGGTAGCTCCGGTCATTCCCCATCATTGTGTGGTCTTTATTTTTCTTGCACACTGAAGTCAAGAAAAACAGTAAAATCTGTTTCTTATCTATAACTTCATTGCGGCTTACTATTCTCGAGAAAGTTTTAGGTCGAACACAATTCTAAATACAATCAAGTGCACTGCCTTGTTTCCTTCAGATCCGATCGTTTCTGGACTCGCCTTACTTCAGCTTGTCGGGGTGTAGGTAGAGTGGCGTACTTAAGGTGCATGACTAGGCTAAGTCAATAGCTCACTCCGACCCTAGATTGGCTTGGCGGCATTCAGACAAGTAGACCATCAACAATGTTTGGACCCGGAAGAGTAGGCGATGCAACACAAATTATACATGAACTGGTCGAGCTAAAGTTTCTTAAGAACTGCACAACTTTGTTATAGACAAGAAAGAGAAAAATAAAAAATATTGAGCCTGTACAGAGTAAATGCACGTTGAGTCTATTTTCACATAATGACATCTTTCATTATAGGTTCGGGGTACAGGGGAAACAAGTACACTCTTAGGATACAGAACCAGACTAAGTGTGTTTCGTATCTCATTTGACCCAAGGTAGCTAGCTACACTTTTAGTTCTGAGACTGCGACAAGTGTTGCATGGACGTTGCAGACCTTACGGGGTAGGTCCGGCTGTCCTCCCGGAGGAGCTACCCGACTCTGTACAATGACTCTATAACATACATCACATGTAATTACAGACTCACCTCCGTGATATTAAGCATAGAACTTACGGAGGTGCTCAATGTTCCAAGGATTAGGGAGAGGTGTCCCATCCTCGGTTGCCATGCGAACGCATCTAGGACGGGATACTTTTATCACTCGGAAGGGTCCTTCCCAGCTAGGGGAAAGTTTGTTTAACCCTTCTCTGGATTGTATTCTGCATAGCAACAGATCGCCTTCCTCGAGCTGTCGGCTGTGAACATGTCGTTGGTGATAGCGCCGAAGAGCTTGGCGGTATCGGGCATTCCGAACAGCTGCTTGGCACCTTCCCTCTTCAAGGAGGTCAAGATCTTCACGCCAGAGCTAGTCCTGCGTGGCTTCGTCAAAGGTCCAGACCCGAAGAGACCCCAAGGTGATTTCCAGAGGAAGGACTGCTTCAGCTCCGTACACCAGGAAGAAGGGTGTCTCTCCAGTTGACTGGTTTGGAGTTGTCCTATTGACCCATAGAGTGGGCAGAAGCTCTTCAACCCAGTTGGCTCCATGTTTTTTCAGGCGCTCATATGTGCGCGTCTTGAGTCCTTTCAAGATTTCTGCATTTGCTCTCTCGGCTTGGCCATTGCTTGCCAGGTGAGCTACGGAAGCGTAGCTAACTTGAATGTCGAGGTCTTTGTAGTATCCTCGGAAAGCAGAGCTTGTGAATTAGGTCCCATTATCTGTTATGATTTTGTTCGGGACTCGAAATCTTCATACGATGGACTGCAAGAAGTTGATAGCTAATTGCTTATTTATCGTCACAACTGGAGTTGCTTCCGGCTATTTGGTGAATTTGTCAATGGCAACATACAGGAACTTGTAACCTCCGACAGCTCTTGGGAAAGGTCCCAAGATGTCCATCCCCCACACAGCGAAGGGCCATGTAGGAGGTATCATTTGTAGAGGCTGAGCTGGTGTATGAATTTGTTTTGCATGAAACTGGCGTGCTTCGCATTTCTACACCAGCTCAGTTGCATCCTGGAGCGCTGTAGGCCAGTAGAAGCCATGCCGGAAGGCTTTACCAACCAACATGCGGGAAGAAGCGTGGTTCCCACACTCGCCTCTATGGATTTCCGTGAGGAGCTCACGACCTTCTTCCCTTGTGATGCACCACATTAGGACGCTGTTGGCACCGCGCTGGTAGAGATCCCCTTCTACCAACGTGTATCTTTTAGCCAATCTGACTATCCGGTCAGTGGATACATCATCGTCAAGAAGGATATTGTCTTTCAAGTAGCTCCGGATCTCCGAGATCCATGCATCGGAGCTTGCTTGAGCATTTGAGTCTTGCATGCTGGGTTGCTTGGAGCTTCCGGCAGCACCTACGACCCTTGATGTCTGCCATGGTAACAGGGCCATCGGGACCGCCAGCTTTGGGAAGCTAGCCTCGCCCCCTTTGCTCAGTTCGGCGGCTGAGCTGTGGGTTTTGACAACCTCTGAATGAAGGTTCCGTCGGGAGCCGGAGCTCCGGTTGACGCTTTTGTCGAGAGTTCGTCAGCTTCGGCATTATGGAGACGCTAGACATGGTGGAGGTCCAGGACATCGAAGTCCTTCTGAAGCCTCTGGACTTCAAGGAGATAAGCAGCTAGTGGGGGATTGTTGCAGGAGCATTCACCCTTCACCAGTTTAATGATGAGCTGCAAATCTTCCTTGACCAACAGCTGCTTGACACCATATGATAGTGCCACCTTTAGTCCACTAATGAGTGCTTCATACTCCGCCATGTTGTTGGTCGCCTTGAAGTCTAGGTGGACCATGTATTCTACCTTCTCCCCGATTGGAGCGAGGAGAAGGACTCCAGCTCCGGCCCCCTGCTTTTGCATGGAGCCGTCGAAGTAGAGAGTCCAGTGAGGCTTGGTGAAGATCGGAGCTTTGAGTTCCGACTTCTGCTCACTAGGGCCCCCAGGGTTTGATGGAGAGGGGGTCCATTCCACCATGAAGTCCGCCAACGCTTGACTCTTGATCGCTTGTCTTGGGACGAATTCAAGATCGAATTCGGCCAATTCCGCTGCCCACTTTGCAATGTTCCCAGTGGAATTGGGATAATGCAAGATCACACGCAGTGGATAAGAGGTCACCACTGAGATCTTATGAGCTTGGAAGTAATGGCGAAGCTTCCTGGAGGCGATAAGAACTGCATAGAGTAGCTTATGCACCTCTAGGTATCGAGTCTTGGCGTCATGGAGTACTTCGCTGATGAAGTACACTGGGCGTTGGACTGTCCGGACCATCCTAGAGGGGCTCGGAGCTTCCTCTTCATCAACCCAGACCCTCCCGGAGGGGTCCGGACCTTCTTCGGGGACCTCCAGGTCCTTGTTGAAGGTCCCCGGAGCTTCTTCTGCAGTGACCCGGACCCTCCCGGGGAGGTCCGGATCCTCTTGTTCAACAAGAGTAACTCCTTGTAGATCCAAGTCTGGGGGCTGGGACCCAGACTCGCCTTCAGGAACCTCCTGAACCTCCAAGAGGGGTCTAGATTCCTGAGCTTGTGAGGGTTTTGGTCTCTCCGCAACCAGGACCATGCTGACAACTTCGTCAGTTGCCGAAATGTAAAGCAGTAGAGGCTCACCAGGGTTCGGAGCTACCAAGGTTGGTAGTGTGGTGAGGAGCTGCTTCAGCTCCTGGAACGCCTTTTCTGCTTCTTCAGACCATTGGAATGGTCCAGACTTCCTCAACAGCTTGAAGAAGGGAAGTGCCTGTTCTGCCAGTCTTGAGATGAACTGGCTGAGGGCGGCTAGACATCCAGTGAGCTTCTGGACGTCCTTGATGCGAGCTGGTGGCCGCATATCTTCAATGGCTTTAATCTTCGTCGGATTCGCCTCTATGCCTCGGTGGTTTACCAATAATCCAAGAAGCTTTTCGGAGCTAACCCCGAAGACACACTTTTATGGGTTCATCTTTGTGCGGGTGACCCGCAGCTTGTCGAAGACAGCTTGCAAGGTGTCAAGAAGTGACTCCTTGTCCTTAATTTTGACGACGATGTCATCAACATACACTTCCACTATGTCTCTCATAAGCCCTCCAAAGGTTTTGTACATAGCTCGTACAAATGTTGAGGCTGCATTCTTGAGACCAAATGGCATGGCAGTATAACAATACAATCCATCTACTGTGATAAAAGAAGTGTGCTCTTCATCTTCCCTAGACATTCTGATTTGATGGTACCCAGAATATGTGTCTAGGAAACAAAGTAATTCACTCTCGGAGGTGGAATCCACTATCTGATCTATTCTAGTTAGTGGGAATGGATCTTTTGGACATGCCTTATTTAGTGTTGTCTAGTCGATACACATCCGAAGCTTCTCGCCGGCCTTGGGTACAACGACTGGGTTTGCCAGCCATTTTGGGTGGAAGACTTCTCGGATGAATCCAGCTTCGAACAACTTCTTCACTTCTTATCGTATGAAGTTATGTCACTCTACTGATTGCTTCCGAGGCTTCTGATGTACAGGCCGAGCGTCAGGATGGATCTTCAGATTATGGCCGATCACTTCCCTAGGTATCCCAGGCATTTGCGACGGTTGCCAGGCCTCCCGATATACGGGTGGTGTGAGCAGCATCGGAACCGATTTGGACGACTTTGACCGGAATGTCGGTGTCACCGCTTGGTTGCACGTGAGGTGCGGAGGTTGAGCCTCGTTGACGAATGCTCGGGGGTTTTGGAGCTTGCTCCTGCCTGGACTCTTCCTCTTGTGTTGTAGCAAGCGCATGAAGTTCTTCCAGAGCAGTCACTCCGGTAGTGCGGTCTCTGCGGATCCAGAGAACACTAGCTACTGTTGGCATCTTCAACACCAGGTAGCCATAATGAGCCGCAGCCATGAACTTTTAGAAGGCTGGCCTGCCCAGAATGGCGTTAAAGGGTAAGTTGATCTGAGCAACTTCAAAGACCAACTTCTCAGTGTGATAGTTCTCTCGAGTCCCGAAGGTCACTGGGAGAGTAATGGCACCAAGTGGGGTTATGGCCCCCAGACCTACTCCAAAGAAAGGTCGGGAGGGGCGAAGATCTGAAGGTCAGAGCTGAAGCTTGACGAAAGCTTCGAAACTTATGAGGTTCAGCCCTGAACCTCCGTCCACCATTACATGGTGGAGTTGGATGTTGTTGATGGTTTGAGATACCATCAATCGGAGTTGGCCAGCTCCAATCATGTTCCTAGGGTAATCTGATGCATCAAAAGTGACGGTAGTGTCCATCCACTTTCGATGCGACTCCACCCTTGCGGTGGGAGCTACTGAGTCCATGTCCCGCCGCATGGTTTTGAGGACACGGCGGGAAGTGATGTCCCACGAACCACCAAAGATGGTGTTCATGGTTTTCCGCCGTTCATTGTCAAAGATGTCAAAGTCATCGTCAACGGAGGTGTATACAGCCTTCAAGACCTTTTTAGGTTCCTGAAAACCTAACTCCTCTTCAGTCAGAGCTTCGTTGACTTTCTGTTTTCCTTCCCTTTGTCGGAAAGGAACTTCTTCCCGGCGCTTGTTGTAGCGCTCATCAAGGTTCTGGACCTCTCAACAGTCTTCCAAGTTGTGGCCATTCGACTTATGGATAGGACACTACATTTTGGAGTTGCCGCCATCTTCAGATGAAGGTCGAGGTCGTTTCTCGAGGCGTGGCCCCTGGCCACCCGAAGCCGCAGCAGCTGCAGTAGTAGGTGTGCTGGCCGACGACTTTTTCTTGCCGTTGGACTTTTTCTTCTTTTTGCCACTCCCGGGGGTAGTGGCTTCGCCCTTGGAGGATTTTTTGTTATCCTCCGGAGGTGGTTTGGAGTGCATTTCACAACCCTCCGCAGATTTGGCACATTTGTCTGCCAAGCTGAAGAGCTCCGTGACACTGGTGATCTCCTTGATCGCCAGCTTCTCCAACATCTTCTTGTCTCGTACGCCCTGTCTAAATGCCATAATAACAGAGGCACTAGAGATAGAAGAAATAGTGTTTCATACCTGGGAGAACCTCTGGATGAAGGAACGCAAGGATTCTCCCCCCTTTTGCGTGACAGCAAAAAGGTCCAGTTCGGTGCCTGGTCGGGTGTACGAACTCCCAAAATTGGCAGTGAACTGTTGGCACAATTCCGCCCACCTGTTGATGGAGTTGGGCGGAATGCTTATGAACCAGGACCTGGCGGTCCCAGTTAAAGCCACGGGGAAGTAGTTGGCCATTACGGCCTCGTTACCTCCGGCTGCAAGGATTGCAGTGGAGTAAATCTGAAGAAACTCAGCGGGATTGACAGTCTCGTCAAATTTCTCTGGCAGGTGAGGACGGAACTTTTGTGGCCATCTGACCATGCACAAGTGCATGGCCAGGGCAGAACAGCCTCCTCCTACTCCCTCAGGAGTAGGACTATCTCGAGCCTCTCGCCTTTCGCGAGCACGCTCGATATGGACGCGACTGTCCTGCTGATGGTAACGGCGATCAAGCTCCACCCGGAGGTCATGAGTTGAAAGCCTGGTTACCGTATGGGTGCGTCGCGCCCCGGGAGGCAACGATGTCACTTGTTGAGACGCAACACGCCTCCTATTTTGGGTAGTGTGTGGACCAAGTCTGCCCGATAAAGTCCGATGCTACGATGGGGCCCGCCCCAAGGGGGGAGGACCTTGGTTGCTGATGCGGTCGGCTGCTGCTACATCCAGGTGCTCCACATCAGCCCTCCACTGCTACATCGCACCCTGGGATGCACCTGGAGGTGGTGGGTGTTGTAGGAGATCACGCGCTGCATGGAGCGCGTGTTCGGGGTTGTTGTTATTCGCTGATGCGGTGACCGACGTAGATGCTCTGTCCCGCTGTCCAGCTTGATTTGCTGGTGCAGGTGGTGGAGGCGGAGGCATGACTCCTGCTGGAGCCGTGGCACCTGCTGGTTGTTGCATGTTGGAGGGATTGCCTTTAGCAGGTTGTGCAGCGAGGTTGCCGTTGGACGATCCAGCAGCTGAGTTCACCATTCTTGAAATCTCGAGTGCCCCTACCTAGCGCGCCAACTGTCGGTGGTTGAATCCGGCAGATCTCCCGACACTACTATCAGTAGTCCGTGGAGTTTAGAGTTCGGTAATGGGCGCAAAGAGATTCAAGAGATGGTGTCAAATTGACACAGAGGTTTATGTGGTTCGGGCCGCCTGAGCGTAATACCCTACTCCACAGGGTGTTTTGATGTTGTCTTGAGCGAGTGACTATGTATGTGAGGGCTTGTGGGAGTCTCTGAGTCCGAGAGTCCAGAGAGGTTCCCCTGTGTATCATAGACCAGTCCTTTTATAGTACAAGGACCAGTCGTTACACAGTTAGCCTGGCCCGACATGTGGCCCCGACAGTTACTAATGTTTGAGACACAATAAATGGGGTTAATTACCCTTAATAGCGTGGTAACGGGCCTTAACAGTGCTATTACTGGTATTAAGGGCCTTCCGATCGTGTGTCATTAATATGGTATTAATAACACTTAATCGGGTCTTGAGGTCTTTGATTGCCCCTTGAAGGTCCAAGCCATTGGGGGTCCACCAGCCTGATTGTTGAGGTTGAAGGTCCGGCGGTTTGGGCACGTGGCAGCTCCGGAGCTTCCCTCTGTCCAGGGTTTTGCGGGCGGTGGGGCCATCATGGCACGCGAAGGATGGGACATGGTGATGGTGAGGGATCGCATTGGGGAGGACACTGAAGTGACCAGCAGTAGGGCGTAGGCGTGGGAGCCGGCGCCGGAGTGGCCAGCGACAAGAGAGCGCAGCGTGGAGGCATAAAAAAATCACGCCATCACATCAACTGATGAACTGTTAACTTTGACTAGGAAAGTAGAATCGCAAGGCATGCTAAAACCATTTGTAGAGCCTAGTACATATTTATGGTTTGTATATCTATACCTGTTGTTGGTTCATGCATACTCGTAGTACCAGGGAATGAAGAATCTCGGGGTTACTGAACATCTCGTGCTGCATTCTCTGCATACCATGCAAAGGAATTAATGTGTTCTAAATTTTTTAATTTTGATAGTAAACACATTTATAGTTATACCAGTTTCTTGTTGGCCACCACGATTACTTGTAGACGACATGATGATTTGGTGTCTTGTTCCTAAAAGTAAAGAGTATATATAGTAAATAATAGTGATAATGTCAGATTACATGACCAACGTAGATTTGGATCGGGCGGTGTGGTTTCTATAAACTGAGAGTGTTTGTTTGGAACGGAGAAATCAGAAATTAAGGAATAGGAAAAAAACGAATGATCACAAGAGAAAAACATGAGAAAGAAAAAAGTGTAAAACCGTGGGAACTAAAAATCTTAGGAATACGAGTTTGAAACATATGAATGAGAGTACAACATTTGGAGTGGTTGATTAGATAACCCTTGTGTCATTTACTTCTAAATCCAGAAATTTCATACTACCTCCGGTTTCTAATAATTGTCATTTCTGACAGGTAAGTTAACTAGAAATACACTACCGTAAGGTGTCAGAGCGACATTAATTTCAGGACAGAGGTAGTATATGATATATATATTTATAACTAAATCCGTGAAACATAAGATCACATTTCTTCTTTGTTAATTTATTTAATATTCGTATATCAGCCCACCATCGGTTTAAATTATTTACACTTTCTTTTATTAAAAAGCTCATGTGAATCTGTGTGTAGGAGTAGCATTGCATGGGTGATTATTGTTAGCTTGGGTGGACTAATAATATGCTTTACGTCTATCCTTCTTAGAATCCCCCTAGCTAATTTTAGCAGCTAACAATTGTCTCTAGAGGTTTCAAACAGGCCCTAATGTGTACCGCTACACAAGCCATTATAGCTCTATAAAAAAATGGCATGGATCGTATAGAACTTACCTAGCACAAAACAGAAGTCCGGGATGTCGTAGGGAAGTGTCGGTGACGAAGAGGTTTGATAGAGCCCGCCAAACTTGGTCACCTGGTGTTGTACCCACGAGTCACCACCAATAATAGCTTCGATGCGTCACTGCGAGATCCATGGGAAAAAAGTGTAAAAACCATGGGAACTGAAAGCACAGGAATTTCTTAGGAATAAAAGTTTGGAACACGGGACTGAGAGTATAACATTTGGAGTACTGCGAGATCTAACCAAAAGGGCGGGGCAGAGGTGTTATGGGAATGAAGGCCAGGGTACTGCGCGATAAGATGCCAATGTTTCAATTTATACTCATCGTGGCGAAAATATGGTTACAATGGGATGGACTGAAATTGGAGGCGTAGGGGATTGAAATTTCAATTGTAAAAATCTCAATGAAGGCGCGCCAAGAAGAACAAAAAAATGTTCGTGTCAATAGCGAATTTGGGGCTAGCCGTGCCCATGTGCTCGCATGCAATCGTGATTAAATTCACGTCATGTCGCGTCAATTCCTGCACATTGTTTTAGTCTTCACCAAATGCATGAGTTACAACGGATAAATTACTTTTCAGGCGCCTGATCCATCAGACGATGGACTAGTTAGCAATTAAGATGACATAATTTCCTAATCATTTTCATCATGCATCATGTGAATTGTTAATTCTATTGATTGAAATGAGTATGTTAGTTGTAAATTAATAAATCATTTTTTGTCAATGTATGAGCTATAGAAAAAATAATCTCATCAATTATGAATGTTAACAGCTAATGACATTGATTAGTGTTAACTAAGGTTGCCTGAAATTTTACTGGATTTCAGTCTTTCAGACAAATGCAATATAGACGGTCCCTAGTTACAAACATAGAGGAGATGTTTTTTTGATAAAAGGAGTTGTTTTTCTTTGAGTCCTCTCAACTACGTACAGTTGTAGTATCTGTTAATATGCACACAAATTCACTCGCACTATAACATGATAAATGCACATATAATCAAAGCTACAACTACACATAGTCTTGAAATCGCGTCCTTGAAGAGATCATCGAAATCCTCAGAATCTGATGCATGACAGGAATGTCACACTCCCATTGTGGCTCCAAGCGTGAGAGGCAATAACTGAAATATTATTGTAGACATGCATCGATGAGAACATCAGAGCCCGATTCAGAGATCGAACCTTAAACTGGTAGGTGGCCACCCATCCTTAGTATTGATCCATGAGCATCAACTTTTAGTATGAAGACAGCAGTAATCTCAGCCTTGGCAAAGTTTGATCGCTAGATCAATCACGGGCTAAGATTATGTAAAACCGGTCACCATCAGTCTTCTCTTTGGAAAGATGATCATAATAATTGCAGTAACCGCCGACTTGAAATGAAAAAAAAATGAGTGGAAGAACACAAAAGAGGAGAAACGCAGACTCAAACACGCTCTCAATGGAGTTCCAACCAAGAATCATCGATTGTTGCAACACAATGAATTCTTGGCTAAACATTGAACACAGTTATCTCACCCCTTATTAAGAAAGGAGTTGTTTTCAATACAGCACGGGACATATTGTTCATGAACAAAAAAGACATTTTTCATTAACATAAAAACAACACATATATTACAAACAAGAAATATGAAAACACATAGAAAACAAGAAAAAGAAAAACTACTCCTAATCCTACTCTACTAGGAGGAGGTCTCCTCCACCTCCTCCTCCTCTGTCGCCACCGCCGCTGCCGCTGCCGCCACCGCCTCTTCCTTCTCTGACAATTGAGTCTGAAGCTTCCGGGCGACGGTGTGTAGAAGGTGCTTGTGGCCCTCCACCCCAGCCACCTCGGCGATCGTCTCGTGGAGGGCATTGAGACGAGTGGCCACAAAGCTTAACCCGAAGCAGTAGTGGCCGATGGTGTCCATGCTCGCCAATTTGGCAAGCTTTTTTGCGCGATCGTCGGCAGCGGACTTGCCGTCAATGGCCTCCTTCAAGCGTCGATCGAGTTCATCGATGCGGGCAGGGAGGAGGCGGACAGTCCCCTGAACCCAAACAAGATGAGGAGGTGCGGGCGCTGCCTGCAATTCCACCAGCATTGGCGACGACATAATCTAATTGCGAGAGTGGAGATGATCGGACACTTCAAAAACTTTGCTTTGAACGGTTGGGTCGGTCGGAGTTACTGCAAACCGCGGTTTGGCTCCTCTCAGTTAAGGCAACGGCTCGACGCGTCCCATCGGATTTAGAGGCAGTTTTTTAATTTGACACGCCCCTTGTTGAGGATCATGTTAATTTGATGACGTTGAAAACCTAATGTGGCGTACTCCCTCCTTTCTCAAAAGATTGTCACCTTTAGTTCATAAAATGAAATAAAGGTCACAATCTTTTGAGAAAGGAGGGAGCTAGCTAGCGTGTTTTCACAAGTGTGTTCATTTGTTCCTAAAATCAAAACACGTGGTGGCTAGCGCCTATGGCTGTCGTTTCTTCGAAAAGACGAGTACAATATGTTGGAAAATATATTATACATGACATGAGATTAATTTGATGAACCACGTAGTGAGCTGTGCTTAGATGGTACATTCTAACCTCAAACCCTCAAGGGAGCATCCTTCCTGTCAAACATAGTATGATATCTCTATTGATGACAAGATATATATTATTCTTCATTAGTGTAGAATCAGAACATACCAGGCTCTTACAAACCAACAACCGGGGGCGCAAGATGAGGGTTAAGGTACGCCGACACACTCAGACATTGTACCGAGGCATGTAGCTTCGTTCGAACGTCTTGTTGGCTGCCAAGATGGTACGTAACTTCTATCCACAAACCCTCGAGGGAACATCATTACGGCATGCCCGATTGAGCTTGGAACTCCTTCGAGATATCCTTTCAGAATCCCATCAATAGACCGGGCATAGCATGTATGGACAACTAACATGCATGTGAAAGACCTTGATCATGTTTGATGACATTGAGGATCGGATGTGGCGTACATGTTTTCTCTTTTTTGTTGAAAGATCGTCATGTTTGAGGATTGTTGATCATGTTTGACGATGTTGAGGATCGGAAGAGCTAGCCGTTGTTCGATGATGTTTAGGATCAGAAGAGCTAGCCATGCGCTGTGCTAGTGGAGCTGGACCTAGGATTTTATGATATGGTATACCACATATAAAATTTTTCATATGTATTTTTTAAATATAATTTTATAGATCGACACTAAATAGCATGATAATTGTTAAATTCAATAAATTACTATATAAATAATTCAAATACAATAATGATAGTTTGAGATATAGTCATAAGCGAGACTCACATACTACTTATGTGGCCTCCTTAACCTTCGTATTCTAAAGGACATGAATTGCATCGTCCACTTCAAAGAAAATATATCACTCAGTAGATATGATCATCAAAAGACTATCACATGTCTTATTCCATAATAATGTTTTTACTAAAATCATTACAAACGCACCTTTACAGAAAACATCTTTTTCAAAACTCATTTTTTGCCACTAGTAAAACTAATACTCCCTATTCTCAAAAGTTTGTCATTTTTTAGTTCTAAATTAGGAGCAGTAATTGCTATGGCTGGTCACTGCGCACAGACCACATGTAAAAAAAGACTTTTTACTGGGCCCAGGGTATGCTAGGGCCCACCCGGCATACCTTTTGGGTCCACCCCTGCGTTGTGGCGTGCGGGTTGCGAGAGGCGTACATTGCAATAATCGGGCCAGGGTCGCATAGTCGCGAGAACCGTGCAGTGCGCCCGCGGCTATATCACTGTAAGATACGGAGCGCGAATGTACGTGGCAACCATCTGGGCAGGGTCACACGAAGATGGCTGTGCAGCCCTGCCGTGGAGAATTCGATTCCGCACCAAGGGGGTTAAAGGAGATGTTTTTCGATAAAAGAAGTTTTTCGATAATGCATAGGACACATTGTTCATGAATATAGAAGACATTTTTTTAACATAAAAACAACAAATATACTACAAACTAGAAAAAAGAAAAGCACATAGAAAACAAGAAAAAAAACTACTCCTAATGCTACTCTACTTGGAGGACTCATCCACCTCCTCCTCCATCATCGCTGCATCCGCCGGCGGCGCCTCCTCCTCCTCCCCTGCCGCTGCATCCGCCAGCAGCACCTCCTCCTCTGTCATCGCATCCGCCAGCCGCACCTCCTCCTGCACCGCATCTGCCGACGGCGTCTCCTCCTCGGCCTCCATCACCAGATAGAAACTCTTGGCAACAACATTTAATAGTTGCTAGCAGAACTCCACCCCAGAATCGTCCCCGATCATCTCGTAGAGGGCATCGAGATGAGCGGCCACAAAGCTTAACCCGAAGCAGTAGTAGCCGGCGGAGTCCATGCTAGTGTGGTGGGGAAGGCTCCCAAGACCCAGATGGTGACAGGAGTGAGATGTATCATTAAATACATCCTGCACCATTTTGTCGAGCGCTCTTGCGCTCTCGTCGGCAGCAAACACATCGTCGCTGACCTCCTTAAGCCGATGCTCAAATTCATCGATGCGTGCGTGAAGAGGTGGATAGTCTCATCAATCCAGTCGGGCTGAGGAGGTGCAGGCACTGCTGGCGGAGGAGGTGCGGGCGGAGACAGGGGCGAGAAGGTGCGGGTGCCGCCTCTAGTTCCCCGGCATTGGCGGCGACGAAAACTGACAAGGAGGTTCGGAGGACGTCGATGGCCTGGAGCGCTTCGGTGCGAGGCCACCCATTTGTGCAGCAATGGAGGTGCAGAGAAAGGGCAAGATGTGGTCGACGGTGGTGCATCGAAGAAGCAAGAGGAGAAGTTTAAAAGCTATGATCGACGGAGTGGTGTGGCGGAGAAGCAAGAGGATGGTGTGCCTTTATAGCAGGTCGTCGTCTAAGCACACTAGTGTAGATGATCGGTCACTTCAAAAATTGTGCTGTTGAACTGGTGGGTGGGTCGGAGTTACTACAAACCGCGGTTTGCCTCCTCTCGGTTATCGCAATAGCTCGACACAACTTCTCCCTTGTGCAAACCTTCCTCTACCTCTAGTTTGGATTTTGGTAACAGGTGTGGATATATAACTTATGCAATTACTATATGAGTGGAGGAGTTTCCGAATTTGACAGGCTCGAGCCCTGGGTAAAGAAAGTATGAAGTTTTTCGAATCTGATATATCCTTTCTATTTTTGAATTCTTACTGTTACGACCACAAGTTGCATTGTCTCAACGAAACACCACGTACAACAACTTTTCTTCGTGGAAAAAAACATTTATTTCTTCAATTTACATTGTTAGTTGGAAGAGTTTAAGTGAAATAATACAATAATAGTAGGATAGAGATCTAGTGTTTTAGAAAAAAGAATTATACGATTTGGCTAGAGAGTTGTTTGCCTCCTCTAGTTATCGCAACAGCTTGACGAGTCCCATCAGCTTCACAGGAAGTTTTTTAATTTGACACGCAAAGGGCCCTGAGTATGCAATGGCCCACCTGGCATACTTTGTAAGTACGTCTCGCAGTGTTTGTAACATTTCGTGTGAATGATTTCAACGAGGTGCGGAATATTTAACGCGTGTGGCAATTGACCAAGAGTCCATATATTTTTATGAAAGATCCGTCCGTTGCGGGCATATATTAATAAGCGAGATGGAAAACAAAATAAAGTTTGATTACAAACCCCTGTAGTCAATAGCGATCGAGAGTTCATATCAAACCGATGATAATTGTCGTCATCATGTATGATGGTGGACAAGAACAGATGCGGACCTAGAGGGTATGCAAATGAATGTACATATGATCTGGCATGCAATGCGGAAAAGAAACGGTAAACCTGCAGTTCCACATGGGCGTGTTATTGTCACCATCGTCGACTTATCGGCGTTCGGTGTCTGTCAAGGCCACTAACAAGACTTGAGACGAACTTGCCGGCAAGATCGTGATCTCTGAAAGTGAGGCTGTTGAAAATCATTTTCCTAAGTAATTATAATCTTCTTAGAGAGAGCAGAGCACCCGCTCCAGCTCATGAGTAGGAAGAACTGAGCACGTGATCTGTGAATTTAAAGTTTTCTTTAGGATATTATGAACTGTCAATATTAAATTTAAATTATTTGCATTATATTTATTGAATTTAATATATATAATGTTAATTTAGTGCGTAATTATTTATTAAATTGCATATGAAAACTCTTGTGTGGCACACCTTTTGATAAAATTGTAGGTCCGCCACTAGACATGAATGCATGTGAAAGAGAGCTCGCGATCATGCAAGCATGTTTGATCACGTGTTGAAAATTTTTGCGCCCCTTGGTGAGGATCATGTTAATTTTATAGCGTTGAGTATCGGATGTGGCATACGTGTTTTCACAAGTGTGTTCATTTATTCCTAAAATCAGAACACGTAGCGGCTAGCGCCTGCGGCTGTCATTTCTTCGAAAAGATGAGTACATCATGTTGGAAAATTTACTATACATGGCAGTATGCGATTAATTTGATGAACCACATAGTAAGTTGTGCCTAGATGGTATTGTACATTCTATCCTCGAACCCTCGAGGGAACATCCTTCCTGTCAAACATAGTATGTTATCTGAAAGTGCATCTAGGCACACCCTTGTGGGTTTTGGATGATTGATGACAAACAAGTGAGATCCTAATAAAATTTGTTGAGATGAGAGCAGGTTTCATAGAATGAAACAAAAGGTGCAAAAAGGTGAAAAGATGATAATCACGAAAGAGAATAAAACAAGTGAAGAAAAGATCAAAAAGTAGTCCTAAATGTATAGGGTGTGTGTAAGAGACACACCCCCAAGAGCTCAAGTCGTTGCGGAAAGATTAAGGGCTAAAACATAATTCAAGTTGCGAGAAAAGAGGACTAGTCCAATCTCAAAGAGTACTAGTCCGGTCTCCAACAATACCAAAAGAGGACTAGTCCATTTTCTCACACTTCCAAAAGAGGACTAGTCCAATCGTTGAGAGGGCTAGTCCGATTAACTCTCTGGACCAAAAATGGACTAGTTCGGTCCTTTGCGGACTAGTCCGATACACTCACAAAAGTTAGGGTTTCCAAGTGTGTTGCACATATCCACGTCAAAATGACTCAGCACACCGGACTAGTTCGGTCCGTTTGCGGACTAGTCTGGTCGTCAGGATCCAAACGGTAACTTTTTGAATTGTCCATTAATAGGTCATCCACGACCCTATAAAAATAAAGAATCAAGAACCCTAGCGCCACCACTGCATCCAAGAGCACAAGAACACTCCTCGCAACACATTCTAAGGCTCTAAGAGTCAAATCTTTGGGAGTTCGCAATTGGGAAGGGGTGATTGATGATCTCATTGATATTGAGCTTTTGGGTTTGATTTCTCACACACTCCTACTGATTATTGTGTAATTATTTAAGTGTGTTGATCTCCATTTTCGTTTGTAATCTTGTGGGAGCCCTCAACCTGTGAAAAAGCCCCAAAACTCAGTGATTCCCCTTTGTGATAGTGAGAACCAAGTCAGCCTTCGTGGTGACTTGGTGAGGGAAGGGTTGGTTAAGACCCGACTCCATGTGAGTTTCTCAACGAAGACGTAGATCCCTTGTGTGGGACTGAACCTTGATAGAAATTGCTTGTCTCATGTGTCTTGATTCATACTTTTCATTATCATCACTTTCTAGGGCATAGACTTGATTATATTTGCAACTTGTGTCAATCTTGTATCCCACGTGCAAATTACTCACCCTTAACACTTGTTAGAGTTGTTAGTACAGTTTACTACATTCCGCTGAAAGAGATTCAAAGAAAATATCAAAAATATTTGAATTTGATAGTTGTGCTTACTCACACCGGACAAGTCCTCACTCACACCAGACAAGTCCAACCTTCCTGGTTTTTAACAGTTTTGCTAAGTGTTTTAGGAAAATATTCAAAGGCCTATTCACCCTCCCTCTAGGCCACATATATTGGGTATCAGAGCTAGGTTCTCCATAAAGAGACTAATCCCTCGAAGAGGCGATGGCCGACGAGAAGGAAACACAAACTTCCAGGAAGCCCATCAATGAAGAATTTCAAGGCACTACAAAGATGCTCGATGTGCTTAAAGACTACGAGCATGACGATGAAGAAGTGCGTCAACTCAAGTCACTTCAAAGAAAGACGATAACGAACCAAAAGTGCAAGAAAGAAGACGAGAATACGACAGGGTGTGGTTATCAAGACTACTCCCAATATTCTTTTAATTATGGGCGTCTTAATTTTGATAATCACTATCATTCGATTCCCATGCGGAGACCTCCACATTTCGATGGCAATGAATATACAATGTGAAAGTACAATATGAAAATGCATATCGTTTCCTTAAACCCCAGTCTTTGGCAAATTGTGTGTACAAGCATAGATATCCTAGACACCGGCGATGAACTCACCCCGAAGCAATGCACAAGCTGCCGTGATGATCACCTCAACACTAATCCGGGAGGACTTTAACAAGGTTGATGGACTCGAGGTGGCCAAAGATATATGGGACACCCTCAAGACGGCGCATGAAGTAAATCGCTCCGTACGAGAAGCGAAGATTAAAATGATTGAGGGGGATCTAGGGAGGTTTGCCATCGAGGATGGTGAAAGTCCTCAAGAGATGTACAATCGAATGAAGATTCTAATCAACAAGATTAGAGCATACAGAAGTAACAAGTGGACAAACCATGAAGTGGTCAAAAGGATGATTAGGGCGTTCATGCCTCGAAATGTCACTTTATGCTCCATGATCCGTGAAAGTCCGAGGTTCCACAAAATGACTCCGGATGAGCTTTTGGGAAATATCATCGATCATAAGATGATGGAAAAGGAAGCTCAATATGTGAAGAATCTTGCCAAGCTCACCTCATCAAAGAAGAAGGATGTCGCCCTCAAGGCAACTTGCAAGCCAAGAGGCAAGAAAGTCTATGAGGTGCAAGACGACAAAGATAGTGACGATGTGGACACCAACATGAATGACGAAGATATTGTCCTCTTCAAAAAGTTTAAAAGAATGATTTGATGAAGAAAAGAGGACAAATACAAGTCTAGAAGCAGGCGGTCTTGCTACAACTGTGGTGAATATGGGCACTTTATAGTTGATTGCCCATATGAAGAAAACGATAAGAAAAAGAAGGAAACAAAGCCACAAGACAAGAAAATATTCAAGAAGAATAAGCGAGTTGGCCAAGCACATCTTGGCACGGAGTGGGACTCAAACTATGAGTCCTCCTCCGAAGATGAAGATAGAGTCACAACAATTGTTGTCAAGAGACCTTCCATGAAGACCACTATCTTTCCAAATTGTGGAGGATGGAAGGAGTAAAACCACAATTGCCTTATGGCCAAGGAACGTAAGAAAAAAGTCGTATCTAAACCCTCATCTTTACATTACTCTGATGATGAGTTTGATAGAAGTGATGAAAATCAACACATGATTAAGGGATTAAGTAAAAGTGCATTAGCTAAAATGAAAATGTTGACGTATGAAATATTTGAGAAGAAGATCTTATAAACTGACAAGAAGATATACTCATCTGTCAAAAGGAGAGATATTTTGAGGTTGAAAAGGCTCTCGGGCTTGAAAAGGAAAAGAGAGAAACACTTTAGCGTGAGCTAGCTTTGAGCAAGGAAACTTGCTCAAATCTAAATGATTTGAATGTTGTACTTAAGGATAAGCTTGTTAACTTGACTCTTCTAAGAGATCACCTTCTCTAAATATTGAGCCTATTCCACCTAAAACTTGTAATTGTGCTATGTTATTGACAGGAAAAATGAGCTTAAAATGGCACAAAGCAAAAGTTCACCCAAAATGTGGCATTTTTGACAAGGAGAAAATAAAGTATGCACGTAGTGCATACTCAGTTACTAGAGCTCCAAATGTGGAGGATAGCCTTGGATATTCTTGTGGTGAAAAGCGTAACGCTAGAAACCCCAAGAATAACAAGGAATCGATAGCTTTTCTCAAGAAAAGCTTAAATCAAGTTAAGAACACCAAACATGTTCCTTACTTACATGAAAAAGCTAAAAATGGACCAAATATCATGTTTCATGACTTTAATGCCTCATATGTTCTTTTGAGGAATAAATTGAATCATGTTTATTCCAAGTATGTTGGTCCACTCTCAACAAGAGTCCAAAATCTTATGTGTGGGTGCCCAAATGTATTATCACTAACATCAAAGGACCCAACAAGCTTGGGTACCTAGATCCAAAGCATAATTATGTTTTGTAGTGTACCCCCTTCCGTGGATCCAGAGAGGTGCTTGATAGGCATCAACCACATGACCGGAGGAAAGAAAATATTCGTGGGGTACAATGAAAAATCCAACTTCATCTCCACCCGAACCATCATAACAAGAGTCAATGTGTACAACATCCAGAGAGCAATGGTCAATGGGGAGCCTACACAAGAAAAATCTTAACATGTACATGATCAACCTCAACAAGGTTTAGATAATCAACATAACAATGAAGGCAATGATCAAGGGGGAGCTAAAGAAAATGAAGAAGAAAAGGAGGTATACCATTCTATTTTTGGCTCTATTGTATCTTGGTGCATCTAGGACATATTAAACTAATATATCACCCTTTTTCAGTAATTGATTGTACTCGTGTGCATCTAGGCCTAATATCATGTCAAGTATATGTTTTGTATGCAAGGCTTCAAGCTGCTCTGACATGTGACTTGAAACGTTGCATATCTGATTGCTAGGAGTACAGAACTTCAAAACACCAGCATGATTGCAAAAAACTCTCTCCTATCTCATTTTCACTCTAAAACTATTTCAAATATTAACTCCTGGTGAATTATGGTCATAGTATGATTGTTGTTTGCTTACTGAGCATATTTATCAGGAATATTTGCTGAAACTATGTCCTTATGACCAACATCATGCCTCCTCTCAAATCCACTTCAAAATTCTTAACTACACTATCTGTTTGACCACACAAGTCCGGCGTCGTACCAGACTAGTTCGGTGTCCTGTCTATATTGAGTATTTGGCTGTAGTTTGATGATTACGTGTTTGTTGATCATATCCTTCAAGGGTATCCCCTACAATCATGTACTAATCATCATC
This sequence comes from Tuctoria greenei, assembly GCA_036927565.1. NCBI lineage: Eukaryota > Viridiplantae > Streptophyta > Magnoliopsida > Poales > Poaceae > Tuctoria > Tuctoria greenei. The sequence goes on from JAYESD010000005.1 coordinate 66,761,101, forward strand.
CAAAAGTCAAATCTCAAGTTCACCCTGTTAATCTTACCTCAACTCTTTGTTTTATCCATACTAGTCTTTGAGTCTCGCCGGACATGTCCGATATCTTGACTAGTCCTTCCTTGATCCGCTATTCCGAACAAGTCCGGGTTGGACCAGACTAGTCTGGTGTTCCCGTGACTTAACCATTGGATTATCCCCAAGTCTATCTTCTTTCTCCTCACTCGAAACTCGACACTCTCTCTCCCCTCCTCGAGCTCCAAAGGTGATTTTTCTTCCCCACGGCAAAATCTTTGTTCATCGAGGGGGAGGCTTGGAGCTTCAAATAGAAGTCCACCCCGGACTTCTCTGCACTCGACATCCGCTCTGCCCGACAACAATCCTCTCTTGGTAAAACCTAGCCCTAACCCTAATCCTCATTCTTTTTCTAGGGTTCAGGCCATTTCTTTCATTCACCAGGGTTTCAATACACTATGAGTATCCTACATTATCATTATCCTGCACATTGATCTATGTCCTCAAAGATTTGATGATTTTGGAATACCTAGGGTTCATGCTGATGAACACCAGACTAGGTCGGGTTTCGTGCGGACAAGTCTGTTATACCAGACTAGTCCGCAGAAATAATGACAAGTCCGTATGTTAACAACATTAAGCCTACTATGTTCATTTCATTATGTTATTTGAATCAATCTTGTCCCTTAATTCTCATTCGCCTCTACCGTGTTAGGCATCATGTCGGGCTTAGACGAGATCATGTTCAGTGAACCGAAGCTTGAGGCGGCATGCCTCTCCTCAAAATGTTAGCTGGAGATCGAGCAACAACGAAGGACAAAGTTTCAGCATGATAAGGATGCCAGAGCATCAGGCACGAGCTCTCAACAAAAAGTCCCAGCAAAGAAGCCTACTGAAAAAGGCAAACAAGTGGTCACTCAAACATCCAAATGCAGAAAAAGTAAGGACAAGGGCAAAGGTCCTGCGAGATCTTCGGGCCCGATTGGGCCACTTGAAATGGCTGCCCTGATGCACGATTGTAACCGTCGTCCCAATGACGACGCTTTCACTGGGAAGGGAGCTGACAAAGCCAAAAGACTGAGGGAGATTGACGTATACAATCACAAGAAGGTGGCAGCTGATCCACGGTTTTGGAGCGAGTTTTACTATGATTATTACCAAGCTATCTACCTTCGCATGAAAACTCTTGTGGCTAAGAATCAATGGATTGATTGGGAGTACATGGAAGGCAGAGGGAATGAGGCATTTCATCATGTGATTGCAGCAGTTGATAGACATGGCTTCAAAGACCTTCTAGCTTTCAGATACGATTGGAACAATGAAGTCATAGCCCAATTCTATGCAATTTGCTATTTCTAGGTCTGGAGGTGATGAGATCACATGGATGACTCATGAAAAGAAGTACTCTGTTAGTTATGAGGAGTTTGCTGAGATGCTTGAATTGGTTTGGTCTCTTAACAACAGGCTCAAAGTCCAGAATGTCAAAGCGCTAGACAACAATGAGCTGAACTTCCTCTATGAAAGTGCTTATCCACCAACTATTTGAAACCTTTCTTTGCTATTTTGAACCGGGTGCTAAGGAAGACTATTGCACCCAAAGATGGCGATGCGGGAAGCATTTAGGCCTTCCTCCGCAACTTGATGCAAATCATAAGTGGAGATGAAGAATTTGATGTGTTTGATGATATCTACAATGATATATTCAACATTGCTCACACTCCAAATCGGTCTTGTGGATATGCCCCCTACATTATGTTCATGATTGAGAAAGTCATAGGATTGGATATTGTCAATGATGTTCCTCACACCAAGCTCAGACCTCAGGTTCATACAGCTCTCCTCCACTATCCTCCTCTACAAGATAGCGGTCCACTCGTGACACTCCAACAGGTGCTTCATCTACCGCAATCCGCTCATCCTCAAGAGGCTCTAACAATGGTATTTTGAAGATGCTATGTGCCATATCCACCTCTTGTCACAAATTGGAGGTGAAGCAATATAATGAGAGGCAGTAAAGGAAGAGGCACTCTCAATACATGAAAGAGAATGTGATTGCCATATGTCAGGAGCTCAAAATCTCACCTATTGGTTCTCCAGATGTTTCAGAAGACTCAGATGAAGATTTCACTGATATGCCAACACTTAGAGATGATGAGCTAGCATTCTTTGGTATTGGTCCCTCCATTCGACCTACTGCTCTTCAAGCAAGTGAAAATGATAATATTGATGAGGAGCAAGACAGTGAGAAGACACAGAGTGAGAGAAATGTGGAACGAGAAGATGATGATGATGAATAGCTTTTCTCAGTTTTTCCCTTTATGTGTCTTGATGTCAAAGGGGGAGATATTTAAGGGCGGGGGGGGGGGGGGGGGGGGGGTAGGTCATCATGGAGGACTATTTTTAAAAGTTGTAATGTTGTATGTTTGAGACCTATTGTGCTTTGTGTAAGACTTTGCATTTTCTATACACCATGTTATCTCGTTGTTATGTTCATTATGTTGATGTTTATGCTTAATTGTCATAATGTGATATTCTTATACTTATTCACTTTTACTCCTAGTCATCTTTATATCCATGCCTATTATGCTTTAATGTTCATGTGTGAGGCTTATTATAATGTCTCCATAATAATTGTTGATTACGCTCATCAAATATTTAGTTATGTTCATCACAATTATTGCTCACACATGCTTGATAGGCACCCCACCATAAAGAGTGCATATATGAGAAGTGATGCATGCTCACAACTTATTACTCACATGTGCACACTTTATAAAAATCATGTTTTTACTCTTATTTGTGTAATCTCAAAATGGTTGTCATCAATCACCAAAAGGGGGAGACTGAAAGTGCATTTAGGCACACCCTTGTGGGTTTTGGATGATTAATGACAAACAAGTGAGATCCTAATAAAATTTGTTGAAATGAGAGCAGGTTTTAGGAATAAAAAAATGGAAGAAAACAAGTGAAGAAAAGATCAAAAAGTGGTCCTAAATGTATAGGGTGTGTGTGAGAGACACACCCCCAAGAGATCAAGTCGTTGCAGAAAGATTAAGGGCTAAAACATAATTCAAGTTACAGGAAAAGAGGACTAGTCCGGTCTTAGAGAGGACTAGTGCGGTCTCTCACGGTACCAAAAGAGGACTTGGCCAGTCTCAGATAGGACTAGTCTATTTTCTCACAGTTCAAAAAGGGGACTAGTCCAGTTGTTGAGAGGACTAGTCTGATTAACTCTTTGGACCAAAAACGGACTAGTCCGGTACATTGCAGACTAGTTTGGTACACTTACAAAAGTTGGGGTTTCCAAGTGTGTTGCACTTATCCATGTCAAAATGACTCAGCACACCGGACAAGTCTGGTCGTCGGGGTCCACATGGTAACTTTTTGGAATGTCTATAAATGGGTGATCCACGACCCCATAAAAAAAAGAACCAAGAACCCTAGCGCTGCCACTGCATCCAAGAGCACAAAAACACTCCTTTCCACACATTCTAAGGCTCTAAGAGTCAAATCTTTGGGAGTTGGCAATTGGGAAGGGGAGAGTGACTATCTCATCGACATTAAGCTCTTGAGTTTGATTTCTCACACTCTCCTAATGATTATTGGGTAGTTATTTGAGTGTGTTGATCTCTCTTTTTGTTTATAACCTTGTGGGAGCCTGCAACCTGTGAGAAAGCCCCAAAACTCGATGATTACCCTTTGTGATAGTGAGAACCAAGTCGGCCTTTGTGGTGACTTGGTGAGGGAAGGGTTGGTGAAGAATCGGCTCTGTGTGAGCTCGTCAACGAGGATGTAGATACCTTGTGTGGGATTGAACCTCGGTAAAAATCGCTTGTCTCGTGTGTTTTGATTCATACTTTTCATTATCGTCACTATCTAGGGCATAGACTTGATTATATTTGCAACTTGTGTCAATATTGTATCCCGCGTGCAAATTACTCATCCTTAACACTTGGTAGAGTTGTTAGTACAGCTTACTACATTCCGCTGCATGAAATTCAAAGAAAATATCAAAAAGATCTAAATTTGATAGTTGTGCTTACTCACACCGGACTAGTCCTCACTCAGACTGGACTAGTCCGGCCTTCCGAGTTTTTAACAGTTTTGCTAAGTGTTTCAGGAAAATATTTGAAGGCCTATTCATCCCCCTCTGGGCCACATTCATTATCTCTATTGATGACATGATATTATTCTTCATTCGTGTGGTAGATAAACTGCCATATAGGTTGAGAGTATACACCCTCCTTTCTCAAAAGATTATCACCTTTAGTTGAAAAAATGAACTAAAGGTGACAATCTTTTGAGAAAGGATGGAGTACATGGTAGAGAAATAACATGTCTGGACAACAACTAACATGGATGTGAAAGACATCGATCATGTGAAAGACCTCGATGCATGTAAACTAACATGCATGTCTAAAAGCCCTCACCTTGACCCGCATCATTGATCTAATCGACGGCGGTGGCACGGAGGCCGAAGCAGAAAAGCAAGAACTTGAGCGCTGCACCTCCGAATTCAGTACCGGGATGATCGACGACAGCCGATTCACAAACTCGGTGGTTAGATCAGTAGTCGCCGGAGAGCGGCTTGTGGCTGAACTCGAAGGAGATGAAGGCATCAATGCAGGAGAGATTGCACGCGTCCCAGTGGCTCGTCCTCACCCGGTAAGGCTTCTCCATGTCGGTGCCCATCACAGCGCTCACGATGTCCTTCAGCCCCGCATGGCGGAGGCCTAGGCGGCCCATCTCCTCCGCCCCAAGATCTGCCAGGTCCACCGTTTTGGCCACCTTTAGCTGACAGTCCTTCCAGAGTCGGTCAGTTTCACTCTCCATGCCCACGCTGACAAAGCGGTAGTCGAAATTGCCGAGGAAATCTTCCAGCTCGTATGGGAAGTAGTCAACATGGATGACCTAGAAGATGAGGCAGCGGCGGCTGACGCAGAGCTGTAGAACGGTGATCGGGTTATGGTCGGTGGAGTAGCTGGGGTGCCACTCGACGTCGAGCCTGGCGATGATCTTGTGAAGGCGCCGATGGTTGACGAAGAGGACCTTGACAAGACAGTCCTCCACAGCATCGCTGGAGGATGTCACGGTGGTGGTGATGACATCATCCTCGAACATCGCATTGTACACCTAAGTCCGAGCCATTGGGTCCTCTCCTTGTCCCTGCAGTTGCTGTCTGCGGTAGCGCGGCACAACTTCTCTCTTTTTGCAAACCTTCCTCTACCTCTAGTTTGGATTTTGAAATGTGCGTGGATATATATAACTGATGCAATTACGATATGAGTGGAGGAGCTTCCGAATTTGACGGGCTTGAGCCCCGAGTAAAGAAAGTATAAAGATTTTTGAATATGATATACTCTTTCTATTTTTGACTTCTTATCGTTATGACCACAAGTTGCATTGTCTCAACGAAACACCATGTACAACAACTTTTCTTTGTGGAAAAAACATTTATTTCTTCAATTTACATTGTTAGTTGGAAGAGTTTAAGTGAAAGAATACAATATTAGTAGGACAGAGATCTTGTGTTTTAGAAAAAAGAATTATATGATTTGGCTAGACGGTTGTTTTCCTCCTCTAGTTATCGCAACCGCTCGACGCGTCCCATCGGCTTCATAGGCAGTTTTTTAATTTGACACGCAAAGGGCCCAGAGTATGCAATGGCCCACCTGGCATACTTTGTAGGTCCGTCCCGCGGTGTTCGTAACATTTCGTGCAAACAATTTCGATGACATGCGGAAGATTGACATGAACGCGCATGGCAATCGACCGAATGTCCATATCTTTTTTTGAAAGATCCAACCGTTGCCAGCATATATTAATAAGCGAGATGGAAAACAAAATAAAGTTTGATTACAAGCCCCTGTAATCAATAGCGACTGGGAGTCCATATCGAACTGATGATAATTGTCGTGATCTTGTATGATGGTGGATATGAATGCATGTGAAAGAGAGCTCGCGATCATGCATGCATGTTTGATCATGTGTTCAGGATTTTTGATTTCATGATGTTGAGGATCGGATGTGGCGTACCTCTTTTCACAAGTGTGTTCATTTGTTCTTAAAATCACAATGCGTAGCGGCTAGTGCCTACGACTATCGTTTCTTTCGAAAGGACGAGTACAAAATGTTGGAAAATATACTGTACATTGTAACATGCGATTAATTTGATGAACCACGTAGTGAGCTGTGCCCAGATGGTAGTAAATTATATCTTCGAACCCTCGAGGGAACATTCTTCCTGTCAAACATAGTATGTTATCTCTATTGATGATAGAATATTATTCTTCATTGGTGTGGTAGATAAACTGCCATAGAGGTTGAGAGTATAAATGGTAGAGAATATGATAAACATACATATATATATTCATACATGCATGGTAGGAGATATTCTATTCTTGGAATACATGTAATGAGCCATAAAATCAACACTTCCGGCACGCCCGGCTGAACCTAGACACCCGTGTGCTTCCAGCTTGCGGATGGTCGCCCGTCCCCACAGTCAGTTTCTTCACAAGAAACTTGAATGCCGACTGTCGTTTCTTCAAAAGTACGAGTACGACAGGCCCGCACTTCCAGCTTGCGGATGGCCGCCCACCCCCACAGTCAGTTTCCCATCAGGAAACTTGCATGCTGGGGGCCGCATTCGCTCTAGCATCCAACCTCTGCGACATCGGAAGCTGATCTCCTCGCGTCAAAGCCATCCACTCAACATGGGCCCCGGTGGATTGAGGACAGGAATCAAAACATACCAGGCTCTTCCCAACAACCACCGGGGACGCACGCCAGGGGTTAAGGTACGATGGGACACCCAGATCGTGTACCTAGCCGTGTAGCTTCATTCAAATCTTCGACTGACTGGCTAGATGGTACCTTTTATTTTCAAACCCTCGAGGGAACATCATTATGGCACACACGACTGAGCATGGAACTCCTTTGAGATTTCTTTTCGGAATCCCATCGATCGGCTGGTGGCACGCGTCGACCACATCGGCCGCCGCACACCCGTGTATGAACAGAGGGACCAGACGCAGGAGAATGAGGTTGAAAGGAGAAACGGGAGAAGACCGCACGTATGCAATCAGTAGACGTGGCTAAAAGAAGGGGTAAAGTGACGAAAGGGAAGACGATGGCACAAAGAAGGAGGCCGCACCCAGACATTTGTATCCGCGGTTGGACACGACTTCTCTCCTCCCATGCGTGCTCCCGCTGAAGTGTCATATTTTAATTGGTTGTGAGAATGTGGCTATTATACAAGAAATAAATGAAGAGACGAATAAAGTTTGACACGCCGGCGGGACCATGCATGGGAGGAGAGAAGTCGGATGTTTCCCAGGAATAAAATTATTACACGTCAATAGGGAGACAAGAGAACGGGAGGAGAGAAGCCGTTTCCAGTCTACCAGGAGTCATGCATTACATCTGGGTTTTAGTCTGAAACTCTCCGAGTGTTCAGTTTTTTTTTAGAATTCTATTATGCATGTTTGAGTCATGTTCTTGCATCGAAGAAACATAGTCAGGGTGTGTGGATCGTGGATCTCTAGTGGCTGGCCGAAGCGCGCGTAGTGGGAGTTATGTGCGTCATGCATGTGCTTGTAATCATTTTATCTACTGCACTGATCATTAGCTTAGTTGCAACCACTAAATAGGCTCTCCGGAGACATCCAATTCTTTGTTCTCCTCTGCTACTAACGTTGATCCTTCAACACAAGCACACCGTTGGCAGAAACCTGAATTTTTCACCTGAGTTGTTTGCATCGTTTGTTTCATGCTCCAACAGGTGGCACCAGAGCCTGTGAAGTAATAGAGGATGACGGGAACAGTAGACCTCCAGGTCCAAGACGGGGGTCGGTCCTGAGATCTGATGAGTCTGGGGCGAATCTAAAACAGAGGTCCCATTATCATAAAAATAGAAAATAGTGTGTAAATATTATGTATAGAAATTTTATATTCTCTAAAAAGATATAAAGAAATAAGATTTTTCTAAAATGATGTATAATAATCTCTACATCAAAAAAGTATCATTAGTAGCAAACGATATACCTTGGGTACGCCCCTGCTGTGTTGTTGTGGCCAGTTTCAGCCCACGAATAACAAGCAGCCCAGCGCATTATTGGGCCTCCTATGATAGCTTTACGTACGCTTTGTCCTGGCTGCCTGCCTGCGGCGGTCAATTTTTTTCACGCCGAATAATGAAGGAAAATAAGAAACAAACTTTTTTTATCGAGATGTCATAATATTTTCCACAAGACACGCAAGGATGTTCATTTTGACATGCTTCGTAATGGGATGTTAATGGATTATAGTTGTTGGAGACACCATGGAGAAAAAACAATTCAGAAAAATATTGTTGAACAATCAGTAAATAATGAGGAGATAATTTCTGATGATTCTGCTATAGAAAATATATTGTCCAGTCTACTTAGAGGCACTGATCATGGTGGTTCAGCAGATGTTGATGATCAAGAAAATGATATGAACCAGCAGGATCCAACTGGGTGTGCAAAGGCATTCTATGACTTATTAAATGATGCCAAAAAGAAGTTGCATCCAGGATGTGAGAAGGTGACCCAATTATCCTTCATTGTCAGGTTGTACCAGATAAAGTGTTTAAATAGTTTGAGAAATAAAGTGTGTGAGTTGATCCTTGAACTATTCTCATATGTGCTTCCAAAGGGCCACTTCATTCCCAATACACTTGATAAAGTTCAGAAGGTTGTTCGTGACCTAGGGCTGGACTACCAAAATGTCGATGCATGTGTCAATGACTATGTGTCATTTCGGAAGGACTATTCTCTGCTGCATCGATGCACAAAATGTGGTGAATTAAGATGGAAAAATAGTACTGGTTGGGATGCAATAGAGGCTTTACCTTGTGGAAAAGCCAAGAAGCTTGAAGCACAAAAGATTCTACGATACTTCCCTCTTATTCCCCGTCTACAAAGGTTTTATATGGAAGAATCAACGACATCAAACATGCGCTGGCACAAAGAAGAATGTATTGATAATGGAATATTACGCCATCCTACAGATTCGAAAGCATGGAAGCATTTTGATAGCATTCACCTGAATTTCTCATCTGATCCTCGCAACATAAGACTTGGGGTCGCATTTGATGGTTTCAATCCTTTTGGAATCATGAATGTTTCTTACAATACATAGCCTGTGATTCTAATCCCTTATAATCTACCACCTTGGTTGTTTATGAAGCAGCCTTATTGGTTGATATCAATGATAATTCCTGGGCCAAAGTCACCTGGAAACAATATTAATGTGTATTTGCAGCCTTTGATTAATGAGAAAATGAAATTATGGTCTAATGGTGTTGAAACATACGACAATTCAAAGAAAGAGACATTGAGCTTCTATATTGTGGACAATAAATGACTTTCTAGCATATGCAATGCTATGTGGATGGAGCACAAAAGGTAAGCTAGCATGTCCATACTGCCATATAAACACTGACGCCTTGTGGTTGAAATATGGACGAAAGTATTGCTACATGGGTCATCATGGTTTCCTACCTCAGAATCACGGGGTGGCGTCGAAACAAAGCTTCTTTCAACAACAAGATAGAGAATAGAGAGGCTCCAACATCACTCTCTGGTGATGATGTACTCCAACAATACGACAGTTTTGATCAAGTGAGTTCTGGATAGACGAATAATAAGAGAAAGCGCACTGAGGAAAATAGGTGGCATAGTTGGAAGAAGAAAAGTACATTTTTCCAGCTCCCATATTGGAAGACATTGCTAGTAAGGCATAACTTGGATGTCATGCACATTGAGAAAAAAATTTGTGATAGCATATTGGGGACATTGCTTAATATGGATGGTAAAACAAAAGATAGTCCACAAGCTCGTCTTGATATGCAGGCTATGTGTATAAGGCCAGATCAACATTAGGTGGTTATAAATGAGAAGTATGATTTGTCACTAGCATTATATACTTTGCGTAAAGATGAGAAGACCACCTTGTGCATGTTTTAGGGGATGTGAAGATGCCCGATGGTTATTCCTCAAACATCAATAGATGTGTGGACATAAAAGCATGTAATGTATCGGGTCTAAAAACTAATAACTGCCATAATATATTTCAGAAGCTCCTTCCTATTGCAATATGTAACATATTTCATGAAAAGGTTGTTGTACCATTAGTTGAGTTTAGCACATTCTTTTATGGAATTTGTTCTAAAGAATTGGCGGAGCAAGATTTGGATAAGAAGAGCAAACAAATTCCTGAAATAATTTGTAAGCTCGAGATGTTGTTTCCTCCTGCTTTATTTGATATCATGGTACATCTTCCAACCCATCTTGCCCAAGAAGCTCGCTTGGGTGGACCTGTTTCTTACAGATGGATGTATCCAATTGAGAGGTACATTGGTATATTGAAGAGGTATGTACGTAACAAAGCTCACCCGGAGGTTCTATAGCTGAGGGATATATTATGGAAGAGTGCATGACTTTTTGTAGTCAGTTTTTGGATAACATAAGCGCCAAGCTTAATAGGCCAGAACATCATGAAGCTGCAACTAGGAATGAACCTTCTCTTGAGTGTAATATATTTACAGAAGTTGATAATTGTAACACACTCATTTTCGTCCATCATGCATTGCATACATTCTAATACATGTTTAAAATTTAGTAGCATAAAGAAACAAGTTTAAAATCAATTAGAAACAAAACCGCACTTAAGAATTCTAGGAAGTGCGGACTAGTTCGATTTTGGTGCGGACTAGTCCGATTTCTCTCTGACTTCGAACGGACTTGTCCGTTTTGCTGCGGACTGGTCTGTTTTTCCCTCTGGACATTTTTGGAATTTTACGGCCCATAGCGGAATAGTCTGGTATCCCAAATTCCTTAAAAATTTACTAAGTCCCTGGACTAGTCTGGTGTTCCAGCGAGCTTGTCCGTTTTCTCCTCTGACTAAAGTCGGACTTATCCGATTTTTTGCCATACTTGTCTGTTTTTCCCCTCTGGATAAGTTTGGACTTTTCCGATGTCCAGTCCGAACTTGTCTGATTTCTCTCTGTCCAACTTCGGACTAGTCTGGTCCTTTTTGGACATGTCCGATAAATCGCGACTCCGAGTTGATCTTCTGTTTCACTACTTGTTCCTTGGGCTTTACGTTAAGTGGGCCTAGGGACGTCGTGCCTAACTCTTTTAGAGCCCACGTGGGACTCTAAACCGGCCTCTACTCATTTCAAACTCGAAATCCATATAAACCTAGCCTCCACCTCTATATAAGCGATCCCACCCCTTGGCTTGACATCTATTTGCCACTTTTCCACCCCACCCAAACCCTAGCTCATGGATAGCCGCCACCAAGGTGGGAGAAGGAGGTCCCAAACAAGAAGAAGAAGAGGAGGAAACGAAAGAGGATCAAGATCTCCATCAAGTTTCGTTCTCCATCGCCAATTCACCATCAAGTTCAAATCAACCCTAGATCCTCAAGATCCAAGTGTTGCCTCCAAGATCCTTGATTTATTGGAGTCCTAAACACCTTGTATACCTTCTACTTCCTTTTCTTTACCTGAATTCAACCCCAAATCTCCAAATTCACATCGATCTAGAAAACCCTAAATCTGTTGTTCATGCACGGTGCGGACTTGTTCAGTCCCTAGCGGACTAGTCTGATTTTCCTGGTTAATTTATGTTGAACTAATTCCAAATTTGACTCAAATCAATTCCAAATTTGTATAACTTGTTAAAAGCTATTAAAACTAGTTAGTGATCATTAAGAGCAACTCATTAACAAGTTCCACCTTGCATTTGCATTAATCATGCATATCATGTCATATTGAGTAATGTTTGTGCAATTTTTTATTGTAATTCTTATTTTGTATGTTTATTGTGCGGATTAGACGGATTTGCGCTGGAGAGTGCCACGGAGGATCTCTAGCACCAAGAGTTTGAAGGCTTTGATCCGGACCAATGGCAAGAGCAAGGCAAGTGTCCTTGAAGCATATTGATCCTGTTTTAAAATAAATGTTTTGTTTGAAAAATTGCATGCTTGTGTCAATTTGATGGGAATCCTATGATAGGAAGTTTACTAGATTTGTTTAACCACCCTTGTCACCTGGAATTTATGGTAGAGAGTCGGGAAGGGCTTTTTATCTTTTTGCTTCGCTTAAGTAATTGGAATGGGAAAACAAGTGTACTATCTAATTATGCATTAATGAGATTATTATTAACATGAACTGGTTAATATGATATGGTAATGGGTGATCTAAGCAAGCCTGGTATGTGGATGGGTTGGTTGTTACGGTGGTTTGCTTGCTTTAGATCTAAGGACCGGTTCATGCGAGAATAAGCCAGGACTACAGTACCACAACGAGGCCAAGTATGAGTGTGGCGTAGCTGATTAATTAGGGCTTTGCTAGTGCTGTTTGGACCAATACGGATGCTCGGGGAAGGGGTTGTCGGATTGGGTTTGTTGATGATTGGTAGGACTACCCTGGGATCTGAATGGCTCAAGAGGGGGCCCTTGGTTGAAGATGTGCTCTGTAGGAGACATCACCACCGGTGAAACCTCAGTGGGGTCTAAATAGGCTAGTAATCTCTTTGTAAAGCCTATTTTGTGATATATTGTCCATACACCAAAGGAAGTGTAATTGGCATATGGGAGGTTCTTTAGTCGCCGACGGGTGATGAAATCCCAAACATGTGGGTAAAGTGGTACAAACTCTGCAGAGTCTAATAAAACTATCATGATAGCCGTGCTCCCGGTTATGAGCACCTGGACAACTTCCATGATTAGAGGGAACTTGGTATTGGGATGGTTTTTGGGATGGTTATGGTTTGGTAATATGGTTATGACTAGTTATGAATGGAATTCTGGTATTGGATATGATTAATAGTAATGGTGAAATCTGGTATAATGGATGATGGATATGGAATATGGACTGGTATTATGATAATGATATGGTTTATGATGGGTTTACTTCACATATATATAATATATTGCTTTCCGAATGTTTTAATGTACTTTTCAGCACTTAGTCATTATTATATTCGTCATTTGAATTAGCTACATGTCATACTTTCCACACTTGCTGAGTACGACATGTATTCACCCTTGCGATTCCCAACCAATAGTTGCAGTCAGGATTGGGAGTTTCGATGATAATGCAGAGTTCTTGGCCGTGTCTGCCGTCATCTTTGCCTGTGGAGTGTTGGAGCTGCGCTATACCCTTTGCTTAGTTTGCTAAATTAGTTTATTTCCGCTGCATTAGTTTAACTTGTCATTAATATTCATTAGTGCTTGTATTCGAGGATAATGTGAATTGTGTAATAAAAGTGGTTAATTAATCTTGTATTTTGGTAATTTTCTGTATATCCTTTTGTGAATGCACTCGTGTATGTGTGTTGAACGTCCTGGCACACATATGCGTTCACTTGGTTCATTTTTGGAACCGGGTGTCACAAATTGGTATCAGAGCGAGGTTTGACCGTAGGACGCAACCCAGATACAATGGACACTTTAGAGCACATAGAAGCACTCAGGAACTGATGTGTTTTTGTTTAGTGTGTTGTTTGCTATATATTGTTTGATTGTGTGCTTAATAGAAGATTTTGGGATGCTTTAGTGTTGCCATATCCACATAGGCTAGTGAAGGTAGTTGCTTAGTTTCATATCCCTTGATGCATATAGTTGGAGACATCTTCTAAATTCATCTCTTGATTTCCTTCAGATGGTGAGGACTCGCAACCAGAGGGATGGCAATGATGAGGAGGAGATCAATGGAGCACCTTAGAACAACAATGGACAAGGACCTGCTCATGGAGCTATCAACATTGAGCAGCTTTTGACTATGCAAAACCAGCTCATGCAGACTATGACACAGACTATGGGACAGCTGTAGGCTGGTAACATCAATAATCAGCCCCACATGCCTCCACCGCCACTCCTGCCTCCTCATAACCGGTTGGGAGAGTTTATGAGGACTAGGCCATCGACCTTTGCTCAAGCCGCTGACCCTATGGATGCTGATGATTGGCTCAAGTCTGTGGAGAAGAAGCTAGCTATTGTGGACAAAACCCAAGACCCAATGGAGGACAACCGCAAGGAAACTGTGGACAACAGAATTTTGCTCGTGACAATGTGAACCATGTCTGTATGGAGGATGCTCAACAAGCGAATGATGTGGTCAATGGTATGTTTCTCGCAAACTCCAACCTGACGACTATGTTATTTGATTCTGGAGCATCACATTCATTCATTGCATCAAAATATGTTGCCAAGTATAGTTTGTCTATCTCTCATATGAAATTTACTCTATTGGTTAAGTCTCCTGGAGGACAGATGAGGACAAATATAGTATGTCCAAAAGTAAGCCTTAGAATAAGAGGATAGACTTTTTCGGCAACCTCATTGTCTTGGATTCTCAAGGATTGGACATCATACTTGGTATGGACTGGTTAAGGAAGCACAATGGAGTTACTAAGTGTGCCACGAAGACGGTGAAGTTGACCAGTGAAGAATGGATCACCGTAGAATTTGAAGCATCTCAACACGCACCGAAGCAATTAAAGCTGAATCACATGGACGGTGCCGCAATTGAGGAGATTCCGGTGGTGTGTGAATTTTTGGATGTGTTCCCGGATGAGTTGCCACATATGCCACCTGATCAAGACATTGAGTTTGTTAATGATATGGTTTATGATGGGTTTACTTCACATACATATAATATATTGCTTTCCAAATGTTTCAATGTACTTTTCAGCACTTAGCCATTATTATATTCGTCATTTCAATCAGCTACATGTCATACTTTCCACAGTTGCTGAGTACGACATGCATATCAACCTTGCAATTCCCCCACCAACAGTTGCAGGTCAGGATTGGGAGTTTAACGATGATAATGCGGAGTTCTAGGTCATATCTCCCGTCAGCTTTGCCTGTGGAGTGTTGGAGCTGCGCTATCCCCTTTGCTTAGTTTGTTAAATTAGTTTATTTTCGCTGCATTAGTTGAACTTGTCATTAATATTCATTAATGCTTGTATTCGAGGATAATGTGAATTGTGTAATAAAAGTGGTTAACTAATCTTGTCTTGTGGTAATTTTCTGTATATCCTTTTGTGAATGCACTCGTGTATGTGTGTTGAATGTTCTGGGCACACATATGCGTTCACTTGGTTCATTTTTGGAACCGGGTGTCACAATAATTCTAAAAAAGGGTATAAACGGCACTAACTTACTATGGTGGAACTACATAACATCAGGCATTATCTTATTTCTAACATTGTAGAGGCCACTCCATGGATCAAGTATGTATAACGCAAATGTTCTATAATTTTGTACCCTTTTCAGAGAGCATATTGAAGCACTTAAAATGATTCATTCTCGTGATGTTGATGAACGCCATAGATATGAGTTCTTTTTATTGGTTTCAGAAATGAGTAAGTACATGCAAGTTTTTACTTTGATGAAATATTGAACAAATATTTGTTTTAAAATTGGTTTGTCGAAGATCCCTTTTATACTAATGTGTACAGATTACGACATTACACAAAGAAGGCAAAGTAACCGGTTATATGTATGCATTATCAAGAGGACCTGATCATCGGGCATGTCTTTTTATTCGATCATTCATCAATGGCTTCTTCTTTCGAACTACAAATGTGGAAAAAGATTTATGGACCCAAAACTTTGGTGTTGTCGTTCGGAATAGTGATCATTATTGGTTAGAGTAATCAAGAAAATGATTTTGTTGATTTAAAAAAATTAAGAGGTTCTATTATTTGATTGTGATTGGTTATATCGGCCTTTTTTCAGTCAGGACCAAAGCAGAGGCAACAAAATGGATTAATACAAAATGATAGATGTTGACACTACTCTTTCTCGATTTAAGTATGAGACTTACATTCTATCCACCCAAGTAGAACAAGTTTTTTATGTTGCAAGTGTGAAGCAATCTAAATGGGCTACAGTTGTTATAACGAAGCCATGAAACCTTTTTGACATGCCCTTGGAGATAGTGAAAATAATGTGACTGAGACAATGGAGGCTGAGACATTTGATGATCATCTTACTGATGTCAATATGTCACACATAAATTAGGATACGACTGCATGGGCTAGGAATGACATTGAGGGAGCAAGCGGTGATGCTTCCGCTCTTCTAATGACAACAGGTGATCAGTTTCAAGCAGATGGAGTTCCATCAGAAAATGAAGACATCGACAGTGACGATGATACATATATTAATGATGGTCATGTAGCTCCATTGGGGGGAACAACAACGAAGATGATGTTTTTTTACATAAGTACTGTGTGAGCTGTGAACTATTTGTGACGATAGATCCTAATGCAACGTTTTTATATAAGTCTTGTATGAGTTGTGATGATTGTGTTCCTGTCAGCACTATCTATCAAGTGGAAAATGGGTCGCGTGTAGAAAACATAAATCGAACAAACTCATAGAATTTGTAGGTGGTTCTCTAGATTGATTTCCCTGGCAAGTGGGCCCACCCGCATCAGCACCCTCGCCTGCCTTAGATCCCTTTCCCGCACGAACTAGTGAATCATGGTAATAGATCCTAATACAATGATTGTGTTCCATGGCAATAGATCCGAATGCCACAAACTAGTGAATCGTGGCAGCAAATCCTAATGCAATGATTGTGTTTTGTGACAATAGATACTAAAGCCACGAACTAGTGAATCGCGGCTACAAATCCTAACACAACGATTGTGTTCCGCTGCGATAGATCCTAAGGCCACGGACTAGTACAATCATGGCAACATGTCCTAATGCAATGATTGTGCTTCATGTCGAAAGATCCTAATGCAACGAACTAGTGATTCATGGCAACAAATCCTAATGCAACGATTGTGTTTTGTGGTGATAGATCCTAACACCACGAACTAGTGAATCGTGGCAACAGTAATGCAACGATTGTGTTTTGTAGCGATAGATCCTAAGGCCTCGAACTAGTACAATCGTGGCAACAGATCCTAATACAACGATTGTGCTCCGTAGCGCAAGATCCTAATGCAACGAACTAGTGAATCGTGGCAACAACTCCTAATGCAACGATTGTGTTCTATGGTGATAGATCCTAATGCCACGAACTATACAATCATGGCAACAGATCCTAACGCAACGATTGTGCTCCATGGCAAAAGATCCTAATGCTACAATTGTGTTCCGTGGCGACAAATCCTAATGCCACAAACTAGTGATTCATGGCTACAGATCCTAATGCAACAATTGTGTTCCATTGCATTAGGATCCTAATGCAATAGTTTTCTTATTCGTGGCAATAGACCCTATTACAACGTTTGTGTTCCATGGCAATAGATCCTAACGCCACGAACTAGTAAATTTGGCAACAGATCCTAATGCAACGATTGTGTTCCGTGGTGATAGATCCTAATGCCATGAACTAGTGAATCGTGGAAAAATACCAAGCTTACTACAACGATTTAGTATTTATTGCAGTACAATCGTTGCAACAGGATGAAATCCTTGTAGTGCTGATATGGGTAAACGAGACGAGCCCGGTTCAGCGAGGATGCTGGTTAACGAAAGAAAGGCGCGGCTGAGCGTAAAAGGAGATGTCCTACTGTATGGTCGTCTCATTTAATAAAATATCCAAGACCCACCCGCACCTCTGAAAAACACGAGATGAGCTTCTGTCAAAGCCCGTCTCTATTGATGAAAGAAAATGAGACGGGTTTTACTGAAAGCTCGTCGCACTCGCTCCTCTACCAAAAGGGAAATGTGCTTAACAACAAAGTACATATCCTATTTTTGATGTCTCCTTTGGCTTTGTGATTTTCTCCATATTTTTCCTTCGGTTCACTTGATATCGCAGAGACATGAACACATCACTGAACTTAGTGCACATTCACTTGATAATTAAATCATTCTAATGTAGAGCACATTCACTGTAGTCTGATTTAAATCACAAAATAATCAAATCCTTACTTATTTATCAATTTTCATTCCTGAGGAACACGATGAACACACCACACATTCATTCATTCACAAAGTTGAACACACACAATAATATTCATTCACACAGATGAACACATATAAATTTCGTTCATTGACACAATATATTACAAAAAATAAGAAGAAAGTACAAGAATACACAAAAAGAGAAAAACATCAACTGAAAAGAACAAAAGAAAAACTAAATCCTACTCCTCCTCCTCCTCCTCCTCCTCCTCCTCCTCCTCCTCCTCCTCCTCCTCCTCCCGTGGCGCCTCCGATGTCGATACAATAGGATCCTGGACCGGCTACTCCAGTTGCACCGGTTGCTCCGACTACACCGGCGGTGCAACTCCGCGACCGAGGTTCCTCTCAGTCTGCCACCAGGTTAATGCGGCCCTCGGCACCGAGCACTTGGGCCATCGTCTCAAACAGAATGTCAAGACAATCGGCCACACCAGTGAGGGCGTAGAGGTAGTGGCCGATGTTACCCATTCTAGTAAACTCTGAAAGGGTACCCAGACCCAAGGAACTTATGGCGTGAAACGTATTGTTGTACGCCTTCATGCCATAGCGAGGCGCAGTTCCTTGTTGAGCCTCTCGGGGGAGCCGCAACACTGTTTCTTGGAGGGCGGCTCCCTCGGCGAGCCTTGACGCAGAACATTGGCTATAGTGGGTCATCAGCGTAGAGAAGACGAAGAAGAGGAGAAACGGATGCAAAGGAGAGACGCACTTGTGGAGAACTGATGGCGCGCCTTATATAAGGTCTGTGCGGAGTCGATGATGGAGTGGTTTGTTTCACGCGAATTGATGGACGATGGGATGCAAAACCAATCGCCTCGGGGAAAAATAAAGGTCGCACGAAAGTCGCAAGCGTCCCTGCACCACCGCAGCTAAAATTAAGTTCTCCGCAGTCCTCGTGTCGCACATCTCTCTTTCTCAACAATGGAAGACGAGCTTTTATTCTACGCGCGTCTCACTTTTGTCTCACACATCTCTCTTTTGTCTCTCGCATCTCGCTTTTATCTCCCGCATCTCTTCGCCACCTCGGGCCGCACTTCTCACTTACTGATCAACCAACACCAGTGCGACCGTCACCTCTGTTAGACCAACTTCCAGTGCGACCGCCGCCTCTGTTCGCCACCGCTGTCCTCACCGTCGTGATCGCCCTCACCATTCCATCCTTTGCCATCGCTACTCCCTCCTATTATACACTACTCAAATTCCACTTTTTATGTAGTTCATGGCTGGGTTTGATACTGACTTGGCGCGTAACCAACTGAAGGAGGAGTGCTTGGTGTGGTGCATGAACAATCCCCATGTATGTACATATGGCACATCGGTCGCATGGTTGTTCGTAGTTCTGCAATGGACTGATGAACTTAACACTCTGTTGTTTTGTTTTCCTGTCTTGTTTGTTTTTGGTATTTGCAATTTCATGGCTCACCATTTGCGTCACTTGTTTGTCCAATTTCTCTGCATATGGTTTCTCTGCAAAGCCTGGGTCGGGAGATTTATTGAAGTGGCAGTGCATCATCCTCGGTAAAGAAGGGGTAAGTTATGAAGAACAAGCACAATCATATCCAGTATAACATCGTCCCCTTATTAATGAATTTCCTTTGTAGACTAACTGGGACGGTGGTACTACCCCCTGACAATCTCTTTCTCGGAGGACTATTTGTTAGTGCCTCCAAGATGCGCCTTTCCACGTGGTTTCTTTCACCCAGATGTCCATCGCCCAGGAGCACTCTACCTTGGGGTTCTTGATCAAGAGACTTTATGATAGAATTATTTTGCTCAAGGAATTAGTAATTGTTGCCGAACTTATTTGAACTGGTTTCTTATATTTTTTAAATTGATATTTTGTATGGGTGGTGGCCTGGTTTTACAATCAAACTATACAACTTGAAGTTCAGCGTTTGCTTTAGTAGCAAAATGTGGCTGATGTTGAAAATGATTGCTATAATATATTTATCAAGATTAGCAACTTTGTGTTAGTGACCAACGTAGGTTATATATCATTCCTCATTCGACATTTGTTAATTTAATAAATGTCAGTATTTTCCTGATCCAGAGGAATATAAGAGACATGTTCGGAAGCAAGCTGGACGGTACAGTTTAGATTGATCGATGGGAGCATTATAGAAATATAGTTTAGAAATGTATAGTTTAGAGGGCACGCTATGTGTATGAACTATGAAATTCATTGAGTTGCGAATTATCTCTGAATTGCATTGGCATTTTATCCTTGAATTCAATTATATCTCTGCGCACGAGTGGCAACGGTCGCTCACGATGTTAAATCTGCGTGCGAGTGGCAACGGATGCTCACGATGTCGCGCGAGTGGTAAAAGGGAGACGAGCAAATGAGAGACGGGTGTTATAAAGGACCGTCGCTGATTTTTGACCTCCGGCAAAAGGGAAACGAGGGAATGACAGACAGACATTATAACGGTCCGTCTTCGATGTTTTACCTAGCTATTTTTACCTCTCGCGCGCTCTCACCCAAAACTTGGCTAAAATTTTCGTGCTCAACCTAAGGGAGACGGGAAAATGAGAGACAATCACTATACAGGCTCGTCTTCGAGTTGTTTTGCTTTTTAGCCCTCGCACGCTCTCTCCCAACATTTGGCAAAAATTTTCGCGCAAAACTTACTCGCTCTCTCTCGATCTACAAATCGCAGCTCCGGCACCTCGGCCACCTGATCCCCGGAGCACACCGATGCCTGATCGTCCCGTCCTCAGAGCACGATGCTGCCTGATCATCTTGTCCACTGAGCACACCACCGCCATCCCTCTTACTTAACTTGCTCCTCGTGATTATCGCAATGCCGCCGTACGTCGACCCCGACCCTGCCATCGACCCTGACCTTCGTCATCAGAGAGTTGAGGAACTGGCGCTTCGGTGCCTCTGCCAGCTTGTCCCTAGAGCATGTCATTGCCTCGTCTCCTGTCTCCTGAGTACGCCGCCGCCTCGACCCTGCCCTTAGAGCGTGCCCCCGCCGTTGACCCCGACCTCGGTAATGAATTTGAGGATGTCCAATGAAGGCTCATCGTTAATGAAGTCATTGATCTAAAGGGGGAATTTTTTATTCCAATATACATTCATCTTCCTTGTTTATGTCCAATGCAGAAGTAATGTATTTATTTTGACTATCATGTATATTATCAATTCGGATTCCAAACCCCTGAAACTGCTGGAACTGTAGTCTACACTAGCATTAGCCATCTCAGTGAGTTTGATTTCTACCTCTGCAGCTGCTAACATTTCTTAAATCATAGATGAAAATCCGCAAGCGCACGGTCGTGTAGCATTTCACCCAAGATTATTGCCAAATGTATCGTATTTATACCAAAGGAAATCAATGGAGTAAAGTGAACACTACTCTTATGATTAAGCTATGGAATACTAATCAATTATCAAGACATGGTAAGTTGATAATATGGGTATTTTGATACACACCTAAGCAATCTATTCTAGAGGGTAGATGGGTCCTAATAGAGATTAGACTAAGAGTTCGGGAGTTGCTCCTACAATGCTTTTATTATACATATACATAGCCTAAGTTAGATACTAATGAGCATGTCAATTGTGAATCCTTATTTTAAGTTGTTCAACATATCGAGCACGGGCTTACCCCTAGCAATACAAGGACGACCCCGCCAAGAGCTCGTTGCATAGCCGAATGTGGAGGATTACAAAGGACGGATAGGGCTGTCACTACCTACTACCTACCTCATCAATCTGTGGGTCTACGAGACATCCAATGCTACTGAACTATCCTAGAACCGAGCTAGCATACTAAGTAAATACCTTAGAAGCTGTAAACAAACCATCCTAAGGAATGACTAAACTAAACATCATTGAACGAATGTTGAAACATAGCATAAGTAATTCATATTAACATGATCATATCATAGCTAATTAGACTATAGTGGGGATTTATAGTGTTTATTATGATAGTATAATGACATTATGGCATGATCATAAAGACTATACGTACCATATACATGGAGTCCACAATCAAACAAGAAACGCTTCATCCGAGTGAATGAATAAAAGAAGACTAAAGATAATATCTTCATTATGCATAAAGTCAGAAATATAAGAAAACATACAAGAGCCATACCTTTCCCAATTTGGACGTTGAGCTAGAGGCTCCTCTCTACAGCCTAACCTCCACTAAGGAACAAGGACTTTCCCAATTTTGACTTGGGGCTAGAGGCTACTCTCTACAACCTAACCTCCACTAAGGAACTAGGAGAACTAGTGTAGACAATAGAATGATGCTCAAGTGGTGTGTGATGACGTGAGGGGTGAGGGGTCCTATTTATAGCTAGAGAAGGATCGGCTCCGGCCACCAAAACCGCGCGAATCAGTCATCAACGACTTCAACAAGTCGGGAGGAGCCAACATGTGGAGGCTGACTTGGTTTGGTCGAAAGATCAGGTTAATCGAACCACCTGTTTGGTCGACCTAGTAAACAATCCAAACGGTCTGCTCTTTCTCTAGGTGGCTGACAGGTGGGTCCCATGACTATTTCTAGGTGCTATGCTATTGGATCTCCTCGGATACTCCTGAAGATGGGCCATTTGATCCATGTGCCGCCACATGTTGGCGTCTTCTTGGTAGGGAAGGTATTCTTTAGGATCCATCCCATTGTGTTACCTCAATTGTATATAAAATACCTGCATGCGCCAATTTCTCCAAGTACAAGTAGAACTAGGTTATTTCTAACTATAATGTGTGTAAGAAATATTCATTCCTTTGCATATAATTGAGTTGTATTGACGGTTGAAATTGGTATATAACGACCATCAACAAACTCCCCCAGGCTTACCCTTTGCACGTCCTGAAGCAAAGATAAAGACTTAGATTATCGATCAGGAGTTGCTACTATGTCCTATTTTACAAAAGTACCAAGAGCACAACAAAGTATTCTACTTTGCATTGAATAAATTGGCTATTGTACCTCACCCTTTTCTTAGTATTTATGGGGCTTGTGCCTCATCCTTTTCTTGGGTAGTTGAAGGACAGAACATCAAAATGAGCATGCATCACCTGATGTATGAGTTTCACTCAAATTTCTGGAGAATTTCAAATGGTATGTGGGTTTAAGTTCCTCAAATGATGCACTCAATCACTCCTATGTGGGAAGTGGTATTTCTATCCTCACCAAGGCAATGCATTTCTTGTCCTACATTTAAATAAGGCTTGTATGGTGAGCTTGGTAGTGATCAGGAGTAGGCATATCTGCAACACATATATTACTAAGTCAAAAGAGTAAGGCTTAGGAGAAAACAAATCATACTTTTGTTCAAGATTTGTTCCAGTGTGATAGAATATTTGTGGAGTGAGAATATGAAAATGACTCCTTTGTATGCACTCTCTTTTTGTGAGGATGAAACAAGGCTACTTATTCTTTTTTTTCTCACGCTCATGTACATGAGCATGCACTTTTTTTTCTTGTAGCCATGTCTTCTATTCCTCTTTTCTTATTTTTTGAAGTAATTTTGAGAGAGTATTATGCATTAAAATCATGGAGTATTTTTTGGTGGTTGAATGGTATGGTATATTTTGCTAACTTCTAGTATAGAAGTTTAACATGTTCCCATTTAATCTCGATCTTAAAAGGATGAAAACATTCTTACGTACATAGGTCTATACTAGTTTGACCAGACTCAATGTGAAGGAAAAGAGCATATGCATAAGGTTTATCTAATTCAAATCATCATATGGCTTTGGTAGGAATTTCTATCAAATGGGGAACTCCCATTTTAAATCTTCTCTGTGAAATATTAAGTTTCACTTTCAACTAGGATATTAGCAGCTCTTATCACTATATCGTATCCCACAACAATCTTTAATTGGACTTAGCTTTTGCAACCCACAATTTCTAAGTTTCAGGCAAGAATATTCTAGGCCAATAAACCCGACATTTGGAGAATACTAAGTTATATACAAGGGACCAGAGAAAATAAAGCAGTGAAACTATTCATCATTTCAACTTATGCAAAGTAAATATATTCTTTCCGCACATTTTTTTATTTTATTAACCTAACCTATACTACATTATTATTATATAATTTTTAGATGCAAATGTAATGGAAAGAAAGAAATAAAATAAAGCAATGCAAATGGGGTATGATACAAGTTACCTCAAATGGGTTCCTCCCCCAAGCTTGTTCTCCTTCAAGGTCTGTGATACAGGATGAAATCCTAACGACGGATGTAGGCCATGAGGTTGGCCTAACCTTGTTGTAGCATGGCTTTGGCATTGGAGGGTTCAGTGTCAATGTTGAGTTGCCTTCCATGGGTTCCATAAGTGTGGTCGAGGAGAGTGTTGTCTATGTTGCTCATCCACATCTTAAGGTCTCCTATATGTTGGATGTTCCTTGTTATTCCTTGGTCAAGGTAGCGGTAACATTTAGCTACAAAGGAATGACGTGCACTCAACATGCGTTGAGTGTGTTCCATCATTCTTGTCTAAGGTGTATCATACCTTCTTGCCATAATGGAATAACTTGTACCGCTCATGCATTGGATGTGATCCATCATTTCTTGGCTAAGACAATGATAACTTTTAGCAACAAAGTAGTGACATGTACCCGGCATGTGTTGAGTACGATTTGTTGTTCCTTAGCTGTAACACCCTCATTTTCATCCATCATGCATTGCACACATTCTCAAACATGTTTAACATTATGCAACATAAAAAGGAACAAGTTTAAAATGAATTAGAAGCAAAATAACATTTAAAAGCCTGTATCAGTGCGAACTTGTGCGGTTTGGACCCGGACTAGTCCGGTTTTGCTCTCTATTGACTCTCTAGACTTGTCCGCTCTTGCTGCGGATTAGTCCAATTGAGTTTCTGTTGCTGTCCAGACTTGTCTGTTGTTTAGTACAGACTAGTCCCATCCTTGGTTTGGTTTTTGAAAAATTTGTCAAACCCCGGACTTGTCCAGACCTTTATCGAACTTGTCTGTTTTTCTTTCTGATCCTTTTTGGACTTGTCCAGACCCCAACCAGACTCGGCCATTTTTGCCTATGTTGCAAATCGGACTTGTTCGGCCCCTTGCGCACTTGTCTGGTATGCCTGACTTGGATTAAATCTTTTCCCCCACAATATGTTATTGGGTATTTGCCTTAATTGGGACCAAGAACGTCATGCCCAACCCCTGTGGAGCCCATGTGGGACCCCTACACGGCCTCCACTGCCTTAAACTAAAAATCCATCAAACCTACCACCTCCACCCCTATATAAACACCCCACCACACCAACCTTTCATCCCTTGGTCACAATTGAGGAAGCCATAGTTCATGAGGGCTGCCGTCAAGAAGACTCCACCGTAGGGAGAGGAACGAGAAGGATCAAGCAAGATCGATCTTTGTCAACTCATCAACGACATCATCAATTCTCCACAAATTCTTCATCTTCTTTGGATCTAGACGTCAAGATCTCGAGTTTCGTCGAATTCTTGACCCTTGAGATGTTGAATTCACGGTAATTATCTTAGATCATCTTTCAACGTCAATTTTGGTCCCAAAATTCAACTCAAACTATGCTCCAATCGAAAACTTGCCAAAAACCCTAGCAAGCGGACTTGTCTGGCCCGATAGCAGACTAGTCCGATTTTCTCCCTGTACCAGAAGGAACTTGTCCGGTCCTAGTGCGAACTAATCCGGTCTTCCTGTTTTGAATATTCCTGGAACTTCATAATTATCCTTCGAAATGACTTGGAACTTGTTCTAACATGTAATACTTTATTGTAACTAGTTAGTAAACATTAATAGCAACTCATTAACAAGTTTTACCACATAGTTGCATTAATCATGCATGTGATGGCATATTGAGTAATATATGAGCATTTACTGATTGTAATGTTTATTTTGTATCTCTATTGCGCGGAATGGAAGGTGTTGCTCTAGAGGATGCTGTCGAGGACCTCCAGCACCAGAACTTTGAAGCTTTTGATTTAATCATGCTCAAAAGCAAGAAAAGTGTCCTTGATCATTTTGATCCTATTTTTAAATGTTTTGTCTCAAAAACTGCATGCTTGTGTCAAATTGATGGGAAACCCATTTATAGGTGTTTACTAGACTTGTTTGATCATCCTTGTCGCTTGGAATACATTGTAGAGAGTCTGGAAGGGCCTTTTTACCTTTTTGCCTTGCTTTAATTAATTGGGATAGAAAAACAACCAAATGGCCTAACTATGAATTAATGAGCATGCATGTGATGAGAATTGATGGATATGGTTAATTAGTAATATGAGATTGGGAGACCTAAGCAAGCATGGATTGTGGACTGGGTTGGATGTTATGGTGGTTTTGCTTGCCTTAGATCTAAGGGCCGATTCATGTGAGAATAAGCCAGGACAACAGTGCCACCATAACGCCAAGTATGGGTGCGGCGTAGCTGAATAATTAGTTGTGTTGTTGGTATTATATGGACCATTGGATGGTGCGGGGAATGAGAGTCAAGGAGGGCTACTCAGGGAACCGCATGACACATGAGGGGGTCCGTGGGTTGGGGAATGGAGATTCAGACCTGCTGGTGAAACCTTAGTGGGTCCGTACATACTAATAGTCCCTTTTTAAAAGCTATTTTGTGATCTCTTGGCCACACACCAACAAAAGTGTGATAAGGCATGATAGAGGTTTTTAGTCACTGAAAGGTGAGGAAATCACGAACATGTGGGTAAAGTTGTACAACCTCTGTAGAGTGTTAAAAACTATCATGATAGCCGTGCTCCTAGTTATGAGCACCTGGACAACTTCCATGATTAGAGTGAAACTTGGGATTTAGGATTGTTATGGTTGGGTTATGGTTTAGTTTTGGTTATAGTTATGGATTGGATGGTGATCAATGGTCATGGTTAATGATAATGGTAAGAATCATATGAATGGATAATTAATAGATGATGGATCTGTATCAAGATGCTATTGGGATATGATGGGATTAATTCACATAAACATTGTAGGATGCTTTCTTTACATGTTTTAAATGTACTTTTCAGCAAACAGCCATTATTTATTATCAATTCCTTGTTTAAGCTACGTGTCATTTTTTCCCGCACTTGCTGAGTACGACATGTGCTCACCCTTGCAATTCCCCAACCAACAATTTCAGGTGATGTTTGGGAGTATCCTGAGGATAATGCAGAGTACTAGGCTGTGTGCTGCCGTTGACTTGCCTGTGGTGTTGCTTGGAGCCGCTCATTCCCCCATGCTCAGTTTGCTTAGTTGCTTAATTAGATTATTCTTGCTGTAGTTATAGTTCAATAATGGTCATTAGAGTTTGTAATTGATGATTATTTGAATATTGTATTAAAAGTACTTAATTAACTTGTGCTATGGTAATTTTCTATATATCGTTTTGTGACGCACTCGTGTATGTGTGATCAACACCCTGTGCACACATATGCGTTCACTAGGTTCTTTTTCGGAACCGGGTGTCACAAATTGGTATCAGAGCCATAGGTTGACCATAAGATGCAACATAGATAGAATGGACACTTTAGAGCACATAGGAACCCTCAGGAAACGTTGTGGTTTGTTTGATGTGCTGAATGCTATGTAATGTTTGCTTGTTTGCTTGTGTTCTTAGTAGAGGATTGTGGGATGCTTTAGCACTTTCCACATCCATATAGGCTAGTATAGGTAGTTACTTAATTTCATATCCCTTGATGCATACAGTTGGGAACGTTTTCTAAATTCTTTTGTCTCTTGCTCTATCTTCAGATGTCGAGGACTCGCAACCAAAGGGATGTTAATGAGAATAAAGGGAACAATGGAGCACCTTAGAACAACAACAATGGACCTTGACCTGAGGTTGTCAACCTTGAGCAGTTGTTGGTAACGCAGAATCAACTTATGTAGACCATGATGCAGACCTTGGGACAGCTGCAGGCCAACAATCAGAATCAGCCCCATATGCCTCCACCACCACCACCCCCGCCACATCAAAAATGTTTGGGAGAGTTCATGAGGACCAGACCGCCTACCTTTGCTCAAGCCACAAATCCTGTGGAAGATGATGATTGTCTGAAATCTGTTGAGAAGAAACTTGCCATAGTCCAGTGCGGTGACAGGGAGAAGGTTCTCTTTGCTTTCCATCAGCTAGTTGGAGTAGCTGCACAGTGGTGGGACTCGCTTTGCAATGCCCATGAAAATCAAGAGAGGATCACTTGGGCAGAATTCAAGGAGAGTTTCCGTTCCCACTTTGTTCCGAAGGTGTTATGATCCTAAAGAGGTAAGAATTTGAGAATCTAAGGCAAGGAAAGTCAAGTGTGAGTGGGTATCTCAATAAATTCACTCAACTCTTATGGTATGCTCCAAAGGATGTCAACCGGGACAGCCGCAAGCAATATTTGTTCATGAGAGGCCTAAATAATAAGATTCAAGTCCAATTGCTCAATTGTGACTATGCAAATTTCCAGAAGCTTGTGGACAAAGCCATTGTGGTTGAAAACAAGGTCCGTTAGATGGAATAAGATAATAAGAGGAAGACGCCATATCAAGAGTAGCCGCAGGGGAGCAATTTCCATCCTCGCTTTGCGCCGCCAAATGCGCCATATTACAACCCCTCTGCTCCTGCTTATAGAGCTTCTTATCCACCATGCCCAAACCAGCAGTAGCAGTGCCCTGTTATGCAAATGCCTCGCCATCCTACGCCGTATGCATCGTTCCCTATGATGGTGAATAGCCCTCAAGGTCAGCAGCACCCAAGTTTCCCTTGTGCTTCAGGCGGCAAGACATGTTGTGTTTGTAGAGAGGCTGGACACTTTGCAAGTCAGATCCCCAAGAGAAGCTACGGACCAATGAACCATGCACATAGGCAAAACCCACGGCCGAATGGAGGAGCGCCACAAGGCAACCGTGGACAAAAGAATGTCACCAGTGGTAATGTAAATCACGTATCCACCGACGAAGCCCCGCAAGCGGATGACATCATGATTTGTATGTTCCTCACCAACTCCAACCCTATGACCATTTTATTTGATTCTGGAGCATCTCATTCGTTCATATCATCGAAGTATGTTGCCAAGTATAATATTCCTATAGGTCATTTGAAACACACTATGTTGGCAAAATCTCCTAGATGAGAGATGAGGACAAATATAGATGTCCTAGAGTAAGTATCAAAATAAGGGGTGTAGACTTTCTAGCGAATCTCATCGTCCTGGATTCCCAAGGGATAGACATAATACTGTGTATGGATTGGTTGAGCAAGTATAATGGAGTGATTTAGTGTGCTGAGAGGATTGTGCAATTGACAAGTGAGTATGGCACCCGTATTGAAGTTGTGACAACCACTGCAAGGATTCCGGTTTATCGCAACGAAAAAATTTGTTGCAATAGGTTGTTTTTCGTCGCAATAGGTCGCTGCTGCAACGAAAAAGAGCGTGGTGATAGTTTACGAATCATCGTAATAATTCCCGCGGCGATAGGTTATTTGCGACGCCTTGGAAACCATGGCGAATAGTATGGTATTGCAACGATTCTACATCGGTGGCAAATAGGACGCTATTGCAACATTTTCATGTATTGCGATGACTTAACGTATCGCAACGAATTGTACAGTATTACAACGGGTTCACGATCGTGGCAAATAGTACGGTATTGCAACGATTTCATATTCGTGGCAAATAGTATGTTGTTACAATGATTTAGCATATTGCGACGATTTAACGTATTGCAACAAACAGCATGGTATTGCAACGATTTCACATTCGTGGTAATTGTATGTTGTTGCAACGATTTCACAGGCGTGGCAATAGTACGGTATTGTAATGATTTCACATTCGTGGCAAATAGCATGTTATTGTAACGGTTTAGCGTATTGCGACGATTTAACGTATTGCAACGAATAGCATTGTATTGCAACGATTTCGCAGGCGTGGCAATAGTACGGTACTCTAACGATTTCACATTCGTGTCAAATAGTGTGTTATTGCAACGGTTGACCGTATTGCAGCGATTTAACGTATTGCAATGAATAGCATTGTATTGCAAAGATTTTGCATTCGTGGTAATAGTATGTGATTGCAACGATTTTCACATTCGTGGCAAATACTATAGTATTGCAACGATTTTCACAGCCATGGCAAATAGTAACATATTGCAACGAGTTAGGGTGTAGCAACGATTTACCATATTGCAACGAATATCACGGTATTGCAATGATTTCACATTCGTGGCAAATAGTATGGTACTGCAATGATGTCACAGCCATGGCAAATAGTATGATACTGTGACGGTTTAACGACCATGGCAAATAGTAGGTTAGTGCAACGAGTCAACAAACGTGGCGAATAGTACCGTATTGCAACGATTTCAGATCCGTGGGAACTAGTCTGGTACTGCAACGATTTCGTATCCATGGCGAATAGTTGGGTATTGCAACAAGTCCACGAACGTGGCGAATAGTACCGTATTGCAACGATTTCAGATCCGTTGGAACTAGTATGGTACCGCAAGGATTTCGCATCCGTGGAGAATATTTTGGTATTGCAACGATTTCTTTTCTGTGGCAATAGTGTTTTAATGCAACGTTTTTTGAGTCATTGCCAAATGTTGATACTCCAACGTTTTGTCATTCTATTGCCACGTTTTCTCATCCGTATTGGCAATAGCTTCCTATTGCAACAATTTATCATTCGTGACAAGAAATTCGTAATGCCACGTTTTATAATTAGCGGCAGTAGAACCCGAATGCACCAGGTTTGAAAATTAATGGCAACAGAATCACGAGTTTAACAATAAACATCCATCTATTGATATTACAACACGCATAACAACACTCAAGGATTACTAAAGCGACGTTTTTGCATGCTAAGAGTTTTCTTAAGCTGACCGGGACTAATTGTTGGAGCAGGTGGCTTTTGGCGGTTCCTTTGTTGGACCTTCTGTGGAGTGGTCGCCATCATTATTTTGTGCATTTCAGCCACTGAGGCGTGCATGTCCTGCATTTCCTTAGCTGTCTGTTCATGATCAGCTGCTATCTGACCTTGTAAGTTCTGGACTTGAACGATTAACTCTTCATTCTTCTGGTTTATGCAGTCCATCTGGGTGTTTAAGCTATCATTTCTTCCTTCCGACTTCTGAACTATTTCATTGAGGCCTGCATTTCTATCTTCTAAGTTCGGAACTTGGTCGTTGAGGTGTTCAGACATCTTGATACGCATACGTTCACGTTCGGGACCAGTTGGGTTAGCCATATAACCACGCCCCGAACCTGTGATCCTGCACAACCGATTGAGGATCTATAACAACGCTGGAAGATGTGGTTTCTCTCCTCATTTGGAATTGGGCCTCCCTGCTCAGCTTCCATGTCGTCCACTTGGGCACGTGCCTGGATCTATATACGAAAAGAAAAGTCATAGGTAATTTGCAAATATTTATTTAATTGGGGATTGTTTGAAGTGTTACTCACATGTACAGCTTCTGCGAGCTTGTTTGTCCAGTTACTGTTCTCCAACAAATGGCTTGCCTCCCACAGTAGTATGTCATCGGGTTCTTCTCCGGTCTCTGGGTCTCGCTACATAAAATACAAGTAAACTTCAACATGTTGGTATACATATTGTTTGCAGCGCAAAGTAAAAGCATGATTTATTTTTCATACCTTCTCGTAACTAATTGGGCGTAGGATTTGGAGCCAAGCAAGTGACACGCCTTTTATCTGCTTCGATTTTGAGAATTGCTCTTGCTTATTGACTGCAATAATTTTAATAATTAATTCCACGAATGAAAGTAAATGAAATATTTTTTGTATGATGCGAAGCTATTAAGAATTAGCTGACCTTGAATCGCTCAGACCAGAAATATTCTATTAGGTGCAACCACTCGGGCGCTGTTACGTCAGCGGGCTGGTTTCGTATACGTTCTTCATCGGTAGAATAACACTTATAGGTGGCATGCAAAGTCGAGCGCCACCCCTTCTAGCGCTCACCAGCAATTTTAAAAATTTTTATTGCGCTCTCCGGTGTGTCC
The DNA here is from genome assembly GCA_036927565.1 of Tuctoria greenei. Lineage (NCBI taxonomy): Eukaryota > Viridiplantae > Streptophyta > Magnoliopsida > Poales > Poaceae > Tuctoria > Tuctoria greenei. The sequence goes on from JAYESD010000005.1 coordinate 66,793,043, forward strand.
TCCATGTCCGAGGAATCTTGTACTTTGTATAACAAGTTGCTGTAAATGTACAAGAAGGAGATTGCAAGAAAAAACATTTGTTTTGGAAGACATTGCTAATAAAGCATAACTTGGATGTCATGCACATTGAGAAAAACATTTGTGATAGCATATTGGGGACATTGCTTAATATGGATGGTAAAACAAAAGATAGTCTACAAGCTTGTTTTGATATGCAGGAAATGGGTATATGGCCAAAGCAACATCCGGTGGGTATGAAAGGGAAGTATGATTGTCCATCAGCATCATATACTTTGCAAAAAGATTAGAAGACCACCTTGTGCATGTTTTTGGCGGATGTGAAGATGCCTGATGGTTATGCCTCAAACATCAAGAGAAGTGTGGACATAACAGCACGTAAGGTATCAGGTCTAAAAACTCATGACTGCCATATTATATTTCAGAAGCTCCTTCCTATTGCAATACGTGACATATTGCCTGAAAAGGTTGTTGAACCTTTAATTGAGTTTAGCAGATTCTTTTCTGGAATTTGTTCTAAAGAATTGGCGGAACCAGATTTCGATAAGATGATTGAACAATTGCCTGAAACAATTTGTAAGCTTGAGATGTTGCTTCCTCCCGCTTTCTTTGATATCATGGTACATCTTCCAATCCATCTTGGCGAAGAAGCTCGCTTGGGTGGACCTGTTTCTTACAGATGGATGTATCCAATTGAGAGGTACCTTGGTACATTGAAGAGGTATGTACGTAACAATGCTCACCCGGAGGGTTCTATAGCTTAGGGATATATTATGGAAGAGTGTATGACTTTTTGTAGCCAGTTTTTGGATAACATCAGCACCAAGCTTAATAGGCCAGAATGTCATGAAGCTGCAACTAGGAATGAACCTTCTCTCGAGTCTAATATATTTACAGAAGTTGATAATTCTAAAAAAGGGTTTAAATGGGGCAAACTTACAATGGTGGAACTACATAACATCAGGCATTATATTATTTCCAATGTTGAAGAGGCCGCTCCATGGATCAAGTACGTATAACACTCAGATTTCTATACTATATTAATGGATCATGCTTATTGTAGATGGCTAATTTAATTTTGTACCATCTTCAGTGATCATTTTGAAGCGCTGAAAAAGATTCATTCTCGTGATGTTGAAAAACGCCATAGAGATGAGTTTGTTTATTGGTTCCAGAAACGAGTAAGTACATGCAAGTTTTTACTTTGATGAAATATTGAAGAAATATTTGTTCTGAAGTTGGTTTATCGATGACCCCTTTTATACTAATTATTGTGTAGAGATTACGACATTACACAAAGAAGGCAAAGTAACCAATTATTTGTATGCATTATCTAGAGGACCTGATCGTCGGGCACATTTTTTTAGTCGATCATTCGTAAATGGCTTCTTCTTTCGAACAACAGAGGTGGAAAAAGATTTACGGATGCAAAACAGTGGTTTTGTTGTTCGGGATGGTGATCATGAGTGTATGGAGTAATCAAGAAAATGATTTCTATTGATTTTGAAAAAATCAAGAGGTTCTGTTATTTGAATGTGAATGGTTTGATCGGCCTCATTTCGGTCAGAGCCAAAGTAGAGGCTACAAAATGGATCGATACGGAATGATAGATGTTGACACTACTATTTCTCAATTTAATTATGAGCCTTACATTCTAGCCACCCAAGCAGAACAAGTTTTTTACGTTAGAAGTGTGAAGCAACCTAAATGGGCTACAATTGTTAAAACGAAGCAACATAACCTTTTTGCCATGCCCCCTGGAGATAGTGAAAATAATGTCACTAAGACGATGGAGGCTGAGACATTATTTGATGATGGACGACTTACTGATATAAATGAGGATATGACCACATGGGATAGGAATGACATTGACGGAGCAACTGGTGATGCTTCCGCTCTTTCAAATGAAGATGACGACGACGACCACGACGATGATGATACATATATCAATGACGGTATTGTACCTCCAATATTGAGGGAGGACAACGAAGATGATGATTTTTTCATAGAGGTACTGTGTGAGCTAGCTGTACGTGAACTATGTAATGCAACGTTTGTGTTCAGTGGCGATAGATCTTAACTCCACCAACCGGTATTTCATGGCAACGGATCCTAATACAACGATTGTGTTTTGTGGCTGTCGGTGGTTTTGATCCGGCGGATCTCCCAACACTACTAAGGTGTTTGCGGAGTTTGAGGTTCGGGGTGGGCGCGCGGAGATTCAAGAAGGTGAACTATAAAATGACGCAGGAGACACGAAAATTTACGTGGTTCAGGCCGCCTGAGCATAATACCCTACTCCACGGGGTGTGTTGGTGTTGTATTGGATGTATGAGCTCAACGTGAGTTGAGAGTGTAGAGTGAGCGCGTCGAGTCTCTCTCTATGTATCGTCAGCCTGTCCTTTTATAGTACAAGGGCAGGCCGTTACAAGTTAGCCTGGCCCAACATGTGGCCCCGGCAGTTACTAATATTGATACACATTTGATGCGCTTAATTACCCTTAATAACCGAGTTACGGGCTTTGATAGCACCGTTACTGGTAATTAAGGTCATCCAATCGTGTGTCATTAATGTAGTATTAATGACACTTAATCGGTTCTTGATGTCCTTGATTCCCCTTTGAAGATCCGGAGCCATTGTGGAGTCTTCTGGAGGTTAGAGGCTGAAGATCCGACAGTTGGACACGTGGCAGCCCCGGAGCATACTGTGGGGAACAGATAGGTCCGGAGCTTCCCTCGTTTGGGGTTAGGTCCGGGGGTGCCACTATGGTACATAGCCCGGAGCTTCCCCCTTGTGGGCGGTAGCTCCGGTTTGATAATACACGTGGCGACCCTGGGACTAATCATGTTGGGGAAGCGGGTCCGGTTATGTCTGACATGTGGGCCTCCGAAGGTCTTCAAATCAAGTAGATGATATTCCCTTGAGATCTTTGCAATCCCAAGGGGTATATGGTACCCAGGGTACCAACAGTGGCCCCCTGGGCCTACCTCTGGGGAAGAGCCCTTGGGTGAAGTCATTCCACTGGAGGTGGGTCCATCCTTCGACTTTTGAACTGAGTCTTCAAAGGTCTTCGGATGTGTCGCTGGCGATGGTTTGGAGTTAAATCCTCGCCGCGTGGCATATCCCGTGTGCGGCAAATGAGATCTTTGGCGTGCGGATCTCACGCAATTGAAGGTCGCCGGTTCCCGATGCAAAAATCATATCGGTTTTCCACGCCTTGTTAGGCCGCCGCCTTCGGGCTTCCCACCTCGTGATGACAACCGTTCGCCTGGGTAAGAACCTCGACTTGATCGTTCGGGTGGTCCCGGGCCCTCTTGTCATCGGCTGGGTGGAATTTTTGAGTAGTATCTTCGACTTCCTTGCAGTTTTTATCCAAGCGTTGCGAGGGCTTACTTAAGAAGGAAAGCGCGCACCGTCTGGGGTTCTTTACGCCTCTCATCTGATCTTGCGCTCAAACTCCCAACTTGTGCTCGCTTTACCTCTCTCGCCTTGCTGTGCCGTGATGGAGTTAGGTCTCCGCGAGAGCCGTTTGAAGACTGAAGGTGACCTGAAGAAGGTTCGGGCCCTCATGGGATGGTCCCCGGACTTCTTCAACCGTCTGGTCCACGCTGGTGGAGAGCTCCCGTTCGAGAAGGAGCACGCCGACGAAACGGTGTACTTCTCTTCGTACACCATGATGGTGTTGATCCCACCTTTTTCCTCCTTTTTCTTGATGCTGCTAGACTTTTATGGTCTGCAGCTGTACCACCTTGGCCCCCACTCCATTCTTCTTGTTTTCGTCTTCGTCCACTTCTGTGAAATGTGGGTGGGGCATCCCCCCTGCATTGAACTCTTCCGGACCTTCTTCACCGTCCATACCACCGGTAGGAGTAATGAGTACCTTGGCTTCTACTACTTCGTGAAGCGCAAGAAGTGCCCATTCAAGTACCTCCGGTCGTTTCGCTCTGGAAAGTGGGATGATTGGATTGGAAGAAGGACTGGATAGTCATCCGGGTGGAGGAGCACGAGAAGCTGGAGCTGCCCGAAGGCCTCCCCAACATCGACACTGCAGTCTGGAGTGAAGCTCCGGTGCTGTTGGATGCCTTCAACCCTGCTCTGACCAGGATCCGCCAGTGCGTGAAGGGAGGATTAACTCCTCAGGTAGTATTTTGCAATTTCCTGGTCAACAGGTGGGCACCGCTGAAGAGGAGAGAAAAACACGCTTGGGCCCTCAACAGTGTGATGGACGACGACCGGGTCGAGACCGGGCTGAAGTCCAACATGGCGGGGGCAACCTTGGAGTTTCATCTCAAGAAGTTCCAGCACGGCATCGACATCGCGGGTGATGACTTCACCCCGCCACCAGCTTTTCTCCCTCTGAACGTGGAAGTAGAGTTCAGCAGGGAGCTCTGGCGAACGATGTCGGTGCTTGACGACCTTGGTGTCGTCGAGAGAAGATCGACCCCAGGGTGGTGATCCCTGGGGCTTCCGTAGGTGGCTCCGACCCTGCCCCAAAGCCAAGGATCGAAGTCGTCGGCAAGGGCAAGGAGCCGGCAGATGAACCCTTGAGCCAGAAGAGGAAGCTGCAGCATGCCGACGGAAGGTCCGTCAAGCCTGCAACCTCTGCATCAGCTCCTTCTCCCCGGAGGGGGAGGTCTTCTACAACTGCGGCGACTGTACCCGCAGCGGCGTCTTCCCGGGGTGCTAGCTCAGGGCATGCGACTCCAGCACCAGGGCCAGTTGAGGCCTCTAGGTCCGGAGGTCCTTCCCAGTCAAGGGGTGCCTCGACTAAGGAAATGCCCGTGGCTGCAACGAGTTTCGGGGGGCCTTCCGGAGCTTCCACGCCGGCGCCAGCTATGGTCAGCCCAGAACGCCCAGGAAAGAGGTTCCGTGCAAGCTGGTGCGGAAGCCTCCCAAGGTAATTTTTAATCTTTACCTCAGACAGTTGTTTTGTTGTAGTAACTGTTTTTTAAGTTTCTTCATCCATCATCTGCAGCGTTCCCAAGAAGAGGAGTGAGGCTCCACCCTCAGCCACAGCAGCTGAAGCTGTGAGGGTCGAAGCTCCTGCTCCTATCCCGGTGCCGCCCCAAGTGGTGGCTGAAGCTACGACAGCTCCGGCGCCAGCTGTCATGGTCATGGACCTCGACTCATCCCCCAAGACTCTCGTGGTAGCGCCGGACCGCGGGAGAGAAGATGCGCCAGTGGCACCTGCCTCGGAGGTTGAAGCTCCGGGTCTTGATGCTGAGATGATGGATGCTTCGGCCGTTGAGCCGGAGTAAGCAGTAATTCCGGCCCCAGAGCCGGAAATTGTCGAAGCCCCGGCAGTTGAGCCGGAGGTTATTGAAGTCCCGGCAAGTGAGCCGGATGTGGAGGAAGCTCCGGCGGTTGAGCCGACTACCTCTGAAGCTCCGGCCATAGAGTCGGTTGTTGTTGAAGACCTTCCGGCGCCCGAGCCGGTTGAGGTTGAAGCTCCGGCCTCAGGGCTGGTTATTGCGGATGCATCAGCACTCGAACCCATGGTGGTCGAGATGCCAACAACCGAGCCATCAGCGGAGGAGGGGCCCAGGCCGGAGCCGCAAGTAGCACCTGCTCGGGAAGTGTTATCGGCGGAGGTGCCTGCCGCTGAGCCAGAATGCCCAGATGAAGTCGTTGGCCCCCTGCCTGAGGGGGCAAATGAAGACCTGGCGACGGGGCCTTCGGAACCACTTCCAGAAGTCGGAACTTCTTCCGTGGGACCCTCCTCAATGGCAACTGAGGCTATCCCGGAGGACGGCCCTAGTGCCGTGGAGGCTCAGGGGACCACTCTTGTGGAGTGGGACCCAATTTTTGTAAGCGAGAACCCGCTGGAACCAGCGGAGGAGACCCCAGCAGGTCCGGAACCCATTCCTCTAACGTTCTCTATTGACAACGCTTGCTCCAGCCTGCGTCATGTTTAGCTGGCATTCTACCACGACAGCAAGGCTCTTGAAGAGGAGCGCCAAACCCTTAGGCGGTGGCGTAACCGGCTCTACTACGAGACCAAGCTGGCGCAGTCGAGGCTGGGAGATGACAAACAATGGATCAAGCAGGAGAAGGTCTGCCTGGAATACTAGGGCAAATTATTGGATGACAGGGAGAGCTTGACTCATGCCCTCGACGCTCAATCTCGGACCATTTATGAGCAGACCAAGGCAGCTAATAGTGCAGCTGATGAATGCCAAGAGAGGCTTGAAGCCATTAACACTACTCTCATCAAGCGCCGAGAGGCACTTGAGGAGAGGGAGAAGAGGCTCGAAGATGAAGAGCAAAAACTCCTAGAGCTGCGGGATGACGTCTTGAAGAGGGAGGAGGAGCTCGCCGAAAAGGTGGCTCTGGCTGACAAGGGCCTCGAGGAACGCGCCAAGAAATTGGAAGAGCGTTACGCTGAGGAGGAGGAGAAGGCCTGGGTGCGAGGGCAGGAACTCTACCAGCAAGAGTGTGCCATCGCTGCCAGGGAGAAGAAAGTGAGGGGCAGGGAGAAGGACCTGGTTGACCGCTGGAACAAGATCTACATCCGGAAGGAGGAGATCGGAAAACTCGAGAAGCAGGTTGCTGAAAAGATTCAGCAAAATGCCAAAGAGGTTGAGCGCCTCGCTCGAGAGAATTCTGAACTGGCAGCAGCCAAAAGATCCTTGGAGGAACTGAAGGGCTTGAGGGCTGCGGACTCCCTACAGGTTTGGGAGTTCCTGAGCAAAGCCAATGACGCGCTGACACCGATGGGCTTCAGTCCCGTGCGTCCGGATGATCCGTAGCCGGAGCCGGACTTGGCATTGCAGGCGTTGAGCTCGGCGGGTAGCAAACTCTCCAAGGTGGGTGACGTCATCGCGGAACAGTTGGAGGTAGAGGGGCAGTCCCTGGCGAAGAACATCGCAGAATATGTGCTGACGTGCTGCACCAGCCGGGATCCCAATTCCCTCTGGACCAGGTACTTGAAGGTCCCGTGGAAGGAGAAGGTGAAGCCACCCGAGCCAACGTGTCGGAGGTTGCTCAGAAGGTCGCCCAGTTCTTCCATAGGGTCTAGGACCATCTCTGTAGCTCCCACTTGTATTCTGTCTTTTTCTTCCCAAATTTTGTAATCCCTTGTCTCCAGATGAATGAAATCCAAATTCTTGCGAATTTTATTTTTTGTCTTCAACACTTTTGTCTTCACTTGGCCCCCTGGTAGATGTACATAATTTGATTGTGAAAATGTACCAAGAGGATATTGTGTTTTGTTGAAGACTCGTTTGCTTCGAACTTGTAGAGTGTAGGTCCGAAGTCTTCGATAGTGAAGGCCCCCTGAGGTTGTCGGAGCTCTGAAGCTCCGGTATTGACTACCGTCGGGCTCAGTAGCTCCGGCAATAGTTCTTATCAACGCGTAGAGCATCAATAGTTAGACCTCCGGGGTGTTGGAGCTTAGTAGCTCCGGCAGTGACCTTTGCCAACGCGTAGTTTGTCGGCAGCAGACTCCGTTTGTGGAATCTTCTCACAATCTTTTATTTTGCGTCAACGGCTGGCCCCCCTAGCTTTACCGGAGCTTGGTTGCTCCGGTGATGCTCGTTTTCAATGTTTAACATCGATTATAAGCCACCTAGGGGGAGTCGGAGCTTCGTCAGCTCCGGCTTTTCTCCATCAACGTGGATTCTTTATTTTTCCTGCACATTGAAGCCAAGAAAAATAGTAAAATCCGCTCCTTGCCTATAACTTCATCGTGGCTTACGATTCTTAAGAAAATTTTAGGTTAAACACGATTTTGAATGCAAGCGAATGCATTGCCTTCTTTCTTATGGATCCAATTGTACTTGGACACGCCTTACTTCGGCCTGCCGGGGTGTAGGTAGAGTGGCTTACTTAGGGTGCTTGACCAAGCTAAGTCGATAGCACACTCCGGCCCTAGATTGGCTTGGCGGCATTCAGGCGAGTGGGCCATGAACAATATTTGAATCCAAAAGAATCGACAATACAGCTCGAATCATATATGAACTGGTCGAACTAAAATTTCTTAAGAATTGCACATCCTTGTTATAGACAAAGAAGAGAAAAATAAAAAATGTTGAGCCTGTACAAAGTAAATGCACGTGGAGTCTGTTTCACATGAAGATGTCTTTCATTATAGGTCTGGGGTACAGGGGGAACAAGTACACTCTTAGGGTACGGAACCAGGCTAAGTGTGTTTCATTTCTCGTTTGACCCGGGGTAGCTAGCCACACTTTTAGTCCTGAGACTGTGACAAGCGTTGCATGAACTTTGCAGACCTTTTGGGAAAGGTCCGACTATTCTCCCAGAGGAACTACCCAACTCTGTACAATGACTCTATAACATACACATCAAGTTACTACAGACTCACCTCCTTGATATTAGGTGTAGAACTTACGGAGGTGCTCAATGTTCCAAGGATTTGGGAGAGGTGCCCCATCCTTGGTTGCCAAGCGAACGCTTTCGGGACGGGATACTTTAATAACTCGGAAGGGTCCTTCCCAGTTTGGGGAGAGTTTGTTTAACCCTTCTCTGGATTGTATTCTCCGTAACACCAGATCGCCTTCCTCAACCTGTCGGTTGTGTACATGCCGCTGATGATAGCGCCGAAGGGCTTGGCGGTATCGGGCATTCCGAACAGCTGCTTGGCACCTTCCCTCCTCAAGGAGGTCTAGGTCTTCATGCCGGAGCTGATCCTGCGTGGCTTCGTCAAAGGTCCGGACCCAGAGTGACCCCAAGGTGATTTCCGGAGGAAGGATTGCTTCCGCTCCGTACACCACGAAGAAGGGTGTCTCTCCAGTTGACCGGTTTGGAGTTGTCCTGTTGGCCCATAGAGTGGGCGGAAGCTCTTCAATCCAGTTGGCCCCATGTTTTTTCAAGCGCTCATAGGTGCGCATTTTGAGTCCTTTCAAGATTTCAGCATTTGCTCTCTCGGCCTGGCCATTGCTTGCCGGGTGAGCTACGAAGGTGTAGCAAACTTTAATGCCGAGGTCTTCACAATACCCTTGAAATGCAGAGCTTGTGAATTGGGTCCTGTTATCAGTAATGATTTTGTTTGGGACTCCAAATCTGCATACGATGGACTGCAAAAAGTTGATAGCAGATTGCTTGTTTATTGTCACAACTGGAGTTGCTTCCGGCCACTTGGTGAACTTGTTAATGGCGACATACAGGAACTTGTAACCTCCGACAGCTCTTGGGAAAGGTCCCAAGATGTCCATCCCCCACACGGCAAAGGGCCATGTAGGAGGTATCATTTGTAGAGGCTGAGCCGCTGTGTGAATTTTCTTTGCATGAAATTGGCATGCTTTGCATTTCTTCACCAGCTCAGTTGCATCCTAGAGTGCTGTAGGCCAGTAGAAGCCATGCCGGAAGGCTTTACCGACCAGCGTGCAGGAAGACGCGTGGTTCCCACACTCGCCTCCATGGATTTCTGCGAGGAGCTCACAGCCTTCTTCCCTTGTGATGCACCGCATTAGGACGCTGTTGGCACCGCGCCGGTAGAGATCCCCTTCTACCAACGTGTATCTTTTAGCCAATCTGACTATCCGGTCAGCGGATACATCATCGTCAAGAAGGATGTTGTCTTTTACGTAGCTCCAGATCTCCGAGATCCATGCGTCGGAGCTAACTGGAGCATTTGGGTCTTGCGTGCTGGGTTGCTCGGAGCTTCCTGCAGCACCTACGACCCTTGATGGCTGCCATGGTAACAGGGCCATCGGGACCGTCAGCTTCGGGATGCTGATCTCGCCCCCTTCGCTCAGTTCGGCAGGCTGAGCTGTGGGTTTTGACAACCTCCGGACAAAAGTTCCGTCAGGAGCCGGAGCTCCGGTTGATGCTTTCGTCGAGAGTTCGTCGACTTCAGCATTGTGGGCACGCTGGACATGGTGGAGATCTAGGACTTCGAAGTCCTTCTGAAGCCTCTGGACTTCAAGGAGGTAAACAGCTAGCTGGAGATTGTTGCAGGAGCATTCACCCTTCACTTGCTTAATGATGAGCTGTGAATCTCCCTTGACCAGCAGTTGCTTGACACCGTATGACAGTGCCACCCTTAGTCCGTAGATGAGTCCTTCGTATTCCGCCATGTTGTTGGTCGCCTTGAAGTCAAGGTGTACCATGTATTTTACCTTCTCTCCGGTTGGTGCGAGGAGAAGGATTCCAGTTTCGGCCCCCTGCTTTTGCATGGAGCCGTCAAAGTAGAGGGTCCAGTGAGGCTCGGTGAAGACCGGAGCCTTGTGTTCCGGCTTCTGCTCACTGGGGCCCCCAGGGTTTGATGGAGAGGGAGTCCATTCCGCCACGAAATCCGCCAATGCTTGACTCTTGATTGCTTGCCTTGAAATGAATTCTAGATCGAATTCAGCCAATTCTGCTGCCCACTTTGCAATATTCCTAGTTGAATTGGGATTATGCAAGATTGCTCGAAGTGGGTAAGAAGTCACCACTGAGATCTTGTGAGCTTGGAAGTAATGGAGAAGCTTCCTGGAGGCAATGAGAACTGCATAGAGCAGCTTATGCACCTCTAGGTATCGAGTCTTGGCATCATGAAGTACTTCACTGATGAAGTATACTGGGCGCTGGATGGTCCAGACCCTTCCGGAGGGGCCCAGAGCTTCCTCTTCACTGACCTGGATCCTCCCTGAGGGATCCGGACCTTCTTCGGGGACCTCCGGGTCCTGGCTGGAGGGACTCGGAGCTTCTTCAGAAGCGACCTGGACCCTCCCGGAGGGGTCTGAGTCTTCTGAAGTAACTTTTTGTGAACTCAAGTCTGGGAGCTGGGACCTAGACTCGCTTTCAAGAACCTCCGAACCCTCCCGGAGGGGTTTGGATTCCTGAGCATAGGATAGTTCTGGTCTCTCTGCTACCAGGACCATACTGATGACTTCGTCAGTTGCTGAAATGTAAAGCAGCAAAGGCTCACCAGGGTTCAGAGCTACCAGAGTTGGTAGGGTGGTGAGGAACTGTTTTAGCTCCTGGAACGCCTTTTCTGCTTCTTCAGACAATTGGAATGGTCCGCACTTCCTCAATAACTTGAAGAAGGGAAGTGCCCATTCCGCCAGTCTTGAAATTAACCAGCTAATGGCTGCTAGACATCCAGTCAACTTTTGGACATCCTTGATGTGGGCTGGTGGCCGCATGTCTTCAATGGCTTTGATCATCGCCGGATTAGCTTCTATGCCCCGGTGACTTACCAGGAAACCAAGAAGTTTTCTGCAGCTAACCCCGAAGACACACTTGTCTGGGTTTAGCTTTGTGCGTGTGGCCCGCAACTTGTCGAAGACAGCCTGTAAGGTGTCAAGGAGTGACTCCTTATTCTTGACCTTGACCACGATGTCATCGATGTACACTTCCACTATGTCTCTAATGAGTTCTTCAAAAGTTTTGTACATGGCTCGTACAAAAGGTTGAAGCTGCATTCTTGAGACCAAATGGCATGGCTGTATAACAATACAATCCATCTACTGTGATAAAACAGGTATGCTCTTCTTCTTCCCTAGACATTCTGATTTGATGATATCCAGAATATGCGTCTAGGAAACACAGTAATTCACACCTGAAGGTGGAATCCACTATCTGATCTATTCTAGGTAGTGGGAATGGATCTTTTGGACATGCCTTATTTAGTGTTGTGTAGTCGATACACATCCGAAGCTTCCCGCCGGCCATGGGCACAACGACTGGGTTTGCCAGCCATTTTGGATGGAAGACTTCTCGAATGAATCCAGCTTCGAGCAACTTCTTCACTTCTTGTCGAATGAAGTTCTGTCGCTCCACAGATTGCTTCCGAGGCTTCTGGTGTATGGGTCGGGCGTCAGGGTAGATCTTGAGATTGTGCTCAATCACTTCCCTGGGGATCCCTGGCATTTGTGACAGTTGCCAGGCAAACACGTCGACATTAGCCCGGAGGAAAGCGATTAGCGCGAGTTCCTATTTGTTATTCAGTCCTCCCGATATACGAGTGGTCTGAGCGGAATCGGAAACGATTTGGACGACTTTGAAGGGAATGTCGGTGTTGCCACTTGGCTGCACTCGAGGTGCAGAAGTCGAGCCCCGCTGACGAATGCTCGGGGGTTTTGGAGCTTGTTCCTGCCTCGAGTCCTCCTCTTGCGTTGTAGTAAGCGCATGAAGTTCTTCCAGAGCAGTTACTCTGGCAGTACGATCTCCACGGATCTGGAGAACGCCTACTGATGTTGGCATCTTTAACACCAAGTAGTCATAATGAGCAGCTGCCATGAATTTGTACAAAGCAGGCCTACCCAAGATGGCATTAAAGGGTAAGTTGATCTGAGCAACGTCAAAGACCAACTTCTCAGTGCGATACTTCTCCCAGGCCCCGAAGGTAACGGGGAGGGTAATAGCACCGAGTGGGGTAATGGCTCCCGGACCTACTCTGGAGAAAGGTCGGGAGGGGTGAAGATCTGAAGGTCAGAGCTGAAGCTTGGTAAAAGCTTTGAAGCTGATGAGGTTGAGCCCCAAACCTCCGTCTACCATAACATGGTGGAGCTGGATGTTATTGATGGTAGGAGATACCATCAAAGGTAACTGGCCTGCTCCAACCATGCTTCGAGGGCAGTCCAAAGCATGAAAAGTGATGGTTGTGTCCATCCACTTCCGATGAGGCTCCGCCCTAGCTGTAGGAGCTACAACGGCCATGTCCCGACGCATTGTCTTGAGGATGCGGCGGGAGGTGATGTCCCATGATCAACCAAAAATGGTGTTCATGGTTTTCCGACGCTCGTTGCCAGAGACGTCAGAATCATCGTCAACGGAGGTGTAAACGGCCTTCAGGACCTTTTTAGGATCCTGAAAACCTAACTCCTCTTCAGCCTGAGCTTCGTCAACTTTTTGTTTTCCTTCCCTCTGTCGGAAAGGAACTTCTTCTCGGCGCTTGTTGTAGCGCTCGACAAGGTTTTGGACCTCCCGGCAGTCTTCCAAACTGTGGTTGTCCGTTTTGTGAATTGGACACCACACCTTGGGTTTGCCACCATCTTCAGAAGACGGTCGAGGTTGCTTCTCGGGGCATGGCCCCCGGCCACCCGGAGCTGCAGCAGCTGCAGCATTAGATGCGCCGGCCGACGGCTTCTTCTTGCCGTTGGTCTTTTTCTTCTTCTTGCCAGTCTCGGAGGTAGCGGCTTTGCCTTTGGAGGATTTTTTGTGATCCTCCGGAGGTGGTTTGGAGTGCATTTCACGGCCCTCCGCAGCTCTGGCACATTTGTCAGCCAAGCTGAAGAGTTCCGTGACACTGGTGATCTCCTTGATCGCCAGTTTCTCCAACATCTTCTTATCCCGCACACCCTGTCTGAATGCCACAATGACAGAAGCGCTAGAGATAGAAGGGATAGTGTTTCGTACCTGAGAGAACCTCTGGATGAATGATCGCAGGGATTCTCCCCCTTTTTGCACGACTGCAAAAAGGTCCAGTTCAGTGCCTGGTCGGGTGTATGAACTACCGAAGTTGGCGGTGAACTGCCGGCACAACTCCTCCCAACTGTTGATGGAGTTGGGTGGAAGGCTCATAAACCAGGACTGGGCGGTCCCAGTTAAAGCCACTGGAAAATAATTGGCCATTACGACCAGTGGAGTAAATATGAAGAAATTCAACGGATTAACGGTCCCGTCAAACTTCTCCGGCAGGTGAGGCCGGAATTTTTGTGGCCACCTGACCATACGAAGATGCATGGCCAGGGCCGAACAGCCTCCTCCTACTCCTTCAAGAGCAGGAATTTCCTGAGCTTCTCGTCTTTCACGAGCACACTCAATATGGACTTGGTCGTCTTGTTGACGGTATCGGCGATCAAGCTCCGCCCGGAGGTCATGAGTTGAAAGCCTTGACACCGTGTGAGTGCGCTGTGCCCCGGAGGGCAACGACGTCACTTGCTGCGATGCAGCACGTCTCCTGTTGTTGGAAACGTACAGACCAAGTCTGCTAGATAAGGTCCGTCGCTACGATGGGGCCCGTCCTGAAGGAGGAGGACCCTGGTTGCTGATGCGGTCGGCTGCTGCTGCAACCAAGTGTTTCGCATCAGCCCTCCACTGCTCCATTGCATCCCGGGAAGCGTCCGGAGGTGGTGGGCGCTGAAGAAGAGCATGTGCTGCATGGAGCGCGTGTTCCGGGTTGTCATGATTTGCCAACGCGGTGATTGACGCTGGTGCACCATCGCGCCGCCCAGCTTGATTTGCTGGTGGAGGCGGTGGTGGTGGTAGCATGACTCCTGCTGGAACTGAGGCTCCTGCTGGTGGCTGCATATTGGAGGGATTGCCTCCAACAGCTTGAACAGCGGGATGACCGTTGGATGATCCAACAGCTGAGTTCACCATTCTTGAAATCTCAGGCGCCCCTACCTGGCGCGCCAACTGTCGGTGGTTTTGATCCGGCAGATCTCCCGACACTACTAAGGTGTTTGCGGAGTTTCAGGTTGGGTGTGGGTGCGCGGAGATTCAAGAAGGTGAAGTATAAAATGACGCAGGAGACACGAAAATTTACGTGGTCCGGGCCGCCTGAGCGTAATACCCTACTCCACAGGGTGTGTTTGTGTTGTATTGGATGTATGAGCTCAACGTGAGTTGAGAGTGTAGAGTGAGCGCGTCGAGTCTCTCTCTATGTATCGTCGGCCTGTCCTTTTATAGTACAAGGGCAGGCCGTTACAAGTTAGCCTGGCCCGACATGTGGCCCCAGTGGTTACTAATATTGATACACATTTGATGCGCTTAATTACCCTTAATAACCGAGTTACGGGCTTTGATAGCACCATTACTGGTAATTAAGGTCATCCGATCGTGTGTCATTAATGTAGTATTAATGACACTTAATCGGGTCTTGAAGTCCTTGATTCCCCTTTGAAGATCCAGAGCCGTTGTGGAGTCTTTCGGAGGTTAGAGGCTGAAGATCCGATGGTTGGACATGTGGCAGCCCCGGAGCATACTGTGGGGAATAGATAGGTCCGGTGCCACCTAACATGTGTCAGTTCTGGAGCTTCCGTCATCTGGGGTTAGTTCCGGGGGTGCCCCTATGGTACATAGCCCAGAGCTTCCACCTTGTGGGCGGTAGCTCCGGTTTGATAGTACACGTGGCGACACTGGGACTAACCATGTTGGGGAAGCAGGTCCGGTTATGTCTGACATGTGGGCCTCCGAAGGTCTTCAAATCAAGTAGATGATATTCCCTTGAGATCTTTGCAATCCCAAGGGGTATATGGTACCCAAGGTACCGAAAGTGGCAATAGATCCTATCGCCACGAACTCGTGAATTGTGGCATAAGTTCCTAATGCAACGTTTGTGTTTCGTGGCGATAGATCGTAACGCCACGAACTGGTGAATCGTGGCAAAAGTTCCTAATGCAATGATTGTGTTCTGTGGCGATAGATGCTAACGCCACGAACTATTGAATCATGGTAACAGATCCTAATGCAATGATCGCGTTCCATGGTGATAGATGCTAATGCCACAAACTAGTGAATCGTGGCAACAGATTCTAATGCAACGATTGTGTTCCGCGGCGATAGATACTAACGCCATGAACTATTGAATCGTGGCAATAGATCCTAATGCAATGATCACGTTTCGTGGCGATAGATGCTAATGCCACAAACTAGTAAATCGTGGCAACATATTCTAATGCGACGATCGGGTTCCATGGCGATAGATGCTAATGCCACGAACTAGTGAATCGTGGTAATAGATTCTAATGCAATGATCGGGTTTCGTGGCGATAGATGCTAATGCCACGAACTATTGAATCATAGCAACAGATCCTAATGCAATGATCGGGTTCCATGGCGATAGATGCTAACGCCACGAACTAGTGAATCGTGGCAACAGATTCTAATGCAACAATCGGGTTCCGTGGTGATAGATGCTAATGTCACGAACTAGTGAATCGTGGCAACAGATTCGTGGCGATAGATCCTAATGCCAAGAACTAGTGAATTGTGGCAATAGATCCTAGTGCAATGATCGTGTTCTGTGGCAATAGATGCTAATGCCACAAACTAGTGAATCATGGCAATAGATTCGTGGCGATAGATGCTAACGCCACGAACTAGTGAATCGTGGCAACAAATTCTAATGCAACGATCAGGTTCCGTGGCGATAGATGCTAATGCCACGAACTAGTGAATCGTGGCAACAAATTCGTGGCGATAGATCCTAATGCCACGAACTAGTGAATCGTGCCAACAGATCCTAGTGCAACGATCGTGTTCCGTTGCGATAGATGCTAATGCCACGAACTAGTGAATCGTGGCAACAAATTCATGGCGATGGATCCTAATGCCCCAAACTAGTGAATCGTGGCAACAGATCCTAATGCAACGATCGTGTTCCATGGTGATAGATGCAAATGCCACGAACTAGTGAATCGTTGCAACAGATTCGTGGCGATAGATCCTAATGCCACGAACTAGTGAATCATGGCAACAAATCCTAATGCAACGATCATGTTCCGTGGTGATAGATGCTAATGCCACGAACTAGTGAATCGTGGCAAAAGACCAAGCTTACTGCAATGATTTAGTATTCGTTGCAGTACAATTGTTGCAACAGGGCAGAATCCTTGTAGTGAACCCAACCCCCAACGGACAAAGCGACATTGAGTCATGTGGAAGGTGTGACAATGGAGATTATTGTGGTTGTTCACGAGTATCCAGATGTGTTCCCGGATGAGTTGCCAGGTTTGCCGCCTGATAGTGATATTGAGTTTGTTATTGATTTGATACCTGGAACTGCACCTATAGCTAAGAGGCCATATAGGATGCCTCCTATGGAGTTAGTGAAGCTTAAGAAGCAAATTCAAGAGCAGCTAGAGAAGGGTTTCATTTTCCTAAGCTCCTCGCCTTGGAGAGCACTAGTGCTTTTCGTGGACAAGAAGGATGGATCTCAAAGGATGTGTGTGGATTACTGAGCTCTCAACGAAGTGACGATCAAAATCAAGTATACATCACCCCATATAGAGGATGTGTTCAATCAAATGAAGGGTGCATGTGTTTTCTCCAAGATTGACTTGAAGTCAGATTACTTCCAAATGAAGATTAGGCCGTCAGACATACCCAAAACAGCTTTCTGGGCATGGTATGGGTCTTTGGAAGAGGAGTATCGGTTGATGCAGAAAAGGTGAGGGATGTGCTAAAATAGGAACTGCCGCAGAATGTGAAGGAAATTCGGAGTTTTCTTGGAATGGCTTGATATTACAGTCAGTTCGTCAAGGACTTTTCGAAAATAGCCAAGCCTATGACTGAGTTATTAATGAAAGGGAAAGCATTCCAATGGACTCAAGCTTGTCATAACAACTTTGAGGAGCTAAAGAATAGGTTGACCACCGCACCTGTGTTGGTATTGCCAGACGTGAGCAAAAGCCTTGATATTTATTGTGATGCATCAAGACAAGGGCTTGGATGTGTGCTCATGCAAGAAGGTCAAGTGGTATCCTATGCATCGAGGCAATTGAAGGAACATGAGAAGAATTATCCTATGCATGACCTCAAACTTGCAGCCGTAGTGCATGCCTTGAAGATATGGAGACACTACATTCTTGGTCATAGGTGTGAGATTTATACGGATCACAAGAGCCTCAAGTACATATTCACGAAAATGGATCTGAATTTGAGGCAACGAAGGTGGTTGGAGCTCATCAAGGATTATGATGTTGGAATCAATTATCACCCGGGGAAGGCTAATGTAGTGGCCGATGCTTTGTGTTCGAAAGGAGTAAGCCACCAACTCAAGGTTCAGGAATTGCCATCCGAGCTATGCAAGGAGTTTGAACGGTTGAATCTTGGATCTGTGAATGAGATGGGAATAATGGAGTTAAATCGGACCTTGGAGCAAGAAATTCAAGAAGGTCATACCAAGGATGAGGAAATGTAGGAAATTAAGGAAAGGACCCAGTAAGGGAGATAATTCAGATTCGATGAGGATGAGCAAGGCACTCTATGGCTTGGAAAATAATTATTGTGCCTAATGTTAAGCATATTCGTGAAATCATATTAAAGGGGGCACATTACTCACCTTACTCAATTCATCCCGGTTGTACAAAGATGTACAAGGACTTGAAGATATGTTATTGGTGGGCTAGCATGAAAAAGGACATAGCTGAGTATGTAGCCTTGTGTGATGTGTGCCAACGAGTAAAAGCTGAGCATCAATGGCCAGCTAGATTGCTGCAGCCATTGAAGATTCCGGAGTGGAAGTGGGAAGAAATCGGTATGGACTTCATAGTTGGATTACGTCGAACCGAGTCCCGCTACGACTCAATATGGGTTATTGTGGATCGGTTGACCAAATCAGCTCATTTCATTCCTGTCAAGACCAAGTATACCGCTACAGAGTTAGCTGAGTTGTACATGGAGAAAATTGTATGCCGACACGGAGTACCCAAGAAAATAGTGTCTGGCCGAGATTCTCAATTCACCTCTAGGTTCTGGTAGAAACTGCATGAAGCTATGGGTACA
Organism: Tuctoria greenei; assembly: GCA_036927565.1. Lineage (NCBI taxonomy): Eukaryota > Viridiplantae > Streptophyta > Magnoliopsida > Poales > Poaceae > Tuctoria > Tuctoria greenei. The sequence continues at coordinate 66,811,458 of JAYESD010000005.1, forward strand.
AGGTTAAATTTCAGCTCTGCGTATCATCCACAAAAAGTTGGACAAACTAGGAGGACCAACCAAATATTAGAAGACATGTTGAGAGCTTGCGGGTTGAAGCATGGACGCAGTTGGGACAAAAGCTTGTCGTATGCTGAATTTTCATACAATAACAGTTATCAAGCAAGTTTGAAAATGTCGCCATATGAAGCACTATATGGAAGGAAATGTAGGACACCTTTTTCTTTGAGTGAGGCAGGAGAAAACCAAATATTTGTACTTGATGTGTTGCAAGAAGCTGAAAAACAAGTTCAGACAATCCGCGAGAATTTGAAGGTTGCTCAATCGAGACAAAAGGACTATGCGGATAATAGGCAAAGAAACTTAGCCTCTGAAGTGGGGGACTTTTTATATCTCAAAGTGTAACCTATGCAAGGTCATAAGCGGTTTAATGTCAGAGGCAATTTGGCACCTCGCTTATTGGGCCATTTAAGATTTTGAGCAAACGTGGAGAAGTGGCATATAAGTTGGAAATGCGAGCACATCATTCAGATGTTCATGATGTGTTCCACGTTTCTCAGCTCAAAAAGTACTTAAGGGTATCGGAAGAACAAGTACTAATTGAAGAACTGGAATTAGAGGCAGATTAGACTTATGTTGAGCAACCGGTCAAAATCTTGGAAACAAAGGAGAGACTAACAAGAAACAAGTTAATTCGATAGTGCAAAGTACAATGGAAGCATCTTGTAGAATCGGAAGCAACATGGGAACTGGAAGATGATCTCAAGAGAGAATTTCCTTATCTCTTCTCTTCTACGTCGAATCTCGAGGGAGGGATTTATTTTAGGAGGGTAGGTTTGTAACACCCTCATTTTCATTCATCATGCATTGCATACATTATCATACATGTTTGACATTAAGCAACATAAAAAGGAACAAGTTTAAAATGAATTAGAAGCAAAACAACATTTATTATCCTGTATCAGTGCGGACTTGTCTGGTTTGGACCCCGGACTAGTGTGTTTGTGCTCTCTGTTCTCTCTCCGGACTTGTCCGCTTTTGCTGCGGATTAGTTCGATTGAGTTTCTATTTTTGTCTGGACTTGTTCGTTATTTAGTGCAGACTAGTCCGATCATTGGTTTGGTTTTTGAAGAATTTGTCAATCCCCGCACTTGTCTTGACCTCTACCGGACTTGTCTGTTTTTCTTTCTGATCCTTTTCGGACTTGTCCGGACCCCAACCCGACTCAACCATTTTTGCCTCTATTAAAAATCAGACTTGTTCGCCCCTTGCGGACTTGTTCGGTATGCCCGACTCTGTTTCAGTCTTTTTCTCCACATCATGTTATTGGGTATTTGCCTTAATTGGGCCCAAGAATGTCATGCCCAACCCCTGTGGAGCCCAGGTGGGACACCTACACGGCCTCCACTGTCTTAAACTCGAAATCCATCAAACCCTACCACCTCCACCTCTATATAAACACCCCACCACCCCAACTTTTCATCCCTTGGTCACAATTGAGGAAGCCCCAACCCTAGTTTGTGAGGGCCGCCGTCAAGAAGACTCCACCGCAGGGAGAGGAATGAGAAGGATCAAGAAAGATTGATCTTCGTCAACTTCTCATCTTTCTATGTCAATCTTGGTCCCAAAATTCAACTCAAACTATGCTCTAATCGAAAACTCGCCAAAAACCCTAGCCAGCGGACTTATCTGGCCCGATAGTAGACTAGTCTGATTTCCTCCCTGTACCAGAACAAACTTGTCCAGTCCTATTGCGGACTAATCCAGTCTTCCTGTTTTGAATATTCCTGTCACTTCTTAATTATCCTTCAAAATGACTTGGAACTTGTTCTAACATGTAATACTAAATTGTAACTGAATGTGACCTAGAGGGGGTGAATAGGCCTTGAAAATTTCCTACACAATTAATCAAATGGTCAAAAACATGATTGACCGGACTTGTCCGGTTGAGTGGGCGGACTAGTCCGGTGTGCCTGGTGTGAGCCGATCTGATTAAGTATCTATACATAATTTGAATTCTTGTAAGCAGCGGAAATTTAAATGACGGATACGATTACTTGAATTTGTAATTGATGTCGTAAAGTTGCACGTGAAAAACAACGAGCAATTCAAATTATGATGTTTATCAACTATGCCCGAATCAAGATGCAGAAATAAAAGAGCACACGAGACACCGATTTTTATCGAGATTCGATCTCACCAAAGAGATCTACTCCTCGTTGAGGAAGCCCACACAGAGCCGGGTCTCCTTAAACCATTTTCCTCTTCAAGTCGCCACAAAAGGCCGACTTGAATCCACTATGACGGGCAATCACTGAGTTTACGGGGCAACCTCACACGTTGAGGGATTCCACGAAACTTACAATGAAAGGATGATCAGATACACTAGAAAAGATTACAAGATAGAGTGCGAGTGTCAAGAGATCAAACCCCAAGAGCTCACAACGTGTAGAGGACGATCTCCCAATCCCAAATCTAAGTGTTCAATTGATTTTCACCTTTTGGACTTTAGATACGTGGGGAGATGTGTTTTTGGGCTCTTAGGACAGGTGGCGGCGCTAGGATTTATGATTTTGACAGTAGGAATCGAGAGATGTATTTGTGGGGCCGTGGATCTCCTATTTATAAGGTTTCCAAAAAGTTACCATCGGAAATCCCGAGGACCGGACTAGCCCGTATAGGGTATTGGACTTGTCCGATGTGCTATGTAAAAGTCGGCGTGGAATGCAGCACACTAGAAACCCTAATTGTGTGAGATATACCGGACTAATCCGGTAAAAGTACGGACTTGTCCGGTGCCAGTGTAATTTAACTCCAAAGAGTTGAACGGACTAGTCCGACCCTAGAATGGACTTGACCGGTGCTATGTGTAATTGGACTCCAGAGAGTTCAACGGACTAGTCCTGTCCCATGGACGGACTTGTCCGGAGTGTTTACAGAGACTTGAACGGACTAGTCCGGTCCATGATTGGACTAGTCTGGTGCACTATGTTATTGGATTCTAGAGAGTTTAACGGACTAGTCCGCTCCGGAGATAGACTAGTTCAGTGCACATTGCATTTGGAAAACAGAGAGTTAAACGGACTAGTCTTGTCCATGAACGGACTAGTCCGGCGCTTAGTGAGTTTTTAGGTATTCTTAAGCCCTTACCATTACGCAAAGACTTGAGATCTTGGGATGTGTCTCTCACACACATCCTATACAATCTACTTTGCACTTCAGTTGACATTTGGGCTTTTCTGTTTTGTACACCACTTCATTTTCACCTTTTTGAGTGCACCAAACTATCTCATTTTGCTTAACCTGCAGTCATCTCAATAAATTCATTAGGATCTCATTTGCTTGTCATCAATCGTCTAAAACCCACAAGGGATTGCCTAGATGCACTTTCAATCTCCCCCTTTTTGGTGATTGATGACAACCAATTGATATTTCACAATTAAGAGTAAAAGTTCGATTTTCATAAAGTGTGCATATATGAGAATAATGAATGAATAACAAAAAGCTTCTCACATATATGCACTATGGTGGGGTGCCTAACAAGTGTGTGATTCACATATGTGATGAGCAAAACATAAGCATTTGACACTCATTGCAATTATCATCACATTAACATCAACTAAGCATCACACATGCAGTAAAATGAGTACATGTCCTTGATCACGGGTTCTTAATGGCTTATCCTAGATAACTAGTCTCAATCTCTCCCCTTTGGCATTGAGGCACAGGAAAGGGAAAAATTGAGTTGAATCACTAATCGTCACTGCCTCTCTCACTCTTAGTCCTCTCTCCATCTTCGTCTTTGTGAGACCTATGTGTGCTGAATACATTGGCTTGTACTGAATACATTGGCTTTTATGATATAAGTTATAAAATTCTGCCAAAACACCCTTTTTAGCAAGGTCCGGCTCTAGCTTTGAGCTTCTGCAAGGTCCGACAATAGGTCCGACTTGCTTTATCAAGGTCCAACATCACTACTACAATAAGCCTTATCGCAGGCACCTCCAAACCTATTATCACACGTGGTTTTTAAAACCGCCTGAAACGAAGAGCCTGTGATAATCCGCAATTTCACAGACGAAAAAGTGATACCGCCTGTAAAGAAACATTATCACAGGCGGTTTTTACTTATGCTAGCCGCCTGTGAAGATAAGTTATCACAGGCGGGTGGTGCAGCATATATATTCGCCTGTGATAAATGTGTTATCATAGGCGGGTCTTGCAGCATAACTAACCACCTGTGATAATGGTGTTATCACAGGCAGATGTTGACCTACATCAAGCCGCCTATAAAGATCTTTTACCACAGCCAGTTTCTACCTTAACAGTAACCGCCTGTGATAATTAGGTTATCACAGATGGTTCTTTACTTGTATCTAGCCGCCTGTGATAATTGTTTTTCACAGGCATGCCTAGCCGTTGGTTCATAACCGCCTGTGATAAGGTATAACCTATGCAGTACTACTGCTGTTATTTCTAATTTCCAGGTCAATTCAATATAATCACAGAACAAACATCAACAATATCATCACAGAACAAAAGTCAACAATATTATCATCACAAAAGTCAATTTCACTAAAACAATATACATATGTACAAGTTACACATACAATTCATCTCATAGTTTACAAGTTTTCACTAAAAACTGTTTCTATTGGCAGCTTCTGCACCATTCTCAACAAAGAACTTCCCTTTTTTGTGCAAAATTTCGCGACGAATGAACTGACAGAGTTCAGAAGCAATCCTGTCGGCTCCTCCATCGGGAATACTTCTACAAACCGGCCATTCTTGTTTAGATTCTTCGTGTGCTGCAATATAGCACATAACAAGGTTTAGAATGTGTTGATTTGAACAATCTGAAAGTATAGATCAAAGTGAGAGTATACAGGAATTTAGATGGTATTTTTGGAGCAGTTGTACTATGAGCAATTGAATTTTGAAGTTGGAATCAAAATGTGAAAATAATGTTTCTGGTAATATTGAACAGCGGAGAATATAAGTATTAAACTATGCTAGTTACAATGAAAATGAAACTCAAAAGTAAGAAAATAAGGTATCGACATTAAGGATAACTTACATCCTCACGATTCACTCTATATACGCCGGCGTTACGAAGATGCTCCCATACATAATACCCGCATAAGACACTCCTAGTAGGCTGCTTTGGAAAAGCATAATATGTTTTAATGTCCAATGCATTCGTATTGGAAGGTCTCTCACCGCCAAGCTATTCTCCGTAAAACCGCCAAGCGATGTAATACAAGAAATGTCATATAAAACTTGTCAACACATTCTAAATGTGTGTAAATTAAAATTATTGAATAAACGTAAAGTTTCAAAATGGAAAGGGAATCTTTGTAACGATCTGGTGGGAAATCGGCCGAGTCCAAGACTGTTGCCTTTCCCTGCGTTGGCTTGATGAAGATCATTATGTAGTGATCACTGCAAACACACAAACACACGTGTTAACGATTACCAATAACTGCTATTTCAATGTCATGTGTCGAACTTACTCGAAGTTGTACGGAGCCTTTACGAGGTCCTTGCCGTCTCTGACAAAGTTAAACATTGCATTTCCTATGTAAGCTGCAACTTCTGTCCTTTTATCCTTCTTAAGTTTTGCGATTGCTTTTTCAAAATCTTTTTTCATGTGCTTGAACTGTGCTGAGTTTCGATCCGCCTGGACATCGAATAGCGCCTTTGCAATCCTAGTAGGGTCAAGGATACTTGTCTTGCGTGCCAACTTTTCATTATCCATGTATTGCATCCTATTGAAGAAGTCCAGAATTGTTATAATATAATGAAATGCGTATGCGTGTAGTAAGAAAAGCAAATACAAAATATTAGAGCACTTACAAGCACCAGACAAGCAGCAGTTTGATTTCGAGCATGCCCCGATGCAAAAGGGGACGCAACTCTTCAAATAAAATGACTCGTTTATCTTCCCCAGTGCTCTAGAATACTACTTTTGGAATACGAAATGTGGCACAATTAAGACCATATCTTGTGCTGGCAAGGATGTACCACTCATGCATTCTTCTGAGCGAGACAGGTTGTTTGCTAAGTTGTACGAATGTCATGAACGGCTTCCCATTCTCAAATTTAGGAGGAACATCCTCAAGCTTGTATATTGAAACTCCTGGTTTAACTAAAGCGGTCTGCCGATTATACATGACACCGTCTTCTTCCCACTCCTCGATATTTCCTAATTCTGGCTCATGAGAAGAACGATATGCACTCGATTTTATAATATTTTCCTTCATAGTTTCCAAATACTTTGACACTTCTGATGAAGGTTTCTTATTTTCGTATGGGCTGACTTTGATAGGCACTAATGATCGAGGAGTAGTCGTCGGAAGTTGGACACTGGCTTGTTGAACCTGTTGTTCAACTGATTGCTCTTTACTCCCAGCAGCTGGCTCTAGTACTACTTCAAGCTGTTGCTCAACTGGTTGCTCTTTACTAGCAACAGCTTGCTCTGGTACTGCTTGAAGCTGTTGTCCAACTTGTTGCTCTTGGATATCTTTACTAGCAAGGTTACTATCATCCTTGCTGAGACATAGGGGGAGTGGATCTTCCTTGACTGGTAGTGGACCTTCATGCACTTTCGCCTGAGAAGATGGGGTTGCAATATTTGGAGATGCGACGGGGCTAGAAATTGGCTCATCGTCCAACACGATATTGCATCGGTGCCAAAGGATTAATTGGTTGACAGTCTGCCCTAGAGTTGTGATCCCCTCAGGTGTGACGTGGTCTATTTCATAATCTTCATAATCATTATCAATGATCTGAAGAACTTGCACCACAACATAATACAACAGAAGTGGACTCCCGTTGAAGTCACGATCAGGCTTTGCCATAGCAGTGGCAACCTGTTTGGTTTTGTTCCCTTCTCTGCCTATCGGGACAAGAAGACGACAAGATTTGTCATTAGAAATATCATCGACAGGGAACTTATGGGTTGACCCTGAGCCTGGCACAGAACCAACGCTGCTAGGGTAGGCAGTTAGATACTAATTGCTCCTTTTGCAATGGAACCATCATTGTACTCGGTGCCACTAATTGTCCCGATTGTCTAAGTTGTTCCATTATTTCTTGCATATTTTCTTTGACCTTTTGAGCAATCGTTTTGTCAAGTGTTTTCTTAAACTTCTCACATCTTCTATATGTGTCTTTATCTTTGTGGAAACCATCTAGCCAAGACATTTGAGAAGAGACCGCTCGAACCCGTCCATTGTGTTCATGGTTTCCTACGATAGCGGTAAGTTGGTCATTCTCCCTCTTTGGCTTGAAGAGACCCTTCTGTTGCTTTTCAATTACTTCTTTCATTTTATCCTCTACTTCATTCACAGAGTCGGGCTTTTCAAGTTTGCCCTCGTTGGTCAAACCTGACCGAGCAAAGACCCACCATTGAGTTCGCTCATCACACCCTTCTAATGGGTGAGGATTGTCGTTACTGGTAATTTCGTCTAATATCTTATTCCATTTCTGGACTTTGGGGCCATATCTTGTAGACCCCAAGCGACATGGTATTTGTTCTTTTTTGCAAGCTCTGACCTAGTTGCACTTAGAGCTTTAGTATCAGGTGTGCTCTTTTGACGAACAAACTCTTGCCACTAAGCTTGTGTGATTTTTCCCATCTTCCTCGGGCTAGGGACCTTATCGGCCTTAACATAAGCATTCATTTCACTCTTCCAGCCACGATACTTCTTGCCGCAAGAGACCAATGTTGCTTTCTTTACAGCTTCTTCTGTGCCTTTCGGGAACTGGAATTGTTTCTTTATCCTTTCCCACAACTCATTCTTGGTCTGCTCGGGTAATTTCCTCCAATTCTCGGTTGTGATCGGCACAACATCCCTAACAAGAAAACCGCATGCATTATGATACTTGGTAACTGAATCCAGTGGTTCTTGGGGAAGCCCAGCTGGACCGACCCTTGTTATGTACATGATGCGGTCCAATGGACCCTTATTGGTACCTCGTTGCCCTCGTTTCCACTTGAGTGAAGTTGAGGATTCATCCATTGGAGAACCTTCTGCGGTTTTAGGAGCCGATGTCACCTCATTGTCTTCGCGATTAATCTAGGTAGAAAAGAATTATAAGACTTCGTATACCTAACAACCAACATTAACTTGAACGGCTGAAGTTAAGATTTGTGATCCATACCTCGTCGGCGGGATCATATTCCGAGTCTAGATCATCTGAAGTTTTTTAAATTTTTATATTCGGAAAAGGATCCGATGGACTGTGATAGGAGCCTGAACTGCTGGAGTCAGTAAATTCCATATTGTCTTCTTTATTGTTACTACCAGGACCAGTCTTCTTAGGGCTTTCCATGCTAGAACTAATAAGACAAAAAATCTAATAAATGGAATATTAACTCTACATGAAGTGTTGTACGAAGAAAAACATGGAAGCATTCTAGGATTTGATAAGGCATTCTAGGGTTTAAGGCGACTGACCAAAAGGTTCTCTATACATTGCGAGAGTGACAAGCATGTTAAAGTTGCTCACCAGCAATGGCAATTTTATCTTCTTATTCTAAATAGGCTAGCTTCGTTCAGAGTGGAAACCATGTTCTTGAGGTTTACTAGGCGGCACCTAGCTCCGGACCTATAACTGATCAAGCAAGGGACAAAAAGCAAATACTCCAGTCTTTTTCTAGTATCAAGAATCGCAAAGTGTGGCACTTGGATTTGGATGGTGAGGTGAGGCGAGGCGAGATAGCTGCAGGTGAGAAGAGACACTCTTTTTCAGTGATCATGTCTACAACCGTGGGATTTGCACGGTAAAAATAGATAAAAGACCCACATTCTCAAACGAATCAGGAAACATTCACCAAAATCTAATCTCGGTGTGCCCGGCCGCACCAAATGGGCTCATCATGGCAGCAGGTTCAACCATCATGAAAGGCATTACGTACCCCACATATGGTGGCACCAAGGATTTCTGGGATGGTCAATTCTCCTGGCTGTTCAGAAAACGGGACAGGGAAGTTGGCGCCTCCTATAGTGATAAACTTGGTGAGTTCTAGAGGTTCACGAGGTTTAGGTGACTTGATCAAGTCTAGGCATATGAAACCTTTGGTGGAATATTTTTGATAGGATGGGATTAACCAGGTCGAGGGGTTGGGGGCTTATTTTTGAAATCCCCCCTCATGTGACTCCAAATCCTATATGGATTGTAACTCAATTCGTACTAGGACTAGGACTTGTTCCTGTCAGTACCCTGCATACCAGATACCCCTTGGGATTGCAAAGATCACAAGGAAACTCCATCTACTAGATTTGAAGACCTCCAAAGGCCCCACATGTCATGCGTAACCGGACCTGCTTCCCTGACATGGTTAGTCCCAGGGCCACCACGTGTATCATAAGACCGGAGCTATCGCCAACACATGGGAAAGCTCCGGACTAGATACCAGTATGGCATCCCCGGACCTAACCCCAGACAGAGGGAAGGTCCGGTACTTACACGTGTCCAGCAGCACCGGACCTACCCGTCCACGACGGTAAGCTCTGGAGCTGCCACGTGGCTGAACCGCCGGACCTTCTACTTCAAAAATCAGATTGGTGGACCCCGCAACAGCTTCGTACCTTAGCAAGCAAAGACTTCAAGACCCGATTAAGTGTCATTAATGCCATATTAATGACACATGATCGGATGGCCCTTAATACTGGTAACGGCACTGTTAAGGCCCGTTACCAGGCTATTAAGGGTAATTAACCTCATTAATTGTGTATCAAGAATGTGTAACCGCCGGGGCCACATGTCGGGCCAGGCTAATAGTGTAACGACCAGTTCTTGTACTATAAAAGGACTGGTCGACGATACACAAGGGATGGTTCTAGACCACTACTGAACTCCCTGAGCTAGACGAGCTTCTTCTTCTGGAGCTTCTTCTAGACTCACACGCTCAATACAACACCAAGACACCCCGTGGAGTGGGGTATTACGCTCAGGCAGCCGGAACCACGTAAATCTCAGTGTCCACTCGTATTTCACCTTCTTGAATCTCTGCGCGCACATTACCAAACTACAATTCCATGATCTACCTACGGTAGTGTCAGGAAATCTGTCAGATCCAAACACCGACAGTTGGCGCACTAGGTAGGGGGCGCCCGAGATTTCAAGTATGGTGAACTCAGCTGCTGGATCATCCAACAGCAACCCTGCTGTTCAGCCCACCGGGGGCAATCCCTCCAACATGCAGCAACCAGCAGGTGCCACGGCTCCAGCAGGAGTCATGCCTCCACCGCCAGCGCCTGCACTAGCACGTCAAGATGGGCAGCGTGACGGTGCATCGGCGTCAGTCACCGCATCGGCGAATAACAACAACCCTGAACATGCGCTTCATGCAGCGCGTGCTCTCCTCCAACGTCCACCACCTCCAGGCGCATCCTAGTGTGCAATGGAGCAGTGGAGGGCTGATGTGGAACATCTGGTTGCAGCAGCAGCCGACCACATCAGCAACCAAGGTCCTCCCCCTTCGGGGCGGGCCCCATTGCAGCGCCAGACTGTGTCGGGCAGACACGGTCCGCATGCTTCCCAAAATAGGAGGTGTGCTGCATCATAGCAAGTTACGTTGCTACCTTCCGGGGCGCGACGCACTCATACGGTAACCAGGCTTTCAACTCATGACCTTTGGGCGGAACTTGATCGCCGTTACCGTCAACAGGATGGTCGTTTCCATATCGAGCGTGCTCACGAAAGGCGAGAGGCTCAAGACAGTCCTGCTCTCGAGGGAGTAGGAGGAGGTTGTTCTGTCCTGGCCATGCACCCATGTATGGTCAGATGGCCACAAAAGTTCTGGCCTCACCTGCCAGAGAAATTTGATAGGACTGTTAATCCCGCTGAGTTCCTCCAAATTTACACTACCAAAATCCTTGCGGCCAGAGGTAACGAGGCCATAATGGCCGACTACTTCCCAGTGGCCTTGACCGGGACCGCCAGGTCCTGGTTCATGAGCCTTCCTCAAAACTCCATCAATAGTTGGGAGGAATTGTGCCAACAGCTCACCGCCAATTTCGGGAGTTCATACACCCGACCAGGCACCGAACTGAACCTTTTTGCAGTCGTGCAGAAGGGTGGAGAATCCCTGCGCTCATTCATCCAGAGGTTCTCCAAGGTATGAAACACTATTCCTTCTATTTCCAGCGCCTCTATCATCGTGGAATTTAGACAGGTCTTATGAGATAAGAAGATGTTGTAGAAGCTGGCGATCAAGGAGATCACCAGCGTCACGGAGCTCTTCAGCTTGGCAGACAAGTGTGCCAAAGCTGCGGAGGGCCATGAAATGCACTCCAAACCACCTCCGGAGGATGGTAAAAAATCCTCCAAAGGCGAAGCCACTACCTCCAGGAGTGGCAAAAAGAATAAAAAGTCCAATGGCAAGAAGAAGCCGTCGGCCAGCACATCTACTGCTGCAGCTGCTGCAGCTTCGGGTGGCCGGGGGCCACGCCCCGAGAAACGACCTCGGCCGTCCTCTGAAGACGGTGGCAACTCCAAAGTGTGGTGTCCTATCCACAAGTCGAACAGCCACAACTTGGAGGACTGTCGGGAGGTCCAAAACCTTGCCGAGCGTTACAACAAGCGCCGGGAAGAAGTTCCTTTCCGTCAGAGGGAAGGAAAACAGAAGGTCGATGAAGCTCCGGCTGAAGAGGAGTTAGGCTTCCAGGACCCTAAAAAGGTCCTGAAGGCTGTTTACACCTCGGTCGACGACGATTCCGACGTCTCCGACAATGAGAGTCGGAAGACCATGAACACCATCCTTGGTGGTTAGTGGGACATCACCTCCCGCCGTGTCCTCAAGACCATGCGGCGAGACATGGCCTCAGTAGCTCCTAGAGCCAGGGCGGAGCCTCATCGAAAGTGGATGGACACGACCATCACTTTTGATGCTTCAGACTGCCCACAGAACATGATCGCAGCTGGTCAACTTCCTTTGATGGTATCTCCGACCATCAATAAACTTTCAACTCCACCATGTAATGGTGGACGGAGGTTTGGTGCTGAACCTCATAAGCTTCGAAGCTTTAATCAAGCTTCAGCTCCAACCTTCGGACCTTCGCCCCTCCCGACCTTTCTCCGGAGTAGGTCCGGGGGCCATAACCCCACTCGGTGCCATTACTCTCCCCGTGACCTTCGGGACTCAGGAGAATTATCGCACTAAGAAGTTGATCTTTGACGTCACTCAGATCAACTTACCTTTCAACGCCATTCTGGGCAAGCCCCCCTTGTACAAGTTCATGGTTGCTGCTCATTATGGCTACCTGGAGTTGAAGATGCCAACACCAACTAGTGTTCTCCGGATTCGCGGAGACCGCACTGCCGGAGTGACTACTCTGGAAGAACTTCATGCGCTTGCTGTAGCGCAGGAGGAAGAATCCAAGCAGTAACAAGCTCCGAAACCCCCGAGCATCCATCAACGAGGCTCAACCTCTGCACCACGCGTGCAACCAAGAGGCGACACCGACATCCACGTCAAAGTCGTCCAAATCGGTTCCGATGCCGCTTAGACCACCCGTATATCGGGAGGTCTGAATAACAAATAGGAACTCGCGCTCATCACTTTCCTCCATGCTAATATCGACGTGTTTGCCTAGCAACCGTCACAAATGCCTGGGATCCCTAGGGAAGTGATCGAGCATAATCTGAAGATCTATCCTGATGCTTGGCCTGTACACCAGAAGCCTCGAAAGCAATCAGTAGAGCGACAAAACTTCATACGACAAGAAGTGAAGAAGTTGCTCGAAGCTGGGTTCATCTGAGAAGTCTTCCACCTAAAATGGCTGGCGAACCCAGTCGTTGTACCCAAGGCCGGCGGGAAGCTTCGTATGTGTATCGACTACACAACACTGAATAAGACATGCCCAAAAGATCCATTCCCACTACCTAGAATAGATCATATAGTGGATTCCACCTTCGGGTGTGAATTACTGTGTTTCCTAGACGCAGATTCTGGGTACCATCAAATCAGAATGTCTAGGGAAGATGAAGAACATACTTCTTTTATCACAATAGATGGATTGTATTGTTATACTAACATGCCATTTGGTCTCAAGAATGTAGCTTCAACATTTGTACGAGCTATGTACAAAACCTTTGGAGAGCTCATCAGAGACGTAGTGGAAATGTATGTTGATGACATCGTCGTCAAGACCAAGGACAAGGAGTCACTCCTTGACACCTTGCAAGCTGTCTTCGATAAGCTGCGGGTAACCCGCACGAAGCTGAACCCAAAAAAGTGTGTCTTCGGGGTTAGCTCCGTAAAGCTTCTTGGTTCCTGGTAAACCACCGGGGCATAGAGGCAAATCCGGCAAAGATGAAAGCCATTGAGGATATGCGGCCACCAGCCCGAATTAAGGACATCTAGAAACTGACCGGATGTCTAGCCGCCCTCAGCCAGTTCATCTCAAGACTGGCGGAACGGGCGCTACCCTTCTTCAAGCTATTGAGGAAGTCCAGACCATTCCAATGGCCTGAAGAAGTAGAAAAGGCATTCCAGGAGCTAAATCAGCTCCTCACCACTCTACCAACCTTGGTAGCTCCGAACCCTGGTGAGCCCTTACTGCTTTACATTTTAGCAACCGACGAGGTTGTCAGCATGGTCCTGGTTGCAGAGAGACCAGAACCATCCAAAGATCAGGAATCCAGACCCCCTCGGGAGGGTCCGGAGGTTCCTGAAGGTGAGTCTGGGTCCTAGCCCCCAGACTTGGATCTACAGGGAGTTATTCCAGAAGATCTGGACACCTTCAGGAGGGTCCGGGTCACTCCAGTAGAAGCTCCAGGTTCCTCCAGCAAGGACCCAAAGGTCCCCGAAGCAGGTCCGGACTCCTCCGGGAGGGTCCGGGTCAATGTGGAGGAAGCTCCAGGCCCCTCCGGGAGGGTCCGCACAGTCTAGCGCCCAGTGTACTTCATCAGCGAAGTACTACATGATGTCAAGACTCGATACCTAGAGGTGCACAAGCTGCTTTACGCAGTTCTCATCGCCTCTAGGAAGCTTCGCCATTACTTCCAAGCTCACAAGATCTCAGTGGTGACTTCCTATCCACTGCGTGCGATCTTGCATAATCCTAACTCAACTAGGAATATTGCAAAGTGGGCAGCGGAATCGTCCGAATTCAATCTTGAATTCGTCCCAAGAGAAGCTATCAAGAGTCAAGCACTGGCGGACTTTGTGGCGGAATGGACCCCCTCTCCATCATACCCTGGGGGCCCTAGTGAGCAGAAGCCGGAACTCAAGGCCCTGGTCTTCACCGAGCCTCACTAGACCCTCTACTTCGACGAATCCATGCAAAAGCAGGGGGCCAAAGCTGGAGTCCTTCTCCTCGCTCCAATCGGGGAGAAGGTAAAATACATGGTCCACCTTGACTTCAAGGCGACCAATAACATGGCGGAGTATGAAGCACTCATTTACGAACTAAAGGTTGCACTATCATATGGTGTCAAGCAGCTGTTGGTCAAGGGATATTCGCAGCTCATCATTAAACAGGTGAAGGGTGAATGCTCCTGTAACAATCCTCAACTAGCTGCTTACCTTCTTGAAGTCCAGAGGCTTCAGAAGGACTTCGAAGTCCTGAATCTCTAGCATGTCCAGCGTGTCCATAACACTGAAGCTGATGAACTCTCGACGAAAGCGTCAACCGGAGCTCCGGCTCCTGACAGAACCTCCGTCTAGAGGTTGTCAAAACCCACAGCTCAACCTGCCGAACTGAGCGAAGGGGGCGAGACCAGCATCCCGAAGCTGGCGGTCCCGATGGCCCTGTTACCATGGCAGCCATCAAGGGTCGTAGGTGCTGCCGGAAGCTCCGAGCAACCCAGCACGCAAGACTCAAATGCTCAAACAAGCTCCGATGCATGGATCTCGGAGATCCGGAGCTACTTGAAATACAATATCCTTCCTCACGATGATGTATTCGCTGACCGGGTAGTCAGATTGGCTAAAAGATACATGCTAGTAGAAGGGGATCTCTACCGGCATGGTGCCAACAGCATCCTAATGCGGTGCATCACAAGGGAAGAAGGCTGCGAGCTCCTCGCAGAAATCCATGGAGGCGAGTGTGGGAACCACGCGTCTTCCTGCACACTGGTCAGTAAAGCCTTCCGGCATGACTTCTACTAGCCTACATCGCTCCAGGATGCAACAGAGCTGGTGAAGAAATGCGAAGCATGCCAGTTCCATGCAAAGCAAAATCACACACCGGCTCAGCCTCTACAAATGATACCTCCTACATGGCCTTTCATTGTGTGGGGGATGGACATCTTGGGACCTTTCCAAAGAGCCGTCGGAGGTTACAAGTTCCTGTATGTTGCCATTGACAAGTTCACCAAATGGCCGGAAGCAACTCCAGTTGTGACAATAAACAAGCGATCGGCTATCAACTTCTTGCAGTCCATCGTATGGAGATTTGGAGTCCCAAACAAAATCATAACAGATAATGGGACCCAATTCACAAGATCTGCTTTCCAAGGATATTGCGAAGATCTTGACATCCAAGTCAGCTACGCCTCCGTAGCTCACTCAGCAAGCAATAGCCAAGCCAAGAGAGCAAATGCAGAAATCCTGAAAGGACTCAAGACGCGCACATATGAGCGCCTGAAAAAACATGGTGCCAACTGCATTGAAGAGCTTCCTCCCACTCTCTGAGCCAACATGACAACTCCAAACCGGTCAACTAGAGAGACACCCTTCTTCCTGGTGTACGGAGCTAAAGCAGTCCTTCCTCCAGAAATCACCTTGGGGTCGCTCTGGGTCCGGACCTCCGACGAAGCCATGCAGGACCAGCTCCTGCGTCAAGACCTTAACCTCCTTGAAGAGGGAAGGTGCCGAGCAGCTGTTTGGAATGCCCGATACCGCCAAGCTCTTCGGCTCTATCACCAAAGCCATGTTCAAAGCCGACAGCTCGAGGAAGGTGATCTGGTGCTACAGAGAATACAATCCAGAGAAGGGTTAAACAAACTCTCCCCCAGCTGGGAGGGACCCTTCCGAGTGATCAAAGTATCCCATCTCGGATGCGTTCGCTTGGCAACCGAGGATGGGACACTTCTCCCAAATCCATGGAACATTGAGCACCTCCGTAAGTTCTATGCTTAATATCACGGAGGTGAGTCTGAAATTACATGTGATGTATGTTATAGAGTCATTGTACAGAGTCAGGTAGCTCCTCCGGGAGGACAGCCGGACCTACCCCGTTAGGTCCGCAACGTCCATGCGACACTTGTCACAGTCTCAGAACAAAGAGTGTAGCTAGCTATCTTGGGTCAAACGAGAAACGAAACACACTTAGCCTGGTTCCGTACCCTAGGAGTGTACTTGTTTCCCCTGTACCCCGGACCTATAATAAAAGACATCATTGTGTGAAAACAGACTCCACGTGCATTTACTTTGTACAGGCTTAATATTTTTTATTTTTCTCTTTCTTGTCTATAACAAAGTTGTGCAGTTCTTAAGAAACTTTAGCTCGACCAGTTCATGTACAATTTGAGTTGCATTGTCTATCCTCCCGGGTTCAAACATTGTTGATGGTCTACTCGTCTGAATGCCGCCAAGCCAATCTAGGGCCGGAGTGTGCTATCGACTTAGCCTGGTCATGCACCCTATGTACGCCACTCTACCTACACTCCGGCAGGTCGAAGTAAGGTGAGTCCAGAAACGATCGGACCTGAAGGAAACAAGACGGTGCTCTTGATTGTATTTAGAATTGTGTTCGACCTAAAACTTTCTCGAGAATAGTAAGCCGCAATACAGTTATAGATAGGAAACGAATTTTACTGTTTTTCTTGACTTTAGTGTGTAGGAAAAATAAATATTTCATGATGATGGTGAATGAAGCCAGAGCTACCAAAGCTCCAACATCCTCTAGGCAGCTTGTGGTCAATGTTCAAACATTGACATCGAGCATCGCTGGAGCTACTCAGCTCCGGTAAAGCTAGGGGGCATGGCGTCAACGTGAAGATGGTGGAAAGACTCTAAAGAGGAGTCTACTATCGATACACCACGTGTTGACAGAGGTCACCGTCGGAGCTACCAAGCTCCGACACCCAGAGGACTAACCGTCGATGCTTTACGCGTTGATGGAGACTACTACCGGAGCTACTAAGCTCCGATGATGGTCAACATCGGAGCCACTAAGCTCCGACAGCCTCAGGGGGCCTACACTATCGAAGACTTCGGACATACATTCTACAAGTTCGAAGCATGCAAGTCTTCAACTGTTACATCCTCTTGGTACATGTTCACAATCAAATTGTGTACATCTACCAGGGGGCCAAGTGAGACAAAGGTGTTGAAGACAAAGAATGAAATTCATAAAAAAATTTGTATTTCATTCATCTGGAGACAAGAGATTACAAAATTGGAGAAGAAGAAAAGAGAATACAAGTAGGAGCTACAGAGAGATGGTCCTAGACCCTATGGAAGAACTGGGCGACCTTCTGGGCCACCTCCGACACGCTGGCTCAGGCGGCTTCACCCTCTCCTTTGATGAGGCCTTCAAACACCGGGTCCAGAGGGAATTGAGGGTCTCAGCTGGTGTAGCACGTCAGCAGGAACTCTGTGACGTTCTTCGCCAGGGACTGTCCCTCTGCTTCCAGCTGGTCCGCGATGACATCAACCATCTTGGCGAGCTTGTTGCCTGCTGAACCCAGCGCCTTTAACGCCTGGTCCAGCTCCGACTCCGGATCATCCGGACGCACGGGACTGAAGCCCATTGGCGTCATCGCGTCGTTGGCCTTGCCTAGGAAGTCTCAAACTTGATGCGACCCCGCAACGCTTGTGCTTCGCATCTCTGCCAAGGATCTTTTGGCCGTCGCAAGCTCCGAGCTCTCTCGAGTAGAATGCTCCCGAGCATCCCTTTCGAGCAGAATGCCGAAGAGGTGGAGCATCTTACTCGGGAGAGCTCGGAGCTTGCGGTGGCCAAAAGATCCTTGGTGGATATGCGAAGCACAAGGGTTGCGGGGTCGTAACAAGTTTGGGACTTCCTGGGCAAGGCCAACGACGCATTAACGACAATGGGCTTCAGTCCCGTGCGTCCGGATGATCCGGAGCCGGAGCTAGACCAGGCGTTGGAGGCGCTGGGTTCAGTAGGCAACAAGCTCGCCAAGATGGGTGATGTCATCGCGGACCAGCTGGAAACAGAGGGACAGTCCCTGGCGAAGAACGTCGCAGAGTTCCTGCTAACGTGCTACACCAGCCGAGACCCTCGATTCCCTCTGGACCCGGTGCTTGAAGGCCCCATCAAAGGAGAGGGTGAAGCCGCCTGAGCCAGCGTGTCGGAGGTGGTCCAGAAGGTCGCCCATTTCTTCCATAGGGTCTAGGACCATCTCTCTGTAGCTCCCGCTTGTATTCGCTCTTCTTCTTCTCCAATTTTGGAATCTCTTGTCTCTAGATGAATGAAATCCAAAAATTTTTATGAATTTGATTCTTTGTCTTCAACACCTTTTTCTCACTTGGCCCCCTGGTAGATGTACACAATTTGATTGTGAACATGTACCAAGAGGATGTAACAGTTGAAGACTTGCATGCTTCGAACTTGCAGAATGTAGGTCTGAAGTCTTCGATAGTGTAGGCCCCCTGAGGCTGTCGGAGCTTAGTGGCTCCGACAATGACCATCGTCGGAGCTTAGTAGCTCTGGCAGTAGTCTCCAACAATGCATAAAGCATCGACGGTTAGTCCTCTGGGGTGTCGGAGCTTGGTAGCTCCGACAGTGACCTCTGTCAACACGTGGTGTATCGACATTAGACTCCTCTTTAGAGTCTTTCCACCATCTTCACGTTGATGCCATGCCCCCTAGCTTTACCGGAGCTAAGTAGCTCCAGCGATGCCTGATGTCAATGTTTGAACATCGACCACAAGCCGCCTAGAGGATGTCGGAGCTTTGGTAGCTCCGGCTTCATTCACCATCATCATGAAATATTTATTTTTCCTACACACTGAAGTCAAGAAAAACAGTAAAATTCATTTCCTATCTATAACTTCATTGCGGCTTACTATTCCCGAGAAAGTTTTAGGTCGAACACAATTCTAAATACAATCAAGAGCACCGTCTTGTTTCCTTCAGGTCCGATCGTTTCTGCACTCGCCTTACTTCGGCCTGTCGGGGTGTAGGTAGAGTGGCGTACTTAGGGTGCATGACCAGGCTAAGTCAATAGCACACTCCGGCCCTAGATTGGCTTGGCGGCATTCAGACGAGTAGACCATCAACAATGTTTGAACCCGGGAGGATAGACAATGCAACTCGAATTGTACATAAACTGGTCGAGCTAAAGTTTCTTAAGAACTGCACAACTTTGTTATAGACAAGAAAGAGAAAAATAAAAAATATTGAGCCTGCACAAAGTAAATGCACGTGGAGTCTGTTTTTACACAATGATGTCTTTCATTATAGGTTCGGGGTATAGGGGAAACAAGTACACTCTTAGGGTACGGAACCAGGCTAATTGTGTTTCGTTTCTCGTTTGACCCAAGGTTGCTAGCTACACTCTTAGTTCTAAGAGTGTGACAAGTGTTGCATGGACGTTGCGGACCTAACGGGGTAGGTCCGGCTTTCCTCCCGGAGGAGCTACCCGACTCTGTACAATGACTCTATAACATACATCACATGTAATTAGAGACTCACCTCCGTGATATTAAGCATAGAACTTATGGAGGTGCTCAATTTTCCAAGGATTTGGGAGAGGTGTCCCATCCTCGGTTGCCAAGCGAACGCATCGGGGACGGGATACTTTGATCACTCGGAAGGTTCCCTCCCAGCTGGGGGAGAGTTTGTTTAACCCTTCTCTGGATTGTATTCTCCGTAGCACCAGATCACCTTCCTCGAGTTGTCGGCTGTGAACATGCTTTTGGTGATAGCACCGAAGAACATGGCAGTATCGGGCATTCCAAACAGCTCGGCACCTTCCCTTTTCAAGGAGGTCAAGGTCTTCACGCCGGAGCTGGTCCTGCGTGGCTTCGTCGGAGGTCCGGACCCGGAGCGACCCCAAGGCAATTTCTGGAGGAAGGACTGCTTCAGCTCCGTACACCAGGAAGAAGGGTGTCTCTCAAGTTGATCGGTTTGGAGTTGTCCTATTGGCCCATAGAGTGGGCGGAAGCTCTTCAATCTAGTTGGTACCATGTTTTTTCAGGCGGTGCGCGTCTTGAGTCCTTTCAGGATTTCTGCATTTGCTCTCTCGGCTTGGCCATTGCTTGCCATGTGACTTGGATGCCGAGATCTTTGATGCCGATACATAGCTGACTTGGATGCCGAGATCTTCGCAGTATCCTTGGAAAGCAGAGCTTGTGAATTGGGTCCCATTATCTGTTATGATTTTGTTCGGGACTCCAAATCTGCATACGATGGACCGCAAGAAGTTGATAGCTGATTGCTTGTTTATTGTCACAACTAGAGTTGCTTCCGGCCATTTGGTGAACTTGTCAATGGCAGCATACAGGAACTTGTAACCTCCGACGGCTCTTGGGAAAGGTCCCAAGATGTCCATTCCCCACACAACGAAAGGCCATGTAGGAGGTATCATTTGTAGAGGCTGAGCCGGTGTGTGAATTTGCTTTGCGTGGAACTGGCATGCTTCGCATTTCTTCACCAGCTCAGTTGCATAGCGTTGTAGGCCAGTAGAAACGATGTCGGAAGGCTTTACCGACCAGCGTGCGGGAAGAAACGTGGTTCCCACACTCACCTCCATGGATTTCTGCGAGGAGCTCACAGCCTTCTTCCCGTGTGATGCACCGCATTAGGACGCCGTTGGCACCGCGCCGGTAGAGATCCTCTTCTACTAGCGTGTATCTTTTAGCCAATCTGACTATCCAGTCAGCGGATACATCATCGTCAGGAAGGATATTGTCTTTCAAGTAGCTCTGGATCTCCAAGATCCATGCATCGGAGCTAGCTTGAGCATTTGAGTCTTGCGTGCTGGGTTGCTCGGAGCTTCCGGCAGCACCTACGACACTTGATGGCTGCCATGGTAACAAGGCCATCGGGACCGCCAGCTTCGGGATGCTGGTCTCGCCCCCTTCGCTCAGTTCGGCAGGCTGAGCTGTGGGTTTTAACAACCTCCGAACGAAGTTTCCGTCAGGAGCCTGAGCTCCGGTTGACGCTTTCGTCGAGAGTTCGTCAGCTTCAGCATTATGGACACGTTGGACATGGTGGAGATGTAGGACTTCGAAGTCCTTCTGAAGCCTCTGGACTTCAAGGAGGTAAGCAGCTAGTTGAGGATTGTTACAGGAGCATTCACCCTTCACCTATTTAATGATGATCTGCGAATCTCCCTTGACCAACAACTGCTTGACACCATATGATAGTACCACCTTTAGTCCATAAATGAGTGCTTCATACTCCGCCATGTTGTTGGTCGCCTTGAAGTCAAGGTGGACCATGTATTTTACCTTCTCCCCAGTTGGAGCGAGGAGAAGGACTCTAGCTCTGGCCCCCTGCTTTTGCATGGAGCAGTCGAAGTAGAGGGTCCAGTGAGGGCTAGTGAAGACCGGAGCCCTGAGTTCCGGCTTCTGCTCACTAGGGCCCCCAGGGTTTGATGGAGAGGGGGTCCATTCTGCCACAAAGTCCGACAGCGCTTGACTTTTGATAGCTTGTCTTGGGACGAATTCAAGATCGAATTCGGACAATTCCGCTGCCCACTTTGCAAAATTCCCAGTTGAGTTGGGATTATGCAAGATCGCACGCAGTGGATAAGGAGTCACCACTGAGATCTTGTGAGCTTGGAAGTAATGGCGAAGCTTCCTGGAGGCGATGAGAACTGCATAAAGCAGCTTGTGCACCTCTAGGTATCGAGTCTTGGCATCATGTAGTAATTCGCTGATGAAGTACACTGGGCGCTGGACGGTCCGGACCCTCCTGGAGGGGCCCGGAGCTTCTTCCACATCGACCCGGACCCTCCCGGAGGGGTCCGGACTTGCTTCGGGGACCTCCGGGTCCTTGCTGGAGGAACCCGGAGCTTCTACTGGAGCGACCCAGACCCTCCCGGAGGGGTCCAGATCTTCTGGAATAACTCCCTGTAGATCCAGATCCAAGTCTGGGGGCTAGGACCCAGACTCACCTTCAGGAGCCTCCAGACCCTCCCGAGGGGGTCTGGATTCCTGAGCTTGGGATGGTTTTGGTCTCTCCGCAACCAAGACCATGCTGACAACCTCGTCGGTTGCTAAAATGTAAAGTAGTAAGGGATCATCAGGGTTCGGAGCTACCAAGGTTGGTAGACTGGTGAGGAGCTGCTTTAGCTCCTGGAACGCCTTTTCTGCTTCTTCAAACCATTGGAATGGTCCAGACTTCCACAATAGCTTGAAGAAGGGTAGCGCCCATTCCGCCAGTCTTGAGATGAACCGACTGAGGGCGGCTAGACATCCGGTCGGTTTCTGGACGTCCTTGATGCGGGCTGGTGGCCGCATATCCTAAATGGCTTTAATCTTCACCGGATTTGCCTCTATGCCCTGGTGCTTTAACAGGAAACCAATAACCTTTCCGGAGCTAACCCCAAAGATACACACGTCTGGGTCTGGGTTTAGCTTCGTGCGGGTGACCCGCAGCTTATCGAGGACAGCTTGCAAGGTGTCAAGGAGTGACTCCTTGTCCTTGATCTTGACGACGATGTCATCAACATACACTTCCACTACATCTCTGATGAGCTCTCCAAAGGTTTTGTACATAGCTCGTACAAATGTTGAAGCTGCATTCTTGAGACCAAATGGCATGGCAGTATAACAATACAATCCATCTACTGTGATAAAAGAAGTATGTTCTTCATCTTTCCTAGACATTCTGATTTGATGGTACCCAAAATATGCGTCTAGGGAACACAGTAATTCACACCCGAAGGCGGAATCCACTATCTGATCGATTCTAGGTAGTGGGAATGGATCTTTTGGGCATGCCTTATTCAGTGTTGTGTAGTCGATACACATCTGAAGCTTCCCGCCGGCCTTGGGTACAACGACTGGGTTCGCCAACCATTTTGGGTGGAAGACTTCTCGGATGAACCCAGCTTCGAGCAACTTCTTCACTTCTTGTCGTATGAAGTTTTGTCGCTCTACTGATTGCTTCCGAGGCTTCTGGTGTACAGGTTGAGCGTCAGGATAGATCTTCAGGTTATGCTCGATCACTTCCCCAGGGATCCCAGGCATTTGTGACAGTTGCCAGGCAAACACGTCGACATTAGCCTGGAGGAAAGTGATGAGAGCGAGTTCCTATTTGTCATTTATACCTCCCGATATATGGGTGGTCTGAGCGGCATCGGAACCGATTTGGATGACTTTGACGGGGATGTCGGTGTCTCCGCTTGGTTGCACGCGAGGTGCAGAAGTTGAGCCTCGTTGACGAATTCTCGGGGGTTTTGGAGCTTGTTCCTGCCTTGATTCTTCCTCCTGCGCTGTAGCAAGCGCATGAAGTTCTTCCAGAGCAGTCACTCCGGCCGTGCGGTCTCTGCGGATCCGTAGAACACCAGCTGGTGTTGGCATCTTCAACACCAGGTAGCCATAGTGAGCAGCAGCCATGAACTTGTACAAGGCGGACCTGCCCAGAATGGCGTTGAAAGGTAAGTTGATCTAAGCGACGTCAAAGATCAACTTCTCAGTGCGATAATTCTCCCGAGTCCTGAAGGTCACGGGGAGAGTAATGGTACCAAGTGGGGTTATGGCCCCCGGACCTACTCCAGAGATAGGTCAGGAGGGGCGAAGGTCTGAAGGTCGGAGCTGAAGCTTGACGAAAGCTTCGAAGCTTATGAGGTTCAGCCCCGAACCTCCGTCCACCATTACATGGTGGAGTTGAATGTTATTGATGGTCAGAGATACCATCAAAGGAAATTGACCAGCTCCGATCATGTTCTGAGGGCAGTCTGAAGCATCAAAAGTGATGTTGGTGTCCATCCACTTTCGATGAGGCTCCACCCTGGCTGTAGGAGCTACTGAGGACATGTCCCGTCGCATGGTCTTGAGGACACGGCGGGAGGTGATGTCCCACAAACCACTAAAGATGGTGTTCATGGTCTTCCGATGCTCATTGTCGGAGACATCGGAATCGTCATCGATGGAGGTGTAAACAGCCTTCAGTACCTTTTTAGGGTCCTGGAAGCCTAACTCCTCTTCAGACGGAGCTTCATCGACCTTCTGTTTTCCATCCCTCTGACGGAAAGGAACTTCTTCCTGACACTTGTTGTAACGCTCGGCAAGGTTTTGGACCTCTCGGCAGTCCTCCAAGTTGTGGCTGTTCGACTTGTGGATAGGACACCACACTTTGGAGTTGCCACAGTCTTCAGAGGACGGCCGAGGTCGTTTCTTGGGGCATGGCCCCAGGCCACCTGGAGCTGCAGCAGCTGCAGCAGTAGATGTGCTGGCCGACGGCTTCTTCTTGCCGTTGGACTTTTTCTTCTTTTTTCCACTCCCGGAGGTAGTGGCTTCGCCTTTGGAGGATTTTTTACCATCCTCCGGAGGTGGTTTGGAGTGCATTTCACAGCCCTCCGCAACTTTGGCACACTTGTCTGCCAAGCTAAAGAGCTCCGTGACGCTGGTGATCTCCTTGATCGCCAGCTTCTCCAGCATCTTCTTATCTCGTACGCCCTGTCTAAATGCCAGATGATAGAGGCGCTGGAAATAGAAGGAATAGTGTTTCGTACCTGGGAGAACCTCTGGATGAATGAGCGCAGGGATTCTCCTCCCCTTCTACACGACTGCAAAAAGGTCCAGTTCGGTGCCTGGTCGGGTGTATGAACTCCCGAAATTGGCGGTGAACTGTTGGCACAATTCCTCCCAACTATTGATGGAGTTGTGAGGAAGGCTCATGAACCAGGACCTGGCGGTCCCAGTCAAGGCCACTGGAAAGTAGTTGACCATTACGGCCTCGTTACCTCCGGCCGCAAGGATTGCAGTGGTGTAAATTTGGAGAAACTCAGTGGGATTAACAGTCCCTTCAAATTTCTCCGGCAAGTGAGGCCGGAACTTTTGTGGTAATCTGACCATGCGTAGGTGCATGGCCAAGGCAGAACAGCCTCCTCCTACCCTCTCAGGAGCAATATTGTCTCGAGCCTCTCGCCTTTCGCGAGCATGCTCGATATGGACACAGCCGTCCTGTTGACGGTAACGACGATCAAGCTCCACCCAGAGGTCATGAGTTGAAAGCCTGGTTACCGTATGAGTGTGTCGCGCCCCGGAAGGTAGCGACATAACTTGTTGTGATGCAGCACGCCTCCTATTTTGGGAAGCATGCGGACCAAGTCTGCCAGACACAGTCCGGCGCTGCGATGGGGCCCACCCCGAAGGAGAGGACCTTAGTTGCTGATGCGGTCGGCTGCTGCTGCAACTAGATGTTCCACGTCAGCCCTCCACTGCTCCATTGCACCCTGGGATACACCTCGAGGTGGTGGACGTTGAAGGAGAGCACGTGATGCATGAAGTGCATGTTCAGGGTTGTTGTTATTCGCCGATGCGGTGACCGACGCTGATGCACCGTCACGCTTCCCATCTTGACGTGCTGGTACAAGCGGTGGCGGTGGAGGCATGACTCCTGCTGGAGCCGTGGCACCTGCTGGTTGCTGCATGTTGGAGGGATTGCCCCCACCGGGTTGAACAGCAGGGTTGTCGTTGGATGATCCAGTAGCTGAGTTCACCATACTTGAAATCTCGGGCGCCCCCTACCTGGCACGCCAACTGTCGGTGTTTAGATCCGGCAGATCTCCAAACACTACCTTTGGTAGATCGAGGAGTTGTAGTTCAGTAATGGGCGCACAGAGATTCAAGAAGGTGAAAGACAAGTGGACACAGAGATTTACGTGGTTCGGGCCGCCTGAGCGTAATACCCTACTCCACAGGTTGTGTTGGTATTGTATTAAGCGTGTGAGTCTATAAGAAGCTCCAGAAGAAGAAGCTCATCTAGCTCAGGGAGTTCAGTAAAGGTTTGGAACTGTCCCTTGTGTATCGTCGACTAGTCCTTTTATAGTACAAGAACTAGTCATTACACTGTTAGCCTGGCCCGACATGTGGCCCCGACGGTTACACATGCTTGATACACAATTAATGAGGTTAATTACCCTTAATAGCGTGGTAAGGGGCCTTAATAGTGCCGTTACCAGTATTAAGGGCCGTCCGATCGTGTGTCATTAATATGGCATTAATGACACTTAATCGGGTCTTGAAGTCTTTGATTGCTCCTTGAAGGTCCGGAGCTGTTGGGGGGTCCACCAGTCTGATTGTTGAAGTTGAAGGTCCGGCGGTTCGGCCACATAGCAGCTCCGGAGCTTACCATCGTGGACGGGTAGGTCCGGTGCTGCTGGACACGTGTCAGCACTGGAGCTTCCCTCTGTCTGGGGTTAGGTCTGGGGATGCCATACTGGTATCTAGTCCAGAGCTTTCCCATGTGCGGGCGATACCTCCGGTCTTATGATACAAGTGGCGGCCCTGGGACTAACCATGTCGGGGAAGCAGGTCCGGTTACGCCTGACATGTGGGGCCTTTGGAGGTCTTCAAATCTGGTAGATGGAGTTTCCTTGTGATCTTTGCAATCCCAAGGGGTATCCGGTATGCAGGGTACCGACAGAGTTTAACCATCGTCCTCCTATTAATAAATTTCTTTTGCAGACTGAATGGGAAGATGGTTACTACCCCCTGACAATCTCCTTCTCTGAGGACTATCCCTTGGTGCCTCCAAGATGCGCCTTTCCAAGTGGGTTCTTCCACCCAAATGTCCATCGTTCGGGAGCACTCTGCATCGAGATTCTCGATCAAGAGACTGTAAGATAGAGCTATTTTGCTTATGTAATTAATACTTAATTGTTGTCGAACTTATTTGAACTGGTTTCTTATATTGCTTAAATTATATTTCGTAGGGGTGGTGCAGTGCTTTTACAATCAAAACTATACTACTTGAAGTTCAGCGTTTGCTGCATCAGCCAAATGTGCCCGATGTTGAAAATGATTGCTATAATCTACTTATCAAGGTTAGATGACACTTTGACTTAGTGACCAATGTAGGTTATTCATTCCTCCTTCGACATTTGTTAATTTAAATAATGTCAATATTTTTAGGATCCAGCGGAATATAAGAGATGTGTTCGGGAGCAAGAAGGACGCTACAATTTAGATTGATTGATGGGAGCTTCATCATCGATATACAATGAATGTAGCATGATTTTTGTTTTCTACTTGACAGGGCACTTCATCGTCGTTGTTTGCAGCTGTTACAGAGAAAGGCTCACTTAAACTTATGCTCAGTGTGTAAAGATGTTATCTTTGAACAATTGTAAAGCCTCTAATGGTGTATTATCACAATTAAGCCAGCCTCACTGGTGATCGAGCATTTCCTATAATGCATTACTGTACTAGTATCTGCTCATCTGTGTTTTTTCCTGATACAATTTTCCCTGCAACGACTACATACGGTTGTGATAATTACAACAACTGCATCCCTGTAATTTCAATAAAAACCGCTTGTGATAATTGAACAACTACATACGGTTCTTAAACAAGGACCGCCGGTGAAAATACATGATCTTCTCAGGCCATTGTTAATGAAGAACCATCTGTGAAGTTCATTACATTACAGGCGGTTATTAATGAAGAACTGCCTGTGAAGACCATGTATTTACCCAGGCGGTTGTTTCTTAAAATCCGCCTATGATGTAATTTTATTGCAGGCGGTTCTTAAGTAATAACCGCCTGAGAAGATCGAGTATTTACCCAGGCAGTTGTTTTTTAAAGTCCGCTTGTGTTGTTCCTTCATCACAGGCGGTTATAATATCATTCGTCATCACAGTCGCATATTTTTAAGGACCGCCTGTGTTTGAAAAATTGAGGCGCCTGTAAAAATGCTTTTTGTAGTAGTGCATGTTTTTGGGTAGCTCCGGTGAGCTTTGTCTTTAGCTCCGACATGTCTTTGATAGCTCTGACATGTCTTTGTTAAGCTTCGATATGTTTCGCTAGGTCCGACTAGTTTTGGTAAGCTTCGGCACTAGGTCCGACTAGCTTTGGTAAGTTCCAGCGCTAGGTCCTGCTAGCTTTGGTAAGCTCCAGTTCAAGCTCCGATTAGCTTTTGCAGTGTTCGGAGCTTGATCGCAATGTTCCTAATTTTTCTATGAAATGTTTCGAACTTGCTTTATATTCTTAAAGGATGCTTAGTATTCATTTGCAGTTTACAACATGCTTATGTGAGTTGCGTTTTGGTTGGATATGTTTGATATCATTTTACTGTGGTTTACAACATGCTTATGTGAGGTGCTCACGTAAGGTGTTGTGTTTTGGAACTGACGTGAGTCAAGTCACGGACTTGGGCTCGTATGGATTGGTTGTTTATTCATGTGCAGGTGTTGCTTGAGTTCAAGACATGGCTGATGACAGGATCTATTGAACTAGTCTTAGGGAGAAGATGAGGTTCAACAACCAAGTTCGGGAGGAATTGTGGTTGAGTTGATCAGGAGGTCACACATGATGATTGAATAAAGGGCAGTGCATATTAAGGTTATTGGACGTCAAAGGAAGGTGTTCGCACGTATGCATGCAGCGCATGATGTGGCAACATGGTTCCGAAGATGGACTATGGAAGGAAAGATCTGGTTGGAAGGATCAGATCATATCGGTTGATGACTTCGGCTGCGGCGGAGTTGGTTATGGCTCTGTATGGAAAGTATCTAGTATGTTATGATATGTTTTCGTGTGGGTCATGAATTTGAGTTGTTTTATGAATGTGGGATATGTTCCTAAGGTGTTTGGAAGTTTTAAGATTGATTCTATCTGTGTATAGAAGAGTCCTAAGGAGTTATGGAAAGTTTTGATTTGTGAAACTAGGATTAGAGTCCTGATTTGAGTTGATTTGACTTTTGAGCTGGTTATATAAATAAGGGAGGCCAGAGCTCGTGTAAGACGACTTTTGGGCTGTTCCTCTTGTCTTATATTGAATAAAATTTGTAGTTGAAAGGAACTTTTATGCCTTGTTCGTCCGACTTGTTCCAGACAAGTTTTTCTTGTCGAGTTTTCTGCACAGCACTACCTTTCTTCGATGTTTTTATCATAACTCGAGTTTTACAGATCCTATTGATGTGATTCTTTTTGGGTTGTCTTCACAACTTGATTATGTATCATCTGTCAAATTTTCACGGTCATTGTGTTTGTGGTTTTTGATCTACACGAGTTTTTATACAGTATTGCAGATCTGTTTTTTACTCTCGGTAGAACAGATTGACCTTTGTTCGATCTTTTGATCGTAACCTGAGTTTCTCTCGACGGATTTGAGTGATTATTGTTGTGTCGTCTTCGTGAATTGATTCTCTCTGATGTGTATCACTTTTGTCATGGTGAAACACGTTTAGATTAGTCTCACACACGATTTCTTCAACAGATTGTTTTTTTGTCGAGGGGTTTTTATTGCTTCTGCTGAAAAAGTTTTAATCTACCCTTCACCCCGCCTCTGGTAGCTTTACACGTGCTCTTCGATCCTACAATTGGTATCATAGCCACGGTGCTATAATATTTGTGATTTTCACGTGTTTGTGACTAACCTTCATGGAGAAGTACTCCGCAAAACCTTGTGTGTTTGTTGGCATTGATTTTCAGGTTTGGAAAGCTCGCATGAAACCTTTTATCCAGGCCCAGGCTTCGGCATATGGGAAAAGGTATACAAACCTTATGAAGTGCCACAAAATGATCAAGTTATGGCTATGAACCTACGGGATGTCGACAACAACAACAAAGCTCGGAACTTCATCATCCAAGGACTCGCTCAGAGCGACTTCGACCATGTTGCACACCTCCGATCTGCATACGATGTGTGGAAAGCACTTTGTGACTACCACGAAGGATCCAAGACGATCAAGGAGGTAAGGCAAGGCATGTTCAAGAAAGAATACATGTGCTTTGAGATGCAACCCAATGAGTCCATTGATTATCTCTTTGCTCGCTTTAATAAAATTCTCAGCAACTTGCGTAGCGTCAATGTTGATTTTTCAAATGCTGAGAATGCTAGGCAATTACTAAGTGCATTAGACATGTCAATTTAGGAGATGAAGGTTACATCTATTCTTGAATCTACTGTCATGAGTACACTTACTTTAGATGTACTATATTCTAAATTGAAAACTCATAAAATTGACATAATTTCACATAAGAACCCCAACAAGTCTCTTGTATTTGTTTCTCAATATGATATGCCTAGCTTCGGCCAATCATCATCTTGTGGTACACTTGCTTTGTTGTCCTCTCTAACCCTTGAACAGATTGAGGAGTTTCTAGAGGAGGAGCAAGTACTTCTCTCTACTTGGTTCTCAAAAGCATTGCAAAATGTGAGAACTAGAAGGAGAGGAAGCTCCGGACCTTAACGATGTTTCAAATGTGGTAAGGCAGGACATTTTCGTTCAGATTGCCCTAACCTTTCAGGTCCTACTTCCTTTGATGAAAAGCAAACAAGGACGAAGCACTCCTCTGCAAAAGATACGAAGAAAAAGAAGGGTTTTATAAGACGTCAATTGGTGAGCAGTTTTATCTCTGCACTTTAAGAACATGGCTCAAGCGATGTGGACATTGGAAGTGACGGAGATGAAGATGATTTGGCAAACTTGTGCTTCATGGCGGGAAAGTCAATATCAAGTATGAAGGAGGCTGAAAACAACAATGATAATGAAGAGGTATGTCCTACTTGCGAAGAAATGTGTGATGCTATTTCTCATGCCACTGTTATATTTAAGAAAAAGGACAAAAAGCTTAGGGACAATGCTGTTAAAATTGAGTCACTAGAATCTGAGATTAATCGTTTGAAATCCTTGATTCCTAGTGATGATTCTTGTTCCTCATGTGATTTAATATATGAACAATTGTCCTCATTAAGAAGTGCACACACCTTCACACTTGATAAACTTGAGTTAGAAATTGAAAAGAACAGAGAGCTTGCTGCACTTATTGATAAAAACTTGAAAGATGCTAGCTGTTCTACAATTGATTTGCATTGTTCTACTTGTGATGATCTTGATAAGAAACTACAAGATGCTATGAATAAAATTTCTATATTGAACAATGCTTTACGTTCTCATGCAGTTAAATATTGTTCCAATTGCAAATTAAAAGGAAAAACTTCATGTGAAAATTGTCTTGATCTGTCCAATAAACTTGATGACATGCATAGGACATTACATCGGTTTTGTAATGGGAATAAGAACCTAAACTTGCTGTTGAATTCTTCCAAGACTTGCAATGATAAAACTGGTTTAGGTTTTGATTCTCATGCTCATGCTAAGGCACATGCACCTAAAATTGTAAACTCATTAGGAACTTGTTTGATTCAAACAGTTCCTAAACAAAATAAAGTGGTTTTCAAATCTGCAAGAGTGTTGTCTCATTCGGTTTCAAATAAAAATGTTGCTTGCTCATCTAAACATGAACACAATGTTAAATTTCATTGTACCTACTGTGGTAGAGATGGTCATGTCATAGATTTTGTCATAGACTAGCTAAACCACAGAAAAAGGAAAGAATGATTGCTAGATCTCATAACTTTCATGCAAAATTTGCAGCACTTGCTAAATCGAATGATAGGAACATGCAATATGCTATAATGAGTTGAAAACATGCAAAGTTTGCTCCCAAACCTACTGTTTTTCGTGCTACACATGTAAAATCTTGTAGGACAGTAGTAGAGTACAAAATCCTCAAGCTTTGGCTCATAAACCTGTTGTTTTATCTCAGCTTTCGCGTAATATTCCTGCTGGACGTCGTGTTACTCAGTACTGGATTCCTAAATGCCTTTTGACTAACCCCAGTATTGAGTCATCGACGTATTTTTTCTTCTATGTAGGTTACACGCTTGAGGAAGGAGAACATTTGGATTGTGGATTCAGGTTGCTCACACCACATGACCGGTAACAAAGAATGGTTCTCCTCCCTCTCTTACGTGTCACGTGTAGAGAATGTTACTTTTGCCGATAATTCTTCAACTCCTATAATTGCTAATGGTTCCGTTAGAGTAAATAATCACTACACTTTAAAAGATGTGGCACTTGTTAAAAATTTGAAATACAACTTACTTTCTGTTTCTCAATTGCTTGGTGAGAATTTAGAATAAAATTCTCTAAAAATTGCTGCAAAGTTCTAAATTCAAATAGTGAGCTTTTGTTTAACATGTCTCGCTTTGGAAGAATTTTTAAAGCTTATTTTGATATGTCAACTACTAAACATAGGTGTCTAGTTGCCAATAATTTAAAAGATTTATTCTTCTGGCATCGTAGACTTGGTCACATAGGCTTTGATCACCTCACTCGTGTTAGTGCTCTTGATCGCATATGTGGTTTACCTAAACTCAAAGGGGGCATAGATATTGTATGCTCTTCGTGTAGATATGCTAAGGTAGTTGCGGGTTCAAATGCCCCTCTCACGATGACAATGACAATTGAACCTGGTCAACTTTTGCACATTGACACCGTTGGTCTGGCATGTGTACAATCCTTTGGAGCTATGATGAGTTCAGAATTTGAGATGAGTATGATGGGAGAACTCACGTACTTTTTGGGGCTGCAAATCAAGTAAATCAAGGAGGGTACCTTTGTGCATCAAACAAAGTATACAAAAGACCTCCTAAGGAGTTTCAACATTGACAAAAGCAAGCCTCTTTGGACACCAATGGGAACAGCAACAACACTGGAACTTGATGAAGATGGTGAACCTGTGGATCAAAAAGAATATAGAAGCATGATCGGATCAGTTTTGTACCTCACGGTATCAAGACCGGACATACAATTCAGCGTATGTCTTTCTGCACGGTTTCAAGCCTCCCCACGTGCTTCACATCGTCAAGCCCTCAAAAGGATTCTCAGGTACTTATATGTAACTCAAGAATTTGGCAAGTTTCTTCCTTCTTCCTCAACCGTTACTTTGTAAGCTTTTTTGGATGCTGATTTTGGAGGTTGTAGGATTGATAGGAAAAGTACTTCCGGTGCTTGTCATTTTCTTGGTAATTCACTTGTTGCTTGGTCCTCTAGAAAACAAAACTCAGTTGCACAATCCACCGCGGAATCTGGATATGTAGCTGCTGCTAGTGCTTGCTCACAAAAATCTTTGGATTGTTCAAACACTTAAGGACTATGGGGTTGATCTAGATAGTGTTCCGCTGTTTTGTGATAACACTAGTGCCATTTGCATTGCTAAAAATCCCGTGCAACATTCTAGAACTAAGCACATTGACATTAGGTATCACTTTCTCCGTGACAATATTGAAAAGGGAAACATTGTGCTTCACCATGTAGATATTGAACAACAATTGGCTGACATTTTTACAAAACCTTTGGATTTCACTCGTTTTTGTTACATTCATAGTGAAATAGGGGTTATGCATCCTCATGGCTTAAATTGAGGGGGTGTTTTGAAACTCGTGAAGTCTATGTGTGAATCTGAACTTAAAATAATATGAGCATAGTATTTCATAAATATATGACTTTATGATTACTTTTACATGCTGAAAGTTCTTACTCATTACTCATGTTATACATTTTGTAGTTTTTGCCATGACTAGTAATTGGAATAATTACTTACACTAAATCTGGTCATGATCGAACTTTTTTGCTATTTTGAACTTGTTGCATGCTCACAAGTGCTTTTAATCATAAAAAATTAATCAAGTAATCAACTCACATGTTGAGTTTTTGTTTTTATGAACAAATATAAATTGAGAAAAGATCAAGAGAATATGCATGCATCACACTTCTTCTTTTAAGATGGCTTATCATTGCACTTAGATATGAACTTGGAAGATGTTGTGTATGACTAAAACCATGTCCTTAAGCTTCTAATTGTCAAATGACATAGGCTTGGCTTGGTTGGTTAGAAAAAGGCAAATGCACATATAATCTCTTGCAAATATCATATGATCAAAATTTGTGCTTTGAAAAATAATAAAATGCAGCAACAAGTGTCATGCTTTTAGGTCTTCAAATAGTTAAGTTTGTGAGATCATGACTTGCTTAAATTAAAAATTATACTTCATCTCTAGCATGGCTTACACTACTTTATGTATTTCATTGATGTGATAGTGTAAGTTACTTGATAGTATGACTTGGATGAGCTTTGTTTTATATATATATATGTTATAATATGATCATAACAATTAAAATTTCTCTTTTGAACCTTGTTGAATACATTGTAAAAGGGGGAAAGAAAATATGTGAATTTTTTAACAGAAGTATGCAAGGGGGAGAAATTGATTACCCATTGCACATATTCACAAGTGTTTGCGGCACGATTTTTCTCAAAAGAAAAAAGTTTTTTATGTGGTGTTGCCAAAGGGGGGGGGAATTGTTTTCAAATTTTTTAAAGTGAATAAGCCAATGTTTGGATTTCAAGTGGTGTTGCCAATCACTACAGGAAACGCGGGCATATGCGACGGTCGGCCGTCGCAAATAAACCTGTTTGCGACGGCCCGCAGATGGCCGTCGCAAATAAGTTAAACCGTCGCAAATAAACCTATATTTGCAACGGTTTCAAAAGTGGTCGTCGCAAATAAGGAGGCCGTCGCAAATAAAGCTTATTTGCGATGGCCTTTTCTGCTAGCCGTTGCAAATAGTATTAATTGCGACGGCCAACCCTAGGGCCGTCGCAAATAAGACGGTTGTCGCAAGTTAAAGCCCTATACCGTCGGGCCGAACCGTTCCCTTCGTCGTTTCCTTACCACCGCCGCCGCTGCTCCGCTCCGCCCCCGGCCCCGCTGCCCCCGCTCCCGCCGCCGGCCCGCCGCGCCGCCGCCCCGGCCTCGCTGCCCCTGGCCCGCCGCACCCCCACCGCCGCCAGCCTGGCCGGCCCAGGCCCGCCCCCCCCCCCCCCCCCCCCCCCCGCACACCTGACTACACTGCCGCCGCGCCGCACCCCCGCCGCCCCTGCTCCCGCCGCCGGACCGCCACGCCGTGCCGCCGCCGCCCCGACCTCGTCGTCCCCGGCCCGCCGCCCCCCGGCCTTGCCGGCTCCGGTCCGCCGCGCCGCTGCCGTTCTAGGTACGCCCCCTCTCTCCCGCCGCCCCCTCGAATCGAAATTGATGGTAATCTGAAGTTCACAACGATTAGTTATTAGCATCTAATTCTCATTTTGCATACGGGATCAATTAGGATCAATTTTGCATACGGGATTATTTCCGTTAGGAATGCAATGCAAATATGCAACACAGACAGACCCTTTTGGGGGAGGAGGAGGAAAAAAAAGAATAGGAGGAGCAGCAGCATGAGCACAGGAATAGGTAGGTAGGTACTTGGCCTTGGCGGTGGAGTCAGAGACGCTAGCGTGGATATGCCTGGGTTCGTCAGGCTGGTCGGCGGCGACGAGTAAAGGTGGTAGTGGTTTGGTTTCAAACCAGTTCTAATGGATTGGTTTTCTTTTGGTTTTGCATTGGTCCGGATGGAAATGGGTCCATTAATCTAATGGTTTGGTTTGGGTTCGTTTTTAAGTCTAAATAGTTTGGATTGGTTTGATTTGGTTTTGTATGGTTTGGGTTGTAATAGTTAAGTTTCAGTTCGAAACCATGGTTGGAACTCTAATGGTTCCATGTTTTGGAACACTGTTGCCGAACTGTGGGGGTGGGGCCCACCGTCGGTACAGACGTGCGTTGGGGATCGGGTGAGCCGGGCATCGCGTCGGTGGGAAGTGAGTGGCCGGGCATCATCGTCGTGTCCCCGTGCACCCGCTGGTGGCATCATGGCGGGGGGCATGCAGGGGCAAATATTATCGCCATGGCGGGGAGGCGGAACTGCCTGTGGGGGGGGGGGGGGGGGGGGGGTGCGCGGCGAACATCGTCGCCATGGCCAGGAGGCGCAGCTGCTCGTCGCCGTGCTGGGAGCTGCAAGAGCCTGGCCTCGCGGGTGGGGGGGGGGGGGGGTGTTACGCCATGGGGGCGCAACGGTTGCAATCTGGGGGCCTCGCTCGCCGCTGGTGGGCGGCGATATCAGTTGGGATGGGGCCCAAGAGACCGCGGGGAGGGGGCAGAGGGGAATGCATCTATGGGGCAGGTCACCTTGCCCGACATGGCGCATGGCATCTCAGGGGAGGGGCGATGGAGGAGGACAAACCTCCTCATCTGGCTACTGGACCCAGCTTGTGGGTTGGAACCGATTCCAAACCGTGGTTATTGAAAACAGATCCGTTTGGGTCAGGCTCAAAAGTAGGTGTGGGTTAGGTTGGTTTGGTTTTGTATGTTTATTTTACAGGCTGGGTTGGGTCGGGTTGATTGATACAGAAAAAATGGATTGGGTTTGGGTTTAGT
The DNA here is from genome assembly GCA_036927565.1 of Tuctoria greenei. NCBI lineage: Eukaryota > Viridiplantae > Streptophyta > Magnoliopsida > Poales > Poaceae > Tuctoria > Tuctoria greenei. The sequence goes on from JAYESD010000005.1 coordinate 66,847,664, forward strand.
CCAGATCCTGGCCGGGTTGAGTCAGAGAATTAGATCCTAATTTGATCCTAATTGTCATGCTTTGGTAAATATGTTTATTATGCAGGTTACTAGAATTAATATTTTTTCTCTTGTTCTTTTGATTGTGTGAGCGTTTAGAATTAATATTTTTTTTCTATTCTGTTTAGTGTATGTTTGGACTTTAGTGCATTCATATAATGTTTTTGAGTGACTACTTAATATATATAAATAAAGGGGTTTTAGGTCGGCTTGGACCAACCCGGAAGGGCACGACACGTAATAGGTGTGATCGTGCCGTGTAGACCATTGTAGTGGTACTGTATGCGTCAAGTCGACACGGAAGCGAACGGGTTGGTAAGGACGTCAATGACCCGCGATTGCGTGGACGGTGGAAATGGATGTGGAATTGTCATCTAAGACCAACTTTCCTCTCACTCTTTCTCTAGTTCTTTCCCCTCTCTTAAATGATCTGAAAATGAAAATGAGCAACGTAACCTATAGCAATGTATTACCCGTTTCGGATCGGCACGTCTCACATGCCATTGGCATGTGAGACGTGCAGGTTCAGAATTGTCCCTTTTTGGACAGCCTTGGAGTGACCGAGGGGGCGTGGCTTGTGACAAGACGCGGGTCTGGATTTGGACGAGATTTCGGTGGCGTAACCCTGTTTTTCTCTACTGCACCATTTTTGGGCGTGCAGTGGAGAACAGCGGGATTATGCTGCCGAAATTTCGTTCAAATCCGGATCACGCGTCTCGTCATGAGGACGCTCTGCTCGGTCACTCTTGGGTGGGTTTAAGATCTATCTGCCTAGGTTGTAGGGCCATGACATAACACAACAATACATTAATGACAATTTCTTTCGCGTTAAACTGCAGAACCAAACATGGGTGAAGACCGCAGTTGGATGTATACTGGCTGGAAGAGCAAAACTGGTGGTCACTCCGATGAGTGGTTTATCAAGTTAGATCAATTTTTGGATCGAGCATTTTCGTTGTCAACGGAAGATATGGTGCGGTGCCCATGTACAAAATGTCGGAACACCAAGTTTTTGAGAAGATTGGAGCTTTCGTTTCACTATGTCGAAACGGTTTCACTCCACATTATGAAGTGTGGACCTTTCACGGCGAGACTAATTCTCGAGTCATAGCCGAAGTGGATGAGGATTATGATATAACAGAGGTTGATAGGATAGATGAGATGCTAGAAGCTCTAGAAGTGGAGGATCCTCTTAAAAATGAGGCAGAGAAGTTCTTTGAGGAGCTGAAGAAATCACAAGAGCCGTTGCATGAACACAAGGCTGTGACCGTACTTGCTTTCATGACCAGATTTATGGCAATTAAGTCCGAGTACTTTTTTTCCATCAACTGCTACAATGATCTCATGAAATTGATCTGCAATATCCTTCCACAACCTCACAAAGCGCCACCAGATATGTATCAGTCAAAGATCAAGATATCTGGTATCGGTATGAAGTATGAGAAAATGGATGTGTGCCCAGACAACTGCATGCTATTCTGGAAAGAGCATGCCAATGAGAAGATGTGCTTGAAATGTGGTAAATCGAGGTATGTCGAAGTTTTTAATGACGATGGCAATAATGTGATGACAGATGTCGCACATAAGCAGCTTTGTTACTTTCCTATGACACCTCGGTTGAAGCGGATGTTTCTTTCAAAAAGAACCACAAGACACATGAGATGGCACAAAGAAGGTAAACGTGAGAACAAAGAATTCTTGACGCATCCGTCCGACGGTGATGCATGGAAGGCGCTAGACCATTTTGATCCATACTTTTCTCATGATGCGAGGAATGTTTGCATCGGATTAGCGACAGACGGATTCTCACCATTCAGTATGAACGCCACACCATACTCATGTTGGCTTGTCTTTGTCATTCCGTACAACCTGCCACCTGCTTTTTGTATGAAGAACGAGTTCATGTTTCTCATCCTCATTGTACCTGGACCTGATCATCCCGGGTCACGTCTCAACGTGATGTTAAAACCGCTGATCGAATAATTGAAAGTCTTGTGGACAGGAGTCGAAGCGTACGACAGTTATAAGAAGCAGAAATTCAACCTTCGAGCTGCTTATTTGTGGTCCGTCCATGATTTGCTGGCATACGGCATGTTTTCCGGATGGAGCACTCACGGTCGTCTGACGTGTCCGATATGTGCTTCAGACACAGATTGCTTTCAATAACTCATGGAGGCAAAATATCTTACTTCGATTGTCACAGACGTTGGCTGCCCTCGAATCATATATTTAGGCAGCAGAGGCATGTCTTTCGAAAAAACACTGTTGTCACTAAAGGACCACCGAAGCGTCTCAACGGCTCAGAAATTTCTGATATGTTGGACAAACTGGTGCCTGATGAAGGTCATCCTGGATATTTTGTAGGTTTTGGAGAGGAACACAATTGGACTCACATATGTGGACTTTGGGAGCTACCATATCTGAAGTCGTTGATTCTAATGCACAACATTGATGTCATGCATCAGGAGTGTAATATGAGTGAAAGTATCATAAGCACTTGCATGGATATGCCTGGCAAAACGAAAGACAATTATAAAGATAGACTAGATTTGGCAGACATTTGTCACCGTCCAACTCTTGAAATCTCTGAAAGTGGTGGAAAGCCACGTGCTTCTTTCTGTCTTCGATCGAAAGAAAAGAAAGAAGTTATAAAATGGATGAAAACTTTGAAATTCCCAGATGGTTACGCAGCTAGCCTGAAACGAGTCGTAAATGTTAACACAGGAAACCTCACTGGGTTGAAGAGTCATGATTATCACATTATAATGGAAAGACTCCTACCTGTTATGTTCCGAGGCTATCTAGATGATGCGGTGTGGAAGGTTTTAGCCGAGCTCAGCTATTTCTATAAACAGCTTTGTGCTAAAGAAATCAAGATCGGGATGATGGATAAGTTAGAGAAGGAGATACCCATACTTTTATGTAAGATGGAAATTTTTTTTCCACCGGGTTTCTTCAATCCAATGCAACATCTGCTTATCCATCTTCCATTCAAAGCTAAAGTTGGCGGTCCTGTGCAATATAGGTGGATGTATCACATTGAAAGAGCGCTACGATATCTGAAACCAATGGTTGGCAACAGGGCAAGGGTGGAAGGGTGTATTGCTGAAGCATATGCTCTTAAGGAAGTAGGATACTTTTCAAGTGTCTACTTTGCGGAAGAAAACAATATCAATACTTCGGTGATGCGGTACAATGTGGACGAAACACCCCCTCTAAGCAACCTTTCCATTTTTCAAACGAGAGGCGCCACCGTTGTAGTTACACGACCTACGTGCTATCCGAACATGAAAGGACTGTTGCTTTACTCTACATGTACGCAAATATAGAAGGCATGTAGGAATACTTCGAGTAAGTGTTTCTCCTACGTTTATGCTAATCGACATATTTTGCTACACATGTACTCTAAAAGATGTTTTTTCATGTTCAGCGAGTTCCACAGACAATATTGGCCACATAGGCATCAACCTACGGCCAAACAAACAGAAGCGATGCGAAAGGAAGGAATAAATGGGGGGCGGAGTTTTCTATCCTGGTTTCGAGAATATGTAATATTCTCTCGTCTTCTATGTATTATAAATTACTATTATTAAAGAAGTATTATTATAACTCACGATCATTTATGACAGTGTCGGACTCACAATGTCCATGAAGATTTGCGGCAGCTATCTTATGGATTGGTGAATGTTAGAAGCTATGGTCAATATGACGTAAATGGCTTCCGATTCCGTACAACTCATTTTGAAGCTCATCGTCCTCTCGCGGCAACATCAAATTCCGGTGTTGTGATGAGAGCAATGGACACTCAAGGGAATTTAACTGATTATTATGGGATCATTAACAAAATCCTTGAATTTACTTTTACCGGAAATAAGACCCTTCGAGTTGTCTTCTTTGACTGTGACTGGTTTGATCGTACTCATGGAACTCGAGAAAACCAATTTGGAATGGTGTAAGTAAAACATAAGGACCGACTACGAGGTTACGATACATTTGTTCTTGCGCATCAAGTTGAACAAGTGTATTATCTACCTTATCCATGCACGAAGCTCAGTGCTTGGTGGGTGGTATATAAGGTGAATCCTCGTGAGCGGCTATATACTCCTGGGGATGATGGTTACCATGATAGCGAAGACGTTGAAGAAGTGTACCAAGAAGAAGAGTTGTCAGACACTTTTATCATCGAGCTTGGTGCAGGACTCGATCAATTAGTTGGAGATGTTGAAGACGTTGAAGATGTAGAGGCAGATGATACGCGAAAACGAAAATTAGAACAGGCCACGATGGAAGATGGTTGGGCTGGTTTAAGGAGTAGGGCACAGGCACATGACAATGATGTTGATGAATTTTGAAAGTGACTACAAGTAATGTTTTCTTGAAGATAGTAACATGAATTTTGTATATTTTATTTGCATATTTACTCATTATCTAATTACAACAGGATGGCGTCAAAGAAGGGTAAGAAGGTGCCGCCGACGAGGGGGTTCTACCCCTCTAGACCTGAGGATGCTTTTGTTGGTGCCTCGTCGACTGGCGGCAGACACTCTCAGCTGCTGGGGCACGTTCAGACCAGCTCTAGAGCTTCATCACAGGTAAATGTCACTCGTTTTTGACAAATTCATTAAATTCAATTTCACATTAAATTTACTTATGAATCATTTGAATGTTGTAGTCCTCACCGGCTGACTCAGAGGCTGCGGCGCCTTCGGTGTGCCAGCCCTCGGTCAGCCAGCCCTCGGCGAGCCAGCCCTTGGCCAGCCTCTGGCTGGCGATGCTTCTATTCCTGAGGCCTTTGACTCGTCTGGGTCACCTGACGTGGTGCCTCAGCAGACGCGGAGGACGAGGAGGACTCACTTTGTCAGTCCTCCTGCAGCCCCTTCACAGAGGATCGTGATTCGTCCAGTCGGAGATAGGTAATAAAAAATATAGTGTTCAATTTTAGTTTCTTTTAATTACTTAAGTAATGAATGAATAAATATCTTGCAGGGTTTGGGACGACACGTCTTTCACTGGTGAGAGACACCACAGACCGATGAACGGTGTCCTCGGGTCCATAGTGCGTTTGCACTATCCCGGGGTCATCGACGGGGTGCCTGCTCTTTCGTGGGAGGACTACGCACGCGTCCATCACCAGGAGCACGACAACCTTCAGGAGGCTGTATGGGCCGATTTTATGGTAAGTATGTTAAAAAAGTTTCTAAGTTTCAACTCTTAAACTCTTTTAGTGAACATCTCTTCAATATATTCTTTATCGCAGGCAAGATATACTTTAGAGGACCTGAACGACTCTCACCAGTTTGAGGATGCGAGGCGAGTGTTTCACTACAACGATGCCAAGGCGCTTCAACAAGCTTTGTCAAACACCCGCGTTCAACTTGTTAATGAGCACTTGAAGGCGAACCAACAGCCCGTGCTACACTTCCGGCAAACGAGCGAGATGCACCTGACGGAGGAGGAGTACGCGCAGGTACGTGGATTGTAGTAAGTATTTTTTTTTGATAATTTCCTCGATGGTATTTTTAACGACTTCCAACTATGTGCAGGGCCACGTGAGCTGGTTGCAGGGTCGGACCGATGCATTTCGGGCCCTTTGTTGCTACTAGGCTAGCGATGAGTTTAAAGCTAAGTTCGAGAAGGCTCGAGACTACAGAGGGGTCGAGGGGAAGAGCAGGCACGGGCAAGATAACCACTTGCGTTTAGCTAAACGCATGGTAAGTGTGTGTAACTTATGTTTATATATTCATAATATATTGTTCGTACTAACACGTATTGACAGGAGCGCGAGACGGGGGTGCCGCCACCCCTGCTGAGGTCTGGAAGAGAGGTCACGGGGACCCTTCTCAGCCGACGGGGTGCAGTCAGGCTGCAGCCGAGCGGTTGGTAAGTTTAGAAATCATTCATATTAAATATAACTATATAGATTGTTGAACTTACACGGTTTTCTTGTTTTGCGGACTAAGTACGGGGAGGAGGCTAGGAAGATACACGGCGAGGATTTCGATTGGGAATGTCAACCAATCGATCCTCAAGCCGCGTATGCAAGCGGTGGTGGAAAAGCACACGGAAGGTGAGTTTACAAGTCATTTTATTGTTTTCAATTCAATGCATTCAAGATATTTCAATTTCATATTACTGACTCTCTTTTTTATAGGCTCGCCATATTCGACGGATTTGTCGACTCGAGGGCGGGGAGACCTGTGAGAGGTAGCTCCACGCAGGCTTCATCGGTGGGCACGACAGGTCGCCGCGTATTGCAGAGGGACATTGAGATGCAGTCCCTCCGAGAAACTATAGAAGAAAACCGAAGGCGACATGAGGAGGAAAGGAGGGAGGCGGAACGCCAAAGGATCGCGATGGAGGCCAAGATCCAAACCCAGGCAGTCTGGGTGGCGCAGATGCGGGAAGCAATGGAGGTAACAAAATAAAAACTAAAGTTATCATTAATTTAGCGTAAATGACTTACTAATAGGTAACATTTAATGTTTGCAATGACAGGCCATGGCTCGGGCGCAAGGTCCGGGGATCCAGCTACCAGTAATACCACCGGTCCTTCCAGGCGAGTAATTTTCTATGTAATCCTTCTTCTCTAGTGTAAAAAGATTGAGATTGAAGAAAGAGGGAGATAGTTAGATAGAAGAAAAAGATTGAGATAGAAGAAAGAGAGATAGAAGAAAGAGAGAGATAGAAGAAAGAGAGACAGAAGAAAGAGTGAAAGATAGTTAGATAGAGTAGGAGAGGAATGAAGAGAGAGAGGAGATGTAGATGGAGATAGATGGAGGGGAAGATAGAGGGAGGGAGATGTAGATGGAGATAGAGGGAGGAAGATAGAGGGAAAATGATAGCAATAGAGAGATAGAGTGAGATACAAAGAGAGAAATGAAAAGAGAGAGAGGAAGAGAGGGGGATCTAGATGAAGATAGAGGGAGAGGAAGGGAGGGAGAGAGATGTTGATGCATTTATATTCTAACTCTAAGTTTCATTAATTGCAGGGATCTGCGACGGCTGCACAAACGCCGTCGCCGTCGCTACCGCCGCCCGGAATGAGGCGCCACGATGACTTCGACTTCGGAGGTGGCTCCGGAGGTGACTACGGAGGTCAGATGGGTGAGTGAGCCCTTGTTTGCTTTGTTGATGATGATGTGAGACGTATCGGAACTTATTAGTTTGTGATTGTGATGATGTTTGTGTGTTATATAGTGTGTGATATATTGTATCTTTTCTGTGATTCTGGCCATCGAGTTGGGTAGTATTTTCAGTTTTTTTTAAAAAATAAAAACCTTATTTTCGACGGCTTTTTATACAGTACCGTCGCAAATAAAGTTACAGGCTGTCGCAATCAAGCCACTGCTATTTGTGACGGTCGGGCCGTCGCAAATAAGTGTTAATTGCGACGGCCCGACCGTTGCAAATAACAGCATGGGTCCCGGAGGAGGACACGTGGGTCCTGCCCACTGAACTTATTTGCGATGGTCCGGCCGTCGCAAATAGAGGCACTTAATTGCGACAGCCTGGCCGTCGCAATTAACACTTATTTGCGATGGCCCGGCCATCGCAAATAGCAGTGGCAGGGCCCACCGGCCTGTGGCAATAACTTGCGACGACCGCTGCTAGCTGTCGCGATTAAGCTTATTTGCGACGGTGGCCGTCGCAAATAAGCTTATTTGCGACGACTTATTTGCGACGACTAGAAACTATCGCAAATAAGGAAAGCCGTCGCAAATAGATTATTTGTGACAGCATTTCGCTTATTTGCGACGGCCCTGGCCGTCGCAAATCGTCGGGTTTCCTGTAGTGAATGCATTCATCAAGGGGGAGATTGTGAGACCTATGTGTGCTTAATACATTGGCTTGTACTGAATACATTTGATTTGATGATATAAGTTCTAAAATTCTGCCAAAACACCCTTTTTAGCAAAGTCCGACTCTAGCTCAGAGCTTCTGCAAGGTCCGACAATAGGTCTAACTTGCTTTATCAAGGTCCAACATGTTTTTGGGTAGCTCTGGTGAGCTTTGTCTTTAGCTTCGGCATGTCTTTGATAGCTCTGGCATGTCTTTGTTAAGCTTCGATATGTTTTGCTAGGTCCGACTTGCTTTGGTAAGCTCCGGCGCTAGGTCTGACTAGCTTTGGTAAGCTCCGGCGCTAGGTCTGACTAGCTTTGGTAAGTTCCAACGCTAAGTCCTGCTAGCTTTGGAAAGCTCCATTTCAAGCTCCAGTTAGCTTTTGCAACGTTCGGAGCTTGATGGCAATGTTCCTAATTTTTCTGTGAAATATTTCAAACTTGCTTTAAATTCTTGGAAAGAATGCTTAGTATTCATGCTAAGTTTTTTGGTGCATTTTGGTTGGATATGGTCGATATCATTTTATTGTGGTTTACAACATGCTTATGTGAGGTGCTCACGTAAGGTGTTGTGTTTTGGAACTGATGTGAGTTAAGTCGCGGACTTGGGCTCGTACGGATTGGTTGTTTATTCAGGTGCAGGTGTTGCTTGAGTTCAAGACATGGCTGGTGACGGGATCTACTGGACTAGTCTTAGGGAGAAGATGAGGTTCAACAACCAAGTTCGGGAGGAATTGTGGTTGAGTTGATCAGAAGGTCACGCATGATGATTGAATCAAGGGCAGTGCATATGAAGGTTACTTGACGTCGAAGGAAGGTGTTCGCTTATATTCATGCGTTGCATGACGTGGAAACATGGTTCCGAAAAGGGACTAAGGAAGGAAAGATCTCGTTGGAAGGATCAGATTGTATCGGTTGATGACTTCGGCTGCGGCGGAGTCGGTTATGGCTCCGTATAGAAAGTATCGAGTAGGTTATGATAGGATTTAGTGTGGGTCATGAATTTGAGTTGTTTTAGGAATGTGTAATACGTTCCTAAGGTGTTTGGAAGTCTTAATATTGCTTCTATCTGTGTATAGAAGAGTCCTAAGCAGTTATAGAAAGTTTTGATTCGTGAACGGAGTAGGATTAGAGTCCTGATTTGAGTTGAGTTGGCTTTCGAGCTGGTTATATAAACAAGGGAGGCCAGAGCTCGTGTAAGATGAATTTTTTGGGCTGTTCCTCTTGTGTTCTATTGAATAAAGTTTGTACTTGAAAGGAACTTTTATGCCTTGTTCGTCTGACTTGTTCCAAACAAGTTTTTCTCATCGAGTTTTCTGCACAACACTACCTTTCTTCGGTGGTTTTTTCATAACTCGAGTTTTACAGATCCAATTGACATGATTCTTTTTGGGTTGTCTTAAAAACTTGATTATATATGATATGTAAAAATTGCATGGTTATTGGATTTGTGGTTTTCGATCTACACAAGTTTCTTTGCAGTATTGCATATCTGTTTTTTACTCGGTAGAACAGATTGACTTTTGTTCGATATTTTGATCGTAACTTGAGTTTCTCTCGGCGGATTTGAGTGATTCTTGTTGTGTCATATTCATGACTTCATTCTCTCTGATATATATCACTTTTGTCACGGTGAAACACGTTTAGATTTGTCTCACACACAATCTCTTTAATAGATCATTTTTTGACGAGGGGTTTTTGTTGCTTCTGCTGAAAAAGTTTTAAACTACCATTCACCACCCCCCTCTGGTAGCTTTACACGTGATCTTCGATCCTACAGTCTTAATCTTCAGGTGCTTGAGGAGGAGGACGAGAAGGAGGAGTAGAGGTACCAGCCAGTCCAAATGAGGCCAACTCTTGCTCAGTTAGAGGAGGCATTTTAGTAAAGTCTTCTTCTGAGTCCTCTGAAATTTCAAGTGACCCCACTGGTTCCATCTCTAGCTTGTCACAGATAGATTTGATATTGGCCTCTACATATATTTGATGCTTCTTCTTGGCCAAATTTTCCTTGTGCTGCTTGATTTCTAGTTTGCGGCAAGAGGCAAAGATGGATGATAGCATCTTCAGCGCTCCACTAGATGACTCTCTAGGAGGTGGAGGAGCAAGAGAAGTAGCCTCAGATCTTGTTCTCTCTTGAGCTCTGTTGTATCTTCTTTCCTCTCCGGGTGAGGCGGGAGCAGAAGGAATAGTGTAGATGGTAGGCTTTTGGAGCCTAAGTCTGGTATGAGGCACATCCTTCACAAATTCCAGTCTTGTCACCTTCTCAATCATATACATGATGTAAGGTGCATAGTCAGAGGACCTGTTAGGAGTGATGGAGATATTGACAATGTCATTGTATATGTACTCAAAGACATTGAAGGTCCTTTTCCTGCTTATCACCTTCATCAATGTTCTATGGGTTCCCTGAATGGTACCTACATCTCCCTCTTTGGGAGCAATGGTCTTCCTCAGAATCCTGTTGAGAACAGCGAAGAGGGGCTTCAGGTACTTCATATTTGGAGGCTTGAATGGCATCTTTGTATCATAGAGAAAGTCAAGCTGATCTTTCTACAGAGGCTTCAGATTGTGGATGATGATGTCATTCTCTAGAGAATCTTCCAAGTGAATAATTCTTGCAAACTCCTTATAGGTGACACTGTATTGTGCTCCATGGGTCATCCAACTCATCCTGTCACTATCATCACAAGCAAAGTAGAGAATAGAGTAGAATTGAGTGGTGACCTCAATGTTCCAGTCCCACTGGAAAGAGACTAGATCCTTCAGTCCATGCAGCTCCAAGGCTTCCAGAACCTCTTGATAGGCTTGACACCTCTTGGACTGAAGGTGAGTGATGTCTACCCATTGGCTTTTGATATCTGGGGTCTTCATCTTCAGATACACATGCTCATAATAGTCAGCATGGAAATTGCTATAGAATCTAGGATCAGTTGATTGTTTGGCTTGACCATAGACTTCTACCTTCCTGAAATTGTCAGCGAGCTCACTACCTTTGCCAATGAAATCAGCACTAGAGGGCTGCCTGTTGTGATGATTGGGAGCATTCATCTTCAAGGGGCCAATGGGGCCACTAGCAAGTCCTTTGCCCTTATTCAGAGTTCTCTTGGGCCCCAAAGAGCTCTCAGCAGCATTCTTGCCTTGAGCCTTTTGCACTACCACTGTCCTTCTCTTAGGAAGAGAGTCGTCGGAAGGAGGAGAGTGGACATTGATGTCATGTCTTTCTTCATTAACCTTTCCTTTCCTCTTTGCACTCGAGCTGTTGTACCTCTTCATCATAATTAAATGAGTTGTACTCGGAACTTGAAGACATCGTGTCTGATAAGGAGGTTCAAGGTTTAGGTAAGAATGAATTGAAGACTTACTGCAAATAGGAATTTAGAATCTCAACTGTCAGATGCCAGACTTGTCCGTTTTCAGAGTGCGGACTTGTCCAGTATACCGGACTTGTCCGCACATGAACACCGGACTAGTCCGGTCTGGCATAAGACCCCTAACTTTCCTATTTGAACCAGATCTAGCTCGAGTTGATGCATAAGGGCTAGGAAACAGTAGGAGTACATCTAGAGAAGTAATGTATACCCTGGGAATCAAGGGAAACAAGCTAGAATCAAGAAAAGTTGAGAGATAGGGTTTGAGGGGAATTTTATAAAAAAGTTGAAGATTCGCATTGAAGGAGCGGACTTGAGGCCGTATTAGTCCGGAGTGGACAAGCTCCATGCCGAGGAATAGATTTCCTTGGAGAAATCCGCGTTTTTGGTGGCTAGATGTGGAAATTGCCCTTGGAGCTCGAGGGGGAGGAGAGATAATGTGAAGGACATTATGCAAGGTGGAAGATGAGCTCCTGGCGGCGGATTAGGGTTAACCCTGATAAGTCCGGAGTAGTCCGGTGGACCCCGGACAAGTCTGGTACGTCGGACTAGGGCCAGACTAGTCTGCACCAACGGATTAGTCCCGTGCTAAACCCGGACAAGTCCAGTGTCAGGAGGACAGGACTGATCTGAAACAACTGGATTTTGCTTGTTTGATCTAATAGTGATTTGAAGGACATTATTTCACAAATAATCTTGAAATATGACCAATAAGCACTCAACAATCCTACAATGTGAATGTGGCATAGAGGGTGGTGAATAAGCCTTTTTGAATTTTGTCGGAACCTGCAACACTTAACAACCAGATCAAATCTCGAGATATCGGACTAGTCCGGTCGAGTGCGGACTAGTCCGGTGTATACCATCTAGGTTTATCAAATTTGATCGTTATCTTGATTCTAGGATGTGTGCAGTGGAAATATACTTGTAATTGAAGTGTTACACGATTATGAACTAGGATATACCACAAGTCAATCTTATATTCAATGTTTCAACGTAAAGTAAGCAAGATTGATTGAAACCCTAGATTGATATGATGTATAAGAACGATGAGCACAAAGTAAGAACACAAGTACTTTATCCCTTGGTTCGGTTCCCACAGAGGCAACCTACATCCACGTTGAGGAGTCCACAAAAGAACCGGGTCTTCTCCAATCCTACCCTCGTCGGATCGCAACAGAGGCCAATCCTCTTCACTTGTCACAAATGGAAAATAACCAAATTCAAGGGGCCTTCTCACACGTTGAGGGCTCCCCAAGATTACAACAAGAACTCCACCAAGAACACACTCGAAAGAATATAATGAAAAACCACAGGAGTGTGTTAGGGAATCAAACCAAGAGCTCAATGAGTGATGAACCGTGTCTCTCCAATGATCCAAAGTGTATCCTCAATGGATTGATCTTTCTTGCATTTGATTTCGTGGAGAGATGTGTTTTTTAGGCTCTTGGGAGGTGTGACGGCGCAGGGGGTCGAGAGATTTGAAAGATGGGTCATGTACACCTATTTATATGGGGTTCCCAAAAGTTACCGTTAGGGTTTAGGAATATCGGACTAGTCCGTGGTGGACACCGGGGTAGTCCGTTGTACTATGTGTAGCAAACCCTAGGTGTCGCGAAATATCGGACTAGTCCGACTATAAGCGGACTTGTCCGATTTCGCTTCTGGAAACCTTCGAACTAGTACGGTGGATATCGGACTTGTCCGGAAACGTGAAACCCTAAGTGAATTAGGGACAAGTCCGCACTTGGAGGACTTGTCCGATTTAGGTCAGAGGGTTTTTCGGACTAGTCCATGCTAATATCGGACTTGTCTGATTTTGTGCAACTTGTGAAGTGTTTGGAGGACTAGTCCGCACCGGGGAGGACTAGTCCGATTCTAGTCAGAGAGATATCGGACTAATCCGTGGTGATATCGGACTTGTCCAATCTTGTGCAGAAAGATATCGGACTAGTCCGATGTCAGTCGGACTAGTCTGGTCCTGTATAAACTTGTGCAATGTGTGTGATTATTTGTGCTTGAGCTCTTGGGGTGTGTTTCCTTAACACACTCCATACACATTGATCTACTACACTTGTTCCTTGAGCATATATGATCAACAAAGTGGTTAGGATCTCATTTGCTTGTCACTAATCATTCAAAACCCACAAGGGATTCCTAGATGCACTTTCAATCTCCCCCTTTTTGGTGATTGATGACAACCAATTGAGATTTCACAAAATATGATAAAAGTTGAGATTTTCATAAAGTGTGCACATATGAGTTTAAAACATATTAAGCAATGAAAGCATGATCCATATGTGCACTCTTTATGGTGGGATGCATAACTAGGTGTATAGAAGCAATAATCAATATGAGAATGACGTAATTGACATCAACACATCAACAATAAGCATATATGTCATTTTTATAGCAAAAACACAGATTTCATCAATTTCTTCATAAGCAATTCAAAATATTGCATCACAGGACCATAAGTATCATAAGAGCATATTAAAAGTTTTATAAACCACAGAATAGACAAAAGACGTAATAAAGTAGCTCTCCTCGCATCCTACAACTAAAACCTAAGACCCCCCCCCCCTCAATCTCTTCCCCTTTGGCATGAAGACACCAAAATGAAGGAGAGGAGGGACCTAAAGTCTTCAAGCCTCGCTGTCAGTTCTCTCATCATCATCATCTTCATCTTTTGGTTGACGAGGAGGAGGAGGAATGGAGCCACTTGAGCCCCCAATGCCAAAATAGGCAAGCTCGGAGGGATTCAAGGGCCCGAGCTCGATGAAATCAGAGTCGGAGTCATCATAAATTACTGGAGATCCAATGGGCTCAATCTCCAACTTTTGACAAATCTGCTTCATGTTCTCCTTGACATATCTCATGTCATCCTTTCTTCTTTTGTTGAGCTTGTGGGCCTTCACCTCAGCCTTTTTGCAGGAGGCAAAGATAGCAGCCAGGTACTTCAAGATTCCACTTGGGGACCCCATTTGAGGAGGGGCCCTCGTTGTGGGAGCAGTCCTAGCACCGGCACTGGCTCTCGCTGGAGCCTCAGGGCTGGAGGCCTGAGATGGAGCAGCTTGTACACTTGGCTTTTGAGGCATCTGGGGCCTCAAGGGAAGGTGATCCACATCCTTGACAAACTCTATGCCTGTGACCTTCTCAATCATAAACATCAGATAAGGAGCATAGCCACATGACATGTTCGGTGTGCAGGAGATGTTCACCATGTCATTCCAAATATAGTCACAGACGTCAAATCTTCTGTCTTTGCTAATGACCTTCATCAAGTTCCTGAGATACCCCTGCACACTCCCAGCATCTCCATCCTTGGGACCAATTGTCTTCCTCAGGACCCTATTCAACACCACAAAGAAAGGCTTCATATTCTTTGTAGAAGGGCGGTTGAACTTGGAGTTGGACTCATAGAGGAACTTCATCCTGTCCTTCTCAATGACACCTATGTTGTGGATGATCAAGTTGTCATTGCTTGAGGTGTCAAGGTGTAGCAGTCTTGCAAATTCCTCATAAGTTATGCTGTACTTGGATCCATGAGTCATCCAAGTCACACTTCCTTCTTTGTCACTTGACAAGTGGCAAGTAGCATAAAACTGGGCGATGACTTCGTCATTCCAGTTGTTTCTGAAGGAGAAGAGGTCCCTCAATCCATGCCTTTTGACTGCCTCCACCACTTCAATAAACGGTGAGCAGCCCTTCTTCTCAAAATGCGCCCAATCGATCCATTGGCTGCGCACCACGGGTGTCTTCATTGGGAGGTATACATACTTGTAGAAGTCTGCATGAAAGTTGCTCCAAAACCTCCCATCAGCAGCTTGCTTCAGACGGTTGTAACAATCAATGTTTCTGAATTTGCCAGTCGTGTCACTGCCCTTCCCGTTGAATCTCTCCTCTGCGGGGTCCCTGGCTCCTTCCCTTGGAGCTAACAGCTTTAGAGGGCCAATCGGGCCCGTTGCAATTCCCTTGCCCTTGCCCTTGGCTTGGCAAGGGCCACCACCAGCTGAAGCCTTGGATGCTGGCTTCTTCGCGAGGACTTCCCTTCGAGCCTGGGGAGGAGAGGTAGCTGGCTCGGAGGGGCGTTCTTGGTGCTTCTTGCCAAGGCTTGTCGAGGACCGAAGCACGGCTTCGTGGTCCATCTCGGCATCAAAGTCGGAAACTTCATCGTGAGAGTTCGACATGCCCTGAGAATGGATTGCACAAGAAATTGATGAGAGTAGATGACAAGGAATTGCATTGAGGAACTAATAAGTTAGGGTTGAGTTCAGAAAAATCGGACTAGTCCGGTGTTCAGGCACGGACTAGTCTGGGTGACCGGACATGTCCGTGCATGGACCGGACTAGTTTGGTATTCATCCTCAAGAATCTTAACACTGAGACAAATGGAGTTGCTCAATGCAAAACTATCCTAATAGCAATGTAATACATCAAGGACACTTGTATTAGATGACATAAGCTAGGCTATTCGATCAACAATGAAGAAAATGGAGATTTCTAGGGTTTGGGGGAAAATTTACCGAAAAATCACTTGAATCTCAGTGAAGAGGGGTGTTGAAGGGCGGACAAGCCCGTGGTCTTCAATCCCTAAGCAAAGGAGGTTGATTTCCACAAAAACTTGGAGATTTTTGATGGAAAAATCGTCGAATCGCCTTGGGGAGCTCGAGCATGGAGAGAGAAAGCTTGAGGCGAGTGTGGGGGTAGGGAGATTAGGGTTTGGCGGCGGCTAGGGTTATAGACACAAAAAATCGGACAAGTCCGAAAATGATCGGACTAGTCCAAACTTTTCCAGAGGCTATATCGGATTAGTTCGTGGTCTGCCGGATTTGTCCGGCCTAACCGGCGCTCTGCGGACTAGTCTGCATGGGCGGACTAGTCTAGGTAACCACGAACTAGTCTGTGGTCACCAGGGAAGAAGTGCCTAGCCCATTCGTATATATTTGAAGGTACTTATTTAGAAAATAGGGAGGCAAATCAAATCAAATAATCTTGATGAATATGATCAATAAGCATACAACAATCAAGCAATGATCATAATTCACCAAGATCTAGTAATTGACATAGTTTTTCGAAAAAATTGAGAGAGATGATTTTCACAACACAATCAATGAATTTTGAAGATAGCATTCAGGTGTACAAGATTTCAAGCCACACTCCGAGGATCAAGGATATTTAGTTCATTTTGGAGTTCGCAAAAGCATTTTTCATCAAGTGTCTTGGTGAAAATATCAGCTAGTTGTTTTTTGGTGTTGATGTGTGAAATGGCTATATCTCCCTTCATTGAATGGTCTCTCAAAAAGTGATGCCGGATGTATATGTGTTTGGTCCTAGAGTGCTCAACGGGATTATGGGAAATTTTAATGGCACCCTCATTATCACAAAGGAGTGGAATGCGGTTCATATTGTAAGCGTAATCCCTTAGAGTTTGTTGCATCCAAAGGAGTTGAGCACAACAACTCCTGGCTACAACATACTCTGCTTTAGCTGTGGATAGGGCAATGGAGTTTTGTTTCTTGGAGGACCAAGAAACTAGGGATCTACCAAGGAATTGGCATGTACCGGAGGTACTTTTTCTATCTACTTTGCATCCAGCATAATCTGCATCGGAGTAACCAATGAGATTGAATTTGGAACCTTTGGGGTACCAAAGGCCTAGGTTGGGTGTATGAACTAAATACCGCAAGATTCTCTTAACAGCTGTCAAATGACACTCTTTTGGGTTGGCTTGAAACCTTGCACACAAGCATACACTCAACATAATGTCTGGCCTAGATGCACATAATTAGAGTAAAGATCCGATCATGGAGCGATATACCTTTTGATCGACGTTTGGTCCATCTTCATTGAGATCCAAGTGGCCATTCGTTGTCATGGGAGTCTTTATGGGTTTCTCCTTGTCCATTCCAAACTTCTTGAGTATGTCTTGAGTGTACTTAGTTTGGCTTATGAACGTCCCTTCCTTTTGTTGCCTCACTTGAAATCCCAAGAAGTACTTTAGCTCTCCCATCATAGAAATCTCAAACCTATCTGTCATAATTTTACTAAATTCCTCACAAAAATATTTGTTAGTAGAACCAAAGATTATATCATCAACATAGATTTGACAAAAAAAGAGGTCATCGTCAAAGTTCTTTGTAAACAATGTATAATCTACTTTACCAATCTTAAAGCCATTTTCAATTAAGAAATCTCTAAGACACTCATACCAAGCTCTAGGAGCTTGTTTGAGGCCGTAGAGAGCCTTACGCAATTTAAATACGTGGTCTAGGAACTCTTCATCTTCAAACCCGGGGGGTTGCTCCACATACACCTCCTCCTTGATTTGTCTGTTGAGGAAGGCGCTTTTCACATCCATTTGATAGAGCTTGAAATCATGGTGAGTAGCATATGCAAGTAATATTCTAATGGACTCAAGTCTAGCTACGGGAGCAAAGGTTTCATCAAAATCCAAACATTCGACTTGTGAATACCCTTTGGCCACAAGTCGTGCCTTGTTCCTTGTCACCACCCCGTGTTCGTCTTGTTTCTTGCGGAATACCCATTTAGTGCCGACGACGTTGGATTTGGGTCTTTCGACTAGTTCCCACACCTCGTTTCTTTTGAAATTGTTGAGTTCTTCTTGAATGGCCACTACCCAATCCGGATCCTTCAATGCATCCTCAACCCTGCGTGGTTTCAAAAAGGACACAAATGAGTAATGCTCACAAAAATTAGCTATGTGAGATCTAGTAGTTACTCCCTTTTGGATGTCACCGATGATGTTGTTGATTGGGTGATCCCTTTGGAGGCATTGGTGTACTCTTGGGTGTGGTACTTGCTGTCTTGAATCTTCATGATCATCTTCTTCTCCCTCTAAATGGTTGCCCACATTGACTTGAAGGTCATTTTCGTCTTCTTGAGGTTGATCTTGTATGGAAGCTCCCCCTTGATCATTGGCCTTCTCTGGTGGTTCATTTTCCTCATGCATATGTAGAGGTGGCTCTAGTGGTCGAACTTCGCCTAACGCCATTCTTCTCAATGCTTAACACAAAGCTTCTTCTCTATCTAGCACACATGGATCAACTTGCTCCTTTAGGGAGCCATTAATTTCATCGAACACTACGTCACGTGCTACTTCAACAAGTCTGAAGGTCTTGTTGTAGAGACAATAGGCGTAAGTGTTCGAATCATAACCAAGCAAGAAACCTTCATCGGACTTCGAAGCGAACTTTGAAGTCCTAGGCTTCTTGTTTAAAATATAGCATTTGGAACCGAAAACTCGAAAATATGAAATATTAGGCTTTTTACCGGTGAGTAGCTCATAGGATGTCTTCTTGAGTAGCCGATAAAGATAAAGTCGATTTATGACGTGGCAAGCGGTGTTGACCGCTTCCGCCCAAAATCGATCTGAGGTCTTGTACTCATCGAGCATTGTTCTAGCCATCTCTATAAGGGTTCGGTTCTTCCTTTTGGCAACTCCGTTTTTCTAAGGGGAGTAAGGTGCTGAAAACTCGTGCTTTATGCCTTCTTCGTCTAGGTACTCCTGAACTTGTGTGTTCTTGAACTCCGTGCCGTTGTTGCTTCGAATGTTCTTGATTGTCAAAGAAAACTCATTTTGAGCTCCCTTGAAGAAATTCTTGAGTATTCCTTGTGTTTCTCACTTATCATGTAAAAAGAAAACCCAAGTGAAGCGAGAAAAATCATCAACAACTACTAAACCATATTTGTTACCGCCGATGCTTATGTAGGCAGTTGGACCGAATAAGTCCATGTGAAGTAGCTCGAGCGGTCTTGTTGTAGTCATGACGTTCCTCGTGGGATGGGGTGCTCCAACTTGCTTCCCAACTTGACACGCGCTACAAGGCTTGTCTTTCTCAAAAACAACATCCTTTAAACCTCGGATGTGATCGCCCTTGAGGAGTTTTTGAAGATTCCTCATACCAACATGCGCTAGCCGTCTATGCCACAACCAACCCATGTTGGTCTTTGCAATCAAGCATGTGTCAAGTTCGGCTTTATCTTTGTTGAAGTCAACAAGGTAAAGCTTTCTCTTTAGCATACCCTTGAATGCAATGGAACCATCACTCCTCCTAGAGACGGTCACACCCTCATTAGTGAACAAGCAATTATAACCTTTGTCACATAATTGAGATATGGACAGCAAGTTATAATCTAAGGAATCAACATGTAATACATGAGAAAGAGTATATTGGGATGATATGGCAATTTTACCAGTATCGAGCACCTTTCCTTGACTATTGTCTCCAAAGTATATGCCCTCGCTTGAATCCTCATTTTCTTCATACTCAACGAACATCCTTCTTTCTCCGGTCATATGGTTGGTGCAGCCACTATCTAGCACCCATTTAGATCCACCGGAGGAATAGCCCAACAAAAACAAATCATGCCTTGGTTTTAGGTACCCATGCTTGCTTGTGTCCTTTTAGGTTAGTCACAAGGGATTTGGGCACCCACACATGAGACTTGGTGTTCCCATGGCGTGGCCCAACATAATGAGCATAAACTTTGCCAAAATTACTTCTCATTAAGACATAAGATGCATCGAAAGTTCTAAATAGCAATTGTTGTTGTTTATATATCGGACTAGTCTGGGAGATCAGACTTGTCCGGATCCTGACCGGACTAGTCCGGTGACCATACGTGTTGGATGCATTAACTTTGGATTTTCCAGTTTGAGAGGGTCTTCCCCTTACATAGGTAATGATTTCCTTGTTATTCTTATGGCTTCTAGCATTTTCCTTTCCACCATACGAATACCCAGTGCCATGTTTGGCGTTAGGAGGTCTTGTGGCCAAGTATGCACTACGTGCATATTTGACCTTCTCCTTGTCAAATATCCCACTTTGGGCAGGATGCTTACCCTTGGTAGAGGTTGACTTATCTTTCAAGCTGGTGTCAACTTTACCACATGTACAAGTAGAAGCACTTTCAGTTTTAATGGGTTGAGAAGGTGATCTTGAAGAGGATGAGGGTCACCTTGCTTGAGTGACTCAACTTGTACCTCAAGGATCTTGTTAACCTTATTAGGTTAGCAAGTTCATCCTTGATTGTAGCATTTGAATCGTTTAACTCCAAGCAAGCTTCCTTGCTTGAAGCTAACTCAAGCTCCAGTGACTTGCTTCACTCCTTTTCAAGCTCTAGGAACTTGTCAAGTTAAACATATTCCTCCTTTTGGGAGATAATCATGTCTTCTTGATGATGTATAAACTTCTCCTTCTCAACAAGTTGATCAAGTAAGAATTTCATTTTTGTGGTTGTTTTCTTATCTAGTCCAATGAGCATATCTTAATTATAGCTAGCAATTTCACTATCACTAGAATAGGAATGTACGGAAGAGGGTTTTGTTGTCACCTTGCATTTACCTTCCCTCGCCATGAGGCAAGTGCCATTCCCCTTCCATGCGCCGAGAGTAGGGTAGAGAGTGGACTTCTTGGATGTCTTCTCGATGGCTATGCTAGTCATCCCTTCTTCTTCTTCGGATGAGGACTCATCATTTGAGTCCCACTCTTTCTCGATATGCTCTTGTTCGACTTGTTTCTTCTTCTTGAAGAATTTCTTGGGTTGAGGCTTTGCTTCTTTGGTCTTCTTCCTATTCTCTTCATATGGGCAATCAACTATAAAGTGGCTATACTCACCACAATTATAGCATGCCCACCTAAACTTTGGCTTTGATCTTTCCTTGTACTTTCCTTCACTTGATTTAGCGCCTTGTCTCTTCTTCATCATATTCTTGAATTCCTTCATGAACAGTATCATGTCATCTCCATCCAAGTCACTGCTTTCATCATCACCGTCTTCTTCTAGTTGAGCTTCTCGAGCTTCTTTTGACAAGGGCTTCAGGGTGGACTTTAGAGCGACCCCTTTCTTCTTTGCCGAGGTGAGGTCGTCAATTTCCTTAACATGTTTGGCTTGTTTGTCCATCATCTCAAAGTTGATGATTTTCCCAAGTAGCTCATTCGGGGTCATCTTTTTGTATCTAGGGCTTTCTAGTATCATTGAGCACAAGGTGACATTGCAAGGCATGAAGGCTCTAAGGATGAGCTTCACTACCTTGTGGTCGTTCCAATTCTTGCTTCCGTATGCTCGCACCTTGTTGATGAGCGTCTTTCAGTAGTTGTACATGTCTTGTGGCGACTCATCTTCTTTGATTGCAAACCTTCCCAGCTCGCCTTCAATCATCTCGATCTTCGCTTCTCGCACATGACGATTGCCGTCATGTGCGGTTTGCAATGTATCCCATATTTCTTTTGCGATCTTGAGTCATCCACTTTTGTAAACTCATCACGACTGAGCGATGAAGTAATGACTGCAGCAGCTTAAGCATTTCAATGGTTTGCTTGCTCTTGGCTAGGCGTGAGCTCCTCATCATCATTAGGGATATCTATTCCTGTGCATACTATGTGCCACAAACTTGGATTGAGAGAATCAAATGCATTTTCATGTTTTTCCTCCACATTGAGTAGTCATTGCCATCAAAATGTGGGGCTTTTCCAAGTGGAATGGATAGATAATGACTGTTGTTAGAATTTAGGCGATCATAGTTAAAAGGATATCGGGAGTAGTCAGTGTGACTACTCCCCTTCTTTTTCTTCTCATCTTCGATTTTCACCTTTCCCTTGGAAAGGGTTTTCTTTCTTAGGAGCGCCTTGAGTTCCAACGTCTCCTCATCGTCATCCTCGAAGTCTTGAATGGCTTCGAGGAGCTTCTCCAATTTCTGGTTCTTGTCTTCTTCAACCTTCTCTTGATTGATGCTCTTGTGTACGTCCTTGATGTCCGACATGATCTCTTCGAGCAGTTAGTCTCCTTTTGAAGAACCTGGCTCTGATACCAATTGAATGTGTCCTAGAGGGGGGTGAATAGGCCTTTTTGAATTTTGTCGGAATCTGCAACACTTAACAACCAGATCAAATCTCGATATATCGGACTAGTCCGGTCGAGTGCGGACTAGTCCAGTGTATACCGTCTAGGTTTATCAAATTTGATCGATTATCTTAATCCTAGGATATGTGCAGTGGAAATATACTTGTAATTGAAGTGTTAAACAATTATGAACTAGGATATACCACAAGTCAATCTTATATTCAATGTTTCAATGTAAAGTAAGCAAGATTGATATGATGTATAAGAACGATGAGCGCAAAGTAAGAACACAAGTACTTTATCCCGTGGTTCGGTTCTCACAGAGGCAACCTACATCCACGTTGAGGAGTCCACAAAAGAACCGGGTCTTCTCCAACCCTACCTCGTCGGATCGCCACGGAGGCCAATCCTCTTCACTTATCACAAAGGGCAAATAACCGAATTCAAGGTGCCTTCTCACACGTTGAGGGCTCCCCAAGATTACAACAAGAACTCCACCAATTACACACTCGAAAGATTACAATGAAAAACCACAGGAGTGTGTTAGGGAATCAAACCAAGAGCTCAATGAGTGATGAACCGTGTCTCTCCAGTGATCCAAAGTGTATCCTCAAGGAATTGATCTTTGTTGCGTTTGATTTCGTGGAAAGATGTGTTTTTGAGGCTCTTGGGAGGTGTGACAGCGCAGGGGGTCGAGAGATTTGAAAGATGGGTTGTGTACACCTATTTATATGGGGTTCCCAAAAGTTACCGTTAGGGTTTAGGAATATCGGACTAGCCGTGGTGGACACCGGACTAGTCCGGTGTACTATGTGTAGCAAATCCTAGGTGTCCTGAAATATCGGACTAGTCTGACTATAAGCGGAGTTGTCCGATTTCGCTTCGGGAAACCTTCGAACTAGTCTGGTGGATATCGGACCTTTCCGGAAACGTGAAACCCTAAGTGAATTGGGGACAAGTCCGCACTTGGAGGACTTGTCCGATTTAGGTCAGAGGGTTTTTCGGACTAGTCCGTGCAAATATCAGACTTGTCCGATTTTGTGCAACTTGTGAAGTGTTTGGAGGACTAGTCCGCATCGGGGAGGACTAGTCCGATTCTAGTCAGAGAGATATCAGACTAGTTTGTGGTGATATCAGACTTGTCCAATCTTGTGCAGAAAGATATCAGACTAGTCCAGTGTCAGTCGGGCTAGTTCGGTCTTGTATAAACTTGTGCAATGTGTGTGATTATTTGTGCTTGAGCTCTTGGGGTGTGTTTCCTTAACACACTCCATACACAATGATGTACTACACTTGTTCCTTGAGCTCTTTTCCACATTGCTCATCATTCTCCCTTCTTTTTGGCACCTTGCTTATTTTCTCATTAGAACCTGTGCTCATCTCAACAAAGTGATTAGGATCTCATTTGCTTGTCATAAATCATCCAAAACCCAAAAGGGATTCCTAGATGCACTTTCACAATGGTCATAATTCACCAAGATTTACTCATTTAAATAGTTTTCTAGAGAAAATCGAGATAAGGGGAAATTTAGGCAAAAACGAGTAAACTTTGAAATCACAATCAAGTATGCAATGTTTCAAGCCAGATTCTAGAGTCAAGTATGTTTAGCTCATTTCTTAGCTCAGAAAACCTCTTTTCATCTAGTGGATTGGTGAAAATATCTGCAAGTTGTTTTTCAGTCCTAACATGTGAAATTTCAATATCACCTTTTAGTGAATGATCTCTTAGGAAATGGTGATGAATATCTATGTGCTTAGTTCTTGAGTGCCCACTAGGTTGTGTGCAATTTTTATAGCACTCTCATTATCGCATATGAGTGGAATATGGTTCAGATTGTAACCATAGTCCCTTAGAGTTTGTCGCATCCAAAGTAGTTGTGCGCAATAACTACCAGCTGCAACATACTCCGCTTTGGCTGTGGAAAGAGCAATGGAGTTTTGCTTTTTAGATGACCATGAAACTAGGGATCTGCCAAGAAATTTACAGGTCCCCAACGTGCTCTTTCTTAATTGTTTCACTTGGAATCACAAGAAGAACTTCAATTCACCCATCATCGACATCTTGAACCTATCTGTCATAATTCTGTTAAATTCTTCACAAAAATACTTATAAGTAGATCCAAAGATAATATCATCAACATAGATTTGACATACAAATAGGTGATCATCAATGTGTTTTGTGAATAGTGTATAATCAACTTTTCCTATTTTAAAGCCATTTTGAGTCAGAAAATCTCTAAGGCACTCATACTAAGCTCGAGGAGCCTGTTTGAGGCCATAGAGAGCCTTACGTAGTTTATAGACATGGTTGGGGTACTCTTGATCTTCAAATCCTGGTGGCTGCTCCATGTACACTTCCTCTTTGATCGGACCGTTGAGAAAGGCGCTTTTGACATCCATTTGATACAACTTGTAGCATATGCCAGTAAAATACGAATGGACTCAAGTCTAGCTACGAGAGTGAAAGTTTCGTCGAAGTCCAAACCTTCGACTTGTGAGTAACCTTTAGCCACAAGTCTCACTTTATGATACACGTGGCGGCACAATCACTCACCATATGAGGGAGGCAGGTCCGGTTCTGAGTGACACGTGGGGCCTTTGAGGGTCTTCAACTCAAATAGGTGGTGTTTCTTTGCACTCTTTGCAGTTCCAAGGGGTACCCGGTACGTAGGATACCGACGGACTGGAAGATAAGAAAACAGAGGCGTTAGATTTAGAAGACAAACAAATGAAAGAGGAAGAGGAACTACACAATGTCATATTAAACCATATCTGCTCACACATTTTAGAAGAGGTGGTCGAGTCTGGTAGTGGTCTAGATAACCTTACTACCAAATTAGTTACCCATGTAACGGGTAAGGATAAAAGGAGGGGGGGTAAGACGAAGCACAGTTAAAATGAAAGGAATGCTATGGAATAGCAATGGGTTTAGAGACCCTAAAAAATTCAGATTTGTATCTGGATCTGACTAAAGAATTTTGTTTGACGTTTATAGGTATATGAGAAACAGGTGTGAATAATTTCACAATGAATTTCCTGAAAAACCTATGTGCTGCAAGGGATTTTATTTGGCATTGCAAAGAACCCCACGGCAGATCCGGGGGGATGATTCTAGGGGTCGACACAAACACATATCACATCGGATCCATAGATGAAGGAGATTATTATATCAAAATACACTTATGTAATAAATCAGATAATTTTAAATGGGCATTGACACTAGTATATGGACCAGCGCAGAATCAGTCCAAAGATAAATTTCTTGCAGAACTGGTTAATGTGTGCTCAAAAGAAAATCTACAAATTCTTATAGGTGGTGATTTCAATATTATGAGACACTCGCAAGAGAAAAACAAAGGTAATTTTGATAGCAGATGGCCTTTCCTTTTCAATGCCGTAATAGATGGATTAGACTTAAGAGAGATCGAGATGTCCAATCATCAGTACACGTGGGCCAATGCATTGCATAATCCCACCTTTGAAAAACTGGACAGAATTCTTGTATCAACAGAATGGGAAGTTAAATATCCATTAGCTACGGTTAAGGCGCTATCCAGGAAAATATCAGACCACGCCCCCTTACTGCTAGATGTTGGTACTACATCCCTAAAAAATTACACACCTACGTTCAAATTTGAACTAGGATGGTTACTTAGAGATGGTTTTATACTGATGGTCCAGACATTATGGGAGAAGCCAGTCCAGTGCCATGATCCGATGGATGTATGGCAATCAAAAATACGAAAAATGCGCCAATATCTTAGAGGCTGGGCGAAAAAAATAAGTGGTGCTTACAGAAAGGAGAAAAAGGAAATTTTAGACGCGGTTGACGCCTTAGATAAAAAAGTTGAGTCCATATTGTTACAACCAGATGAAATAATATTAAAGCAGAATTTACAAGACAGATTAGCAATATTATTAAGAGGTAGAGTGGTATCAACGTGCCAAAACGAAGGACCTATTGGAGGGGGATGCGAACACTGAATACTTCCATTTGGTGGCTAATGGTAAGCACAGGAGAAATAAAGTCTACCACCTCCAAGAAGGGGACAGACAAATAACTGACGAAAATCAGATTATCGAGTTTATTGTCATATATTACAAAAAGCTTTTCGGTCCTCCGGTGGATGAATTATTTCAGCTGGAATGGACCAAAGAGAAGATATTCCCCAAGTCTCAGAGGTGGAAAATGATTTCATTATTGCTGCTTTCACCGAAGAGGAAGTCAAGAAAGCTGTTTTTTCAAATGGGGCATAACAAGGCACCGGGACCGGATGGATTCCCTGCGGAATTCTATCAGGTGTTCTGGGATGTGATTAAGGCAGATCTTATGGCTTTGTTTCACGCCTTCTATGCTCGTAATCTGCAGACCTTTAGATTAAACTTTGGCACTATTATACTATTACCAAAGTGTGTTGAAGCTGCCAAAATACAGCAGTTTAGGCCAATTTGTGTACTAAATGTAAGCTTTAAAATTATTACAAAAGTGATCACGAATAGAGTGATGTCAATTGCCCACAAAGTCATCAGTCCCACACAGACAGCATTTCTACCAGGTCAGAATATAATGGAAGGTGCTGTTATTTTACACAAAACATTACATGAATTACACAAGAAAAAATCGAATGGGGTGATTGTGAAGATTGATTTTGAGAAGGCATACGATAAAGTTAACTGGAGCTTCGTGCGCCAGGTATTAGAGATCAAAGGTTTCTCATCAACATGGTGTGACTGGGTAGACGAGGTTACAAGAGGTGGCCATGTTAATATAAAGGTCAATGATCAGATTAGCACAAACTTCCAAACTAAAAAGGGTTTACGCCAAGGAGATTCGTTCTCGCCAATTCCTTTTAACATAGTTGCAGATATGCTTGCTATTGTTAGAAACCGATCTAAGGTGAATGGGTTAATCTGTGGTGTCATACCGCACCTCGTGAACGATGGGTTATCAATTCTGCAATATGCAAATGATATGGTCATCTTTTTAGAGCATAGTTTGGACCAGGCACACAACTTAAAAATGTTGCTATGTGCATTTGAGCGTCTCTCGGGATTAAAAATAAATTTTCACAAAAGTGAAATCTTTTGTTCAGAGAGGCTCGCGTACATGAACAACAATATGTTGACCTTTTTGGGTGCAGACCTGACGCATACCCATACAAGTACATTGGTATACCAATGCACTTTAAGAAACTAAGAAATAATGATGGGAAAACGATACAAGAGAGATTCCAAAGGAAATTAAGTAGTTGGAAAGGGAAATACTTGTCTGTGGGGGACGTCTCGTGTTAGTCAATTCGGTTCTAACAAACTTGTCCATGTTCATGCTCTCCTTCTCTGAAGTGCCTAAATGAGTACTAGAGAGACTGGATTATTACAGATCCAGGTTCTTTTGGCAAGGCGACAGTCACAAGAAAAAATACAGATTAGCCCGGTGGGACGTGTTGTGCCAGCCAAAGGACTAGGGAGGTCTTGGAGTCCAGAATTTAGACATTCAAAACTAGTGCTTACTTAGCAAGTGGATTTTTAAATTATTCAATGAAGATGGAATATGGCAAAGATTGCTAAAACAAAAATATGTTAAAAATAAAACAATTGGTAAAATACAGTATAGATCAGGGGATTCACATTTTTGGAATGGTCTTATGAAAGTTAAGGACAAGTTCCTACGCTTTGGGATATTTAAGGTAAATAGTGGTACGGGCACAAGGTTTTGGGAGGACAATTGGTTAGGGAATTTTAACCTTAAAGATAAATTTCCCTCACTTTACAGTATTGTTAGACAAAAAAATGCAACCATCGCTCGTGTTTTGAGTACTACTTCGTTGAACATTTCCTTCAGACGGGGCTTGGTAGGAAATAACCTAGAGAGATGGTACAGACTTGTTGGATTGGTTGCTAATGTTAATATAAACAATACACAAGACACTTTGAGATGGGAACTTCACCAAAATGTCATCTTTTCGATTAAATCCATGCACTCAACGTTGATTGCAAATGGTAACGTGTGTAGAAACAAGATGATATGGTCAACTAGGATACCATTGATGTCAGGACCCGCCTTCTGAGGGTCCACTTGTGCATCCCGTACCAATCCCTGGATCAGTAGTTGATATGCACGACATAATAGATCGAGATCCATACAACAATTATTTTTTTATAATCAATAAAAGTCTTACAACCATGTTCTAAATTACATTGGATGTGGTTAGATATGACAACCAAAATAGAAAAATCTTCAAAACAGCGGAGCAGAACGGTGCCATGCCCAACAGGCTGACTTGGGAAGTAGGACTAGACCTAGTCGTCATTCACACACGCTTCAGCTTTTTTGTCTTATGATAAAAACACATATAAAGAAAGAGTGAGTACATAAGGTACTCCGCAAGCCCTAACACAACTCAAGGGGAGGTGTTTAATGCATTGAGGCTTGTAGCAAGGAGAGGCCATACGGCTTAGTTTTGCCGAAAAGCATTTTATGCAAGGTTATCTTTGAAAAGAATTTTGAAATAAGTGGGAGAGGTAGTTGAATCAGTATTATTATAGTTGGCGGGCCCCGGGGGAGTTTCAGACCATCCCGCCAGTTCCCTCACTTTTATATGAGTCTTCGTACCCAAGGCCCTGACGACTCTGGCACACATGCCAACTCTTTCCCAAAACACGGCGGCCTCAGCCACCCACACACACTTCAAGGAGATGTACTAATGCTAATCAATAGAAGACCAAAACATGGTGTGCCAAGACTGTGACAACAGCTATCTGGATAGATTAAGACTCTGCAGAGTTTGTACACTTTACCCACAAGCCATGCACACCTAGCAAGGGTATGACATGACGCTCATCCCATCTTTCCCGCATAACCCCACAATCACACCTCGGCCTAACCCAGCCAGACACCAGACGACCCTCGGTCTCTGTGCCATTTCCTGCTCCACCGTGCCCTCCATGGCTCTCCAGGTTTTCTCTTGTGGTAGTTACCAAAAAGGTAGGGCGAGTCCTGCCCATACAGGTTCTGTGGTTGTACGTAATCACTATGTTGAGGTCAAATAAACTGGTCCTTATATTGGTGAGGCGGCTCCATCTGTCCTTGGGAAAAGGACTAGTTCAAAACACACAACATCGAACTAAACTGAAGTACTCAGCACAAGGCTGGTTCGGAAAACATGGTCATCGAACTATTACTGAAGCACTCCGCGCCGATCGGTGGTTACACCGAATACACAGCTGCAGCTGGTATACCTCTTAGGGAGCCCTCGGCATCCCATCACCATACCCGCCTCGACCACCCTTCCCTTTCACACACACAGTTCATTAATATCCCACCCATATCCTAACTTACACCACCAATCACCTTTAACACATTTCACAATCATGTATACAGTGTGTAGTGGTTCGCGATGCAAACATCGCAGGGGTTCCTAAGCATAGTACTATCAAGGAAGTGCTCACATCACTGCTATAGCGCAGCGATGAAGCTATTAGGTTGTCAAGGGGTTGTGTTGTCAATGTAAAGGAGGGGATTGTGATAGTCACTGCTATTATCGCAACTGATGCAGTGTCTTGTTTCAAGCCGTTGACAGCGAGTAACTATCGTGTTACTGTTTATCGTTGGCTAGTAGCTAACACCGATATTCAGTCATCAACATAGCTCATGCTACCACATCAAGTGGTTCATAGAATAACAACATTTTAAAATAGACATACAGACATGTAATGAAAACAGGCCATAGGTGCGATTACAAAATATAGGTGAAATATGATCAAGGAGTTAGAGCTTGCCTTTACAGTGGTTTATCAAAGTCCTTGTAGTGTTGTTCGTGATCCTGGTCTTGAATATCTCCTCCACGAACTCTCCAATCACTAAGTATGTAGCTTCGCGGAGAAAATACGATTCATCGATAAAGATCCAAGAAATCCAAATAGAACTCCAATAAGTACAAACAATTATTAATTAACATGGTACTAAGATCCCGAGAAGGCTTATCGGGGAATACGTCATTCTACTGGTGGATTATTCGAAAACATTACCATTTTTTTCGTCATCTAAATAATCGTTGAAAGACTATAATGGTTTTATCGCTCTTCTTAGTTTAACTGCTTAATTCTTGGTTTTATCACGATATAGGTTTCTAGTAATAGCTTTTGTCGGTACCTTGTGTACCGGATACCCCTTGGGACTGCAAAGAGAGCAAAGAAACTCCACCCATTAGTGTTGAAGACCTCCGAAGGCCCCATGTGTCACTCGGAACCGTACCTGCCTCCCTTCTATGGTTAGTCCCAGTGCCGCCACGTGTATTATAAAACCGGAGCTACATTCCCTACATGGGAAAGCTCCGGGCTAGATACATGTGTGGCACCCCCGGACCTAACCCCCGACAGAGGGAAGCTCCGGTACCGACAAGTGTACAACAGCTCCGGACCTACTCGTCCAAGACAGTAAGCTCCGGAGCTGCCACACGTCCAACTGCCGGACCTTCAACCTCAACAGGCAGATTGGTGGACCTACAATGGCTCGGAACTTCAAGGAACAATTAAAGACTTCAAGACCTGATTAAGTCTCATTAATGCTATCTTAATGACACACAATCGGATGACCATTAATACCAGTAACGCCACCATCAATGCACGTTACCACACTATTAAGAGGAATTAAGTACATTGATTGTCTATTAAGCATTAGTAACCGCCAAGGCCACATGTCGGGCCATGCTGATGATGTAACGGTCAGTCCTTGTACTATAAAAGGACTGGGCGAGCGATACACAAGGAGGCTGGACTCACGCCTAAGACACACGAGCTCAAGACACTCTAGTCTTTGACACTCAAGCGCTCAGACGCTCAATACAACAGTAACACACCCGTGGATTAGGGTATTACGCTCAGGCGGCCCGAACCCCGTAAATCCTCATGTCAACTTACCACCTTGTTCTAAGTCTTTGCGCGCCCCAACCGAACTACAAAACTCTGCGGGCTGCCAACGGTAGTACCGGGAGAATTGCCGGAATCACCCTCCGACAGTTGGCGTGCCAGGTAGGGGGTGCCTGAGATTCAAACATGGTGACATCTGGTGCTAGATCGTCCAACGGTAACCATGCTACGCAACCCGCTAGGAGCAATCCCTCCAACATGCAGTAACAAGCAGGTGCCGTGGCTACAGCAGGAGCCATGCCACCGCCGCCACCATCTGCTATGGCGAACCAAGCTGGACAGCGAGATGGGGCGTCTGCATCGGTCACTGCATCGGCGAACAACAACCCAGAACACGCGCTTCATGTTGCGCGTGCTCTTCTCCAACGTCCACCATCTCCAGGAGCATCCCAGGGTGCAATGGAGTAGTGGAGAGCTGATGTGGATCATTTGGTTGCAGCAGCAGCCGATCGCATCATAAATCAAGGTCCTCCCCCGTCAGGGCGGGCCCAATCACAGCATCGGACCTTGTTGGGCAGACTCGGTCTGCACGCTTCACAGCACAGGAGGCGTGCTGCATCTCAACAGGCGACGTCACTGCCTTTCGGGGCACGACGTACCCACATGATAATGAGGCTTTCGACTCATGACCTCCGGGCTTAGCTCGATCGTCGTTATCGACAACAGGACAACCGCGTCCACATCGAGCATGCTCGCGAGAGGCGAGAGGCTCGGGACAACCCTGCTCCTGAGGGAGAAGGAGGAAGTTGTTCTGCCTTGGCCATGCACCTACCCATGGTCAGATGGACGAAGAAGTTCCGGCCCCACCTGCTAGAGAAATTTGACAGGATTGTCAATCCCGTCGAATTTCTCCAAATCTACTCCACTGCAATCCTTGCGGCTGGAGGCAACGAGGCCGTGATGGCCAATTATTTTCCTTTGGCTTTAACTGGGACCGCCGGGTCTTGGTTCATGAGCCTTCCGCCTGACTCCATCAACAATTGGGCGGAGTTGTGCCAACAGTTCACCGCCAATTTCGAGAGCTCATATATCGGACCAGGCACATAACTGGACATTTTTGCTGTCAAGGAAAAAGGGGGAGAGTCCTTGTGATTTTTCATCTAGAGGTTCTCCCAGGTACGAAATACCATTCCTCTATCTCAAGCGCCTCTGTTATTGTAGCATTCAGGCAGGGCGTTCGAGACAAGAAGATGTTGGAGAAGCTGGCGACCAAGGAAGTCACCAGCATCATGAAACTCTTCAGCTTGGCAAACAAGTGTGCCAAGGCTGCTGAGGGCGGTGAAATGCACTCCCAACCACCTCCGGAGACCAACAAAAAGTCCTCCAAGGGTGAAAACACTACCTCCAAGAGTGGCAAGAAGAAGAAAAAGTCCAACGGCAAGAAGAAGCCATCGGTCGGCACACCTACTGCTGCAGCTGCTGCAGCTCCGGGTGGCCGGGAGCCACGCCCTGAGAAACGACCTCGGCCGTCGTCTGAAGATGGTGGCAGCTCCAAGATATGGTGTCCTATACACAAGATGAACAACCACAACCTGGAAGGCTGCTGAGAGGTCCAGGACCTCGCCGAGCGCTACAATAAGCGCCGGGAAGAAGCTCCTTTCCGTCAAAGGGAAGGAAAACAAAAAGTCAATGAAGCTCCGGCTGAAGAGGAGTTAGGCTTTCAGGACCCCAAAAAGGTCTTGAAGGTTGTTTACACCTCCGTTGATGACGACTCCGATGTCTCCAACAACGAGCGTTGGAAGACCATGAACACCATCTTCGGTGGTTTGTGGGACATCACCTCCTGTCGTGTCCTCAAGACAATGTGGCGGGACATGGCCTCTGTAGCTCCCACCGCCAGGGCAGAGCCTCATCAGAAGTGGCTGGATACAGCCATCACCTTTGATGCTTCGGATTGCCCGCGGATCATGATCGGAGTTGGTCAACTTCCTCTGATGGTATATCCGACCATCAACAACATCCAACTCCACCACGTGTTGGTGGACGGAGGTTTGGGGCTGAACCTCATAAGCTTTGAAGCCTTCGTCAAGCTTCAACTCCGACCTTCGGATCTTTGCCCCTCCTGACCTTTCTCCGGAGTAGGTCCGGGGGCCATCACTCCACTCGGTGCCATTACTCTCCCGGTGACCTTCGGGACTCGGGAGAATTATAGGACCGAGAAGTTGGTCTTCGACATGGCGCAGATCAACTTACCATTCAACGCCATCTTGGGCAGGCCAGCCTTGTACAAATTCATGGCTACTGCTCCTTATGGCTACTTGGTGTTGAAGATGCCAACACCCTCAGGCGTTCTCCGAATCCGCGGAGATCGCACCGCCGGAGTTACTGCTCTGAAAGAACTCCACGCACTTGCTACAGCGCAGGAGGAAGAATCTGGAAAGGAACAAGCTCCGAAACCCTCGAGCATTCTTCATCGAGGCTCAACCTCCGCACCTCCTGTGCAACCAAGCGGTGACACCGACATTCCCATCAAAGTCGTCCAAATTGGTTCTGACACCGCTCAGACCACTCGTAGATCGGGGGGTCTGAACGACAAATAGGAACTCGTGCTCATCACTTTCCTCTGGGCTAATGTCGATGTGTTTGCCTGGAAACCGTCACAAATGCTTGGGATCCCTAGGGAAGTTATTGAGCACAATCTGAAGATTTATCCCGATGGTCGGCCTGTACATCAGAAGCCCCAGAAGCAGTCAGTAGAGCGACCAAACTTCATACGTCAAGAAGTGAAGACGTTGCTCAAAGTTGGATTCATCCAGGAAGTCTTCCACCCAAAATGGTTGGCAAACCCAGTCGTTGTACCTAAGGCCGGCGGGAAGCTTCGGATGTGTATCTACTACACTACACTGAATAATGCATGTCCAAAGGATCCATTCCCACTACCTAGAATAGATCATATAGTGGATTCCACCTCCAGGAGTGAATTACTGTATTTCCTAGACGCATATTCTGGGTATCACCAAATCAGAATGTCTAGGGAAGATGAAGAGCATACTTCCTTCATCACAGTAGATGGATTATATTGTTACACTGCCATGCCATTCGGTCTCAAAAATGCTACTTCAACATTTGTACGAGCTATGTACAAAAATTTTGGAGAGCTCAACAGAGATGTAGTGGAAGTGTACGTCAATGACATCATCGTCAAGATCAAGAACAAGGAGTCATTCCTTGACACCTTGCAAGCTGTCTTCGACAAATTGCGAATCACACACACGAAGTTGAACCCAGACAAGTGTGTCTTCGGGGTTAGCTCCGGAAAGCTTCTTGGATTTTTGGTGAACAACCGATGAATAGAAGCGAATCCGGCGAAGATTAAAGCTATTGAAGACATGCGGCCACCAACCCGCATCAAGGACGTCCAAAAGCTGATTGGATGTCTAGCTGCCCTCAGCCAGTTCATCTCAAGACTGGCAGAATGGGGGCTACCCTTCTTCAAATTATTGTGGAAGTCCGGAACATTCCAATGTTCTGAAGAAGCAGAAAAGGCTTTCCAAGAGCTAAAGCAGCTACTCACCACTCTACCAACTTTGGTAGCTTCAGATCCTGGTGAGCAACTTCTGCTTTACATTTCTGCAACTGACGAAGTTGTCAGCATGGTCCTGGTTGCGGAAAGACCAGAACCATCTCCAGTTTAGGGAGCCAGACCCCTTCGGGAGGGTCTGAAGCTACCTGAAGGCTAGTCTGGGTCCCAGCCCCCAGACCAGGATCCTCAAGGCGAGACGCCAGAGGATCAACCTCCTTCAAGTGGAGGAGTTACTATTGCCGAACAAGAAGATCTGGATCCCTCCGGGAAGGTCCAGGTCACTTCAGAAGAAGCTCCAGACATCCCCGAAGAAGGTCTGGACCCCTCCGGGAGGGTCTGGGTAGATGAGGAGGAAGCTCTGGGCCCCTCCGGGAGGGTCCAGACAGTCCAGCGCCCAGTGTACTTCATCAGCGAAGTACTTCATGATGCCAAGACTCGGTACTTAGAGGTGCATAAGCTGCTCTACGCAGTTCTTATTTCCTCTAGGAAGCTTTGTCACTACTTCCAAGCTCACAAGATTTTAGTGGTAACCTCTTATCCACTGCATGTAATCTTGTATAACCCCGTATAATCTTGTATAACCCCAACCCTACGGGGAACATTGCAAAGTGGGCAGCAGTATTGGACGAGTTCGATCTTGAATTCCTCCCAAGAAGAGCGATCAAGAGTCAAGCATTGGCGGACTTCGTGGCGGAGTGGACCCCCTCTCCATTAAATCCTGGGGGCCCCAGTGAGTAGAAGCCGGAACCTAGGGTTCCGGTCTTCATCGAGCCTTACTGGACTCTCTACTTCGACGGCTCCGTGCAGAAGCAGGGGGCCGGAGCTGGAGTCCTTATCCTCGCTCCGATCGGGGAGAAGGTTAAATACATGGTTCACCTTGACTTCAAGGTGACCAACAACATGGCGGAGTATGAAGCACTAATCTATGGGCTCAAGGTGGCACTATCATATGGTGTCAAGCAGCTGTTGGTAAAGGGAGACTCGCAGCTCATAATAAAACAAGTCAAAGGTGAATGCTGCTGCAACAACCCTCAACTAGCTGCATATCTACTTGAAGTTTAGAAACTTTAGAAGGACTTCAATGTCCTGGATCTTTGCCATGTCCAGCGTCTCAACAACGCTGAAGCTGACAAACTATCGACGAAAGCTTCAACCGGAGCTCCGGTTCCCGACGGAACCTTCGTCCAGAGATTGTCAAGACCAACAGCTCAGCCTGTCGAACTGAGCGAAGGGGGCGATACCAGCACCTCGAAGCTGGCGCCCCCAGTGGCCTTTTTACCATGGCATCCATCAAGGGTCGTAGGTGCTGGAGGAAGCTCCAAGCAACCCAGCACGCAAGACTCAGATGCTCAAGTTAGCTCCGATGCATGGATCTCAGAGATCCGGAGCTACTTGAAAGATAGCATCCTTCCTGAAGATAATGTATCCGTTGACCGGATAGTCAGATTGGCTAAAAAATACACACTGGTAGAAGGGTTCTCTACCGGCGTGGTGCCAACGACGTCTTAATGCGGTGCATTACAAGGGAAGAAGGCCACAAGCTCCTCGCGGAAATCCATGGAGGCGAGTGTGGGAACCACGTGTCTTCCCGCACGCTGGTCAGTAAAGCCTTCCGGCATGGTTTTTACTGGCCTACAACAGTCCACGATGCAACCGAGCTAGTGAAGAAATGTGAAGCATGCCAGTTCCATGCAAAGCAAATTCACACACCAGCTCAACCTCTACAAATGATACCTCCTACATGGCCATTCGCTGTGTGGGGGATGGATATCTTGGGACCTTTCCCAAGAGCCGTCAGAGGTTACAAGTTCTTGTATGTCGCCATCGACAAGTTCACCAAGTGGCCGAAAGCAACTCCAGTTGTGACAATAAACAAGCAATCAGCTATCAACTTCTTGCAGGCCATAGTATGCAGATTTGGAGTCCCAAACAAGATCATAACTGACAACGGGACCCAATTCACAAGCTCTGCATTCCAAGGATATTGTGAAGACCTCGGCATTCAAGTCAGCTACGCCTCCGTAGCTCACCCGGCAAGCAATGGCCAAGCTGAGAGAGCAAATGCAGAAATCCTAAAAGGACTCAAGACGCGCATATGAGCGCCTGAAAAAACATGAAGCCAACTGGATTGAAGAGCTTCCGCCCACCTTGTGGGCAAATAGGACAACTCCAAACCAGTGAACTGGAGAGACACCCTTCTTCCTGGTGTACGGAGCTGAAGAAGTCCTTCCTCCGGAAATCACCTTGGCGTCACTCCGGGTCTGGACCTTCGACGAAGCCATGTAGGACCAGCTCCGGTGCGAAGACCTTGACCTCGTTGAAGAGGGAAGGTGCCCAGCAGCTGTTCAAAATGCACGATACCGCCAAGCGCTCTGGCGTTATCACCAAAAGCATGTGCATAATTGACAGCTCGAAAAAGGTGATCTGGTGCTACAAAGAATACAAACTCGAGAAGTGTTAAACAAACTCTCCCCCAGCTGGGAAGGACCCTTTCGAGTGATCGAAGTACCCCGTCCCAGATGCGTTCGCTTGGCAACCAATGATGGGACACCGCTCCCTAATCCTTGGAACATTGAGCACCTCCATAAGTTCTACGCTTAATATCACGGAGGTGAGTCTGTAATTACATAAGATGTATGTTATAGCATCATTGTAAAGAGTTGGGTAGCTCCTCCGGGAGAACAGCCGGACCTTTACCGGAAGGTCTGCAAGGTTCAGGCAACACTTGACAAAGTCTCAGAACTAAAAGTGTAGCTAGTTACCCTGGGTCAAACAAGAAATGTAACACACCTAGCCTGGTTTTGTACCCTAAGAGTGTACTTGTTTCGCCTGTACCCCGGACCTATAATAAAAGACATCATTATGTGAAAACAGACTCCACGTGCATTTATTTTACACAGGCTCAATATTTTTTATTTTTATTATTCTTGTCTATAACAAAGTTGTGCAATTCTCAAGAAACTTTACCTCGAACAATTCATGTATAATACAAGTCACTTTGTTAATTCTTTCTGTTCTTAACATTGTTGAATGGCCTACTCACCAAGCCAATCTAGGTCCAGAGTGTGCTATCGACATAGCCTGGTCCTGCACTCTAAGTACGCCACTCTACCTACACCCCGGCAGGCCTGAGTAAGGTGAGTCCAGAAAACGATCGGGCCTGGAGGAGATAAGAAAATGCACTTGATCATATATAGAATTTTGGTCGACCTAAAAATTTCTTTTGGGAATAGTAAGCCACAAAGGAGTTATAGATAAGAAGTGGATTTTACTATTTTTCTTGACTTCAGTGTGCAGGAAAAAGAAAGATCTCATGATGATGGTGGATGACGCCAGAGCTATCAAAGCTTCGACAGCCCCTAAGGTGACCCGCTGTCGATGTTTTAAACATTGATAGTAGGCGTCGCTGGAGCTACCAAGTTCCGGCAAATTCAGGGGGACAACCGTCAACGTGAAGAAAAGATGATAGAAGGACACCCTAATGGGATCTGATGTCGACGCTCTATGTGTTGACAATGAACGCTGTCGGAGCTACTAAGCTCCGACAACCCTAGAGGACCAGCTGTCGACGTTCTATGCGTTGATAAAGGTCGCTGCTGGAGCTACTAAGCTCCGACAACCTCAGGCGGCCCTGCTGTCAAAGACTTCGGAGCTACACTCTACAACTTGAAGCACTCAAGTCTTCAACAAAATGCTACATCCTTTTGGTACATGTTCACAATCAAATTGTGTACATCTACCAGGGGGCCAGGTGGGACAAAGGTGTTGAAGACAAAAAATGAAATTCATAAAAATTTTGGATTTCATTCATCTGAGGACAAGAGATTACAACATTGAGGAAAAGAAGAGAAGATACAAGCGGGAGATACAAAGAGAAAGTCCTAAGTCCTATGGAAGAACGAGGCGACCTTCTGGGCAACCTCCGACACGCTGGCCTTGGCGGCATCTCCCTCTCCGTCAATGGGACCTTCAAGCATCGGGTCTAGTGGGAAGTGAGGATCTCGGCTTGTGTAGCACGTCAGCATGTACTCTGTGACGTTCTTCGCCAGGGATTGTCCATCAGTTTCCAACTGGTCCACGATGACATCGCCCATCTTGTTGAGCTTGTTGCCCGCCGAGCTCAAT
The DNA here is from genome assembly GCA_036927565.1 of Tuctoria greenei. Classification (NCBI taxonomy): domain Eukaryota; kingdom Viridiplantae; phylum Streptophyta; class Magnoliopsida; order Poales; family Poaceae; genus Tuctoria; species Tuctoria greenei. Next base: position 66,886,351 of record JAYESD010000005.1, read on the forward strand.
GCCTGGTCCAACTCTGGCTCCGGATCGTCCAGACGCACAGGACTAAAGCCCAGAGGCATCAGCGCGTCATTGGCTTTGCCCAAGAAGTCCCATACTTGTTGGGACTCTGCAGCCCTTGAGCCCCGCACCTCTTCCAGGGACCTCTTGGTCGCCGCAAGCTCCGAACCCTCCCGGGCAAGGCGCTCGACCTCTTTGGCATGCTGCTGAATTTTTTCAGCAACTTGCCTTTCGAGTTTAGCAAGCTCCTCCTCCTGGACGTGGATCTTGTTCTGGCGGTCGACTAGGTCTCTCTCCCGACCCCGCACTTTCTTCTCCCTGGCAGCAATTTCATTCTCCCTCTTGGTGAGGTCCTGTCCCCGCTAACAAGCCTTCTTCTCCTCGCTCTCGCAGCGCTCCTCCAGCTTTTTGGTGCGCTCCGCGAGGCTCTGAGTAAGCTCCTCCTCCCTCTTCACGAGGTAATCGCGCAGCTCCAGGAGTTTTTTCTCTTCGTCTTCGAGCTTTTTCTCCCGCTCCTCAAGAGCCTCCCGGCGCTTGATGAGGCTGTCGTGGATGGCGTTGCGCTTCTCCTGGCGATCATTCGCTGCTTCATTAGCAGCCACGGCCAGTTCGTGGATGGCCCAGGACTAGTTGTCGAGGGATCGCACCATGCTTTCCCTCTCATCCAGCAGCTGGCCCCAATACTCCATCCGGGCCTTCTCCCTTTTCACCCACTCCTTGTCGTCGGCCAGCCTCGTCTGCTCCAGTTTGGTCTCGAATTGGAGCCGGTTGTGCCACCTCCTAAGGTTTTGGCGCTCCTCCTCGAGAGCCTTGCTATCGTGGTAAAAGGCCAGCTGAACCTGATGAAGGTTGGAGCAGGCATTGTCGATGGATAACGACAAAGGGATCAGCTCTAGACCTGCTGGGGTCCTCTCCACTGGCTCCAACGGGTTCTCCATAACAAAAATCGGGTCCTACTCTACAAGAGCAGTCCCCTGAGCTTCCGTGGCACTAGGGCCGCCCTACGGGATAGCCTCGGTCGTCGCCGAGGAAGGTCCTGCAACGGAATTTTCCACCTCCGAAGTCGGCTCCGAAGGTCCCGCTGCCAGGTCATCAGCCACTGGTCCCTCAGGCGGAGGACCAGCAACTTCGTCTTGGCACCCTGGCTCAGGTGCGAGCACTTCCGGAACCACCACCTCCAGGGCAGGCGTTGAAGATTTGGCCAGAGCTGAGGCCACTTCTGGCTCCGATGTTGGTGCTTCCTCCACTGCCAGTTCAGGAGCTGGCGCTTTGACCTCCACTGGCTTGGGCACCAGCACCTCCGCGACGACCGGCTTAGGTGCCAAAACTTCATGAACCACCGGCTACACCGCCGAGGCTTCAACAACATCCAGCTCTAAGACCAGAACTGTAGCTACCTCCGGCTTTGGGGCCGGAGCGTCTATCATCACAACATCCAAAACCGGAGCTTCAACCTCCAGAGTTGGTGCCGCTGGTACATCTTCATCCCCGTGGTCCGGCACTACCACGAGAGCTTCAGGAGATGACTCGAGGTCAAGGACCACGACAGCTGGCGCCGGAGCTGCCGCAACCTCAGTCACCACCTGGGGCAGTGCTGGAACTGGAGCCAAAGCCTTTGCCTGCACAGCATCAGCTGCTATTGCAGGAACTAGAGCTTCAGCCCCTTTATTGGATACCCTATGGATGAAGGACGAAGAAACTCAAAATATGATTACAACAAAAACAACCAAATGAGGTAAAAAAGCAAATTTACCTTGGGAGACTTCCGCTCCAGCTAGCACGGAACCTCTTCGTCGGACGCTCGAAGCCCGACCCAGTCGCAACTAGGGTAGTAGCTCCAGAAGGCCCTCCAGAGCTTGCTGCTGCCACCAACGACGTCTTGGTTGAGGCCCCCTCGACTAAGAAGGACCCTCGGACCTAGAGCCCTTAGATGGCTCCGGTGTTGGGGTCACCTGGGCGGAGCCGGCGTCCCAGGGAGACACTGATGCTAGAGTAGTTGTCGCCATCGAAGACCACCCCCGCCAGGGAGAAGGATCTGTTGTGGAAGGAGCAGGCCTGACGGACCTCCCGTCAGCGTACTTCAACTTCCTCTTACGGCTCGAGTGCTCGGCCAACTCTTTGCCCTTGCCCACGACTTTAACTCTTTGTTTCGGAGCAGAAGCACGGCCACCCTCAGAAGTTTCGGGGATCGCCAGCTTGGTGGTCGGACGCCTCTCAACTTCACTGAAGTCGTCAAGCACTGGAATCTTCCGCCGGAGCTCCCTGCTGAACTCCGCCTCCATGTTCAGAGGGAGGAAAGCCGCCAGCGGAGACAAGTCGTCGCCCTCAACGTCCATGCCGTGCTGGAACTTCTTGAGATGAAGCTCCAAAGCTGCGCCTTCCAGGTTGGACTTCAAACCGGTCTTAATCTAGTCATCGTCCATCACACTATTGAGGGCCCAGGTGAGCTTCTCCCTCTTCTTCAGCAGAGCCCACCTGTTGACCAGGAAGTTGCAGAAGACCGCCTGGGGAGTCAACCCTCCTTCCACACATTGGCGGATCCTTGTCAGGGCAGGGTTGAAGGTGTCCGATAGTACCGGAACTTCGCTCCAAGCTTCAGTGCCGACATTGGGGAGGCCTTCGGGTAGCTCCAACTTCTCGTGCTCCTCTGTCGTGATGACAATCCAATCCTTCTTCCAGTCGTCCCACTTGCCGGAATGGAACGACCTCAAGTACTTGTACGGGCACTTCTTGCGCTTCACAATATAATAGAAGCCAAGGTACTCGTCACTCTTGTTAGTGGTGTGGTTGGTGAAGAAGGTACGGAAGTGCTCGATGCAGGGGGAATACCCACCCACATCTCAAAGAAGTGGACGAAGGTTGACACCAGAAGAATGGAGTGGGGGCCAAGGTGGTACATCGCAGCACGGCGGGACGAGAGAGGAAAAGCAAGTGAAAGTTGGGAGGATTATAGCGCAAGTTCAAATGAAGGTGTAAGGAATCCCCAAACGGTGCGTGTTTTCCTTCTTAAGTAAGCCCCCACAACGATTGGATGGAAACCGCAAAGGAGCCGACGATACAGTTCAAAAACTTCACCCTGCCAATGACAAGGGGGCCCGGGGCCACCCAAGCGATCAAGCCGAGGTCTTTACCCCAAGAGAACAATTCATCATGAGAGGCGGGAAACCCAAGGGCGGCGGCCTGACAGGGCGCGCGGAACCGACACAGTTTTCATATTGGGAACCGGCGACCTTCAATTGCGTGAGATCCGCTTGCTCAGATCTCACCTGCCACATCCTGGATATGCCACATGGCGATGGTTTAACTTCGAACCACCACCCCAACGGCACATCCAAAAACCCTTGAAGACACGTTCGGAAATCGAAAGATGGAACCACCTCCGGCCAAATGACTTAATCCAAAAGGTCTCTCCCAGAGGTGGGCCCAGGGGGCCATTGTCGGTACCCTGCGTACCGGATACCCCTTGGGACTGCAAAGTGAGCAAAGAAACTCCTCCCATCAGTGTTGAAGACCTCCAAAGACCCCACGTGTCACTCGGAACCGGACCTGCCTCCCTTCTATGGTTAGTCCCAGTGCTACCACGTGTATTATAAAACCGGAGCTACATTCCCTACATGGGAAAGCTCTGGGCTAGATACCTGTACGGCACCCCCGGACCTAACTCCCGACAGAGGGAAGCTCCGATACCAACACATGTACAATAGCTCCAGACCTACTCGTCCAAGACTGTAAGCTCCAGAGCTACCACACGTCCAATTGCCGGACCTTCAACCTCAACAGGCAGATTGGCTGACCTCCAAAGGCTCAGACCTTCAAGGAACAATTAAAGACTTCAAGACCCGATTAAGTGTCATTAATGCTATCTTAATGACACACGATCGGATGACCCTTAATACCAGTAATGCCACCATTAAGGGACGTTACTGTGCCATTAAGAGGAATTAAGTACATTGATTGTGTATTAAGCATCAGTAACCGCCAGGGCCACATGTTGGGCCAGGTTGATGATGTAACGGTCAGTCCTTGTACTATAAAAGGACCGGCCAAGCGATACACAAGGAGGCTGGACTCACGACTAAGACACACAAGCTTAAGACACTCTAGTCTCTGACACTCAAGCGCTCAGATGCTCAATACAACAGCAACACACTCGTGGAGCAGGGTATTACGCTCAGGCGGCCCGAACCACGTAAATCCTCGTGTCAACTTACCACCTTGTTCTGAGTCTCTGCGCGCCCCAACCGAACTACAAAACTCTGCGGGCTGCCAACGGTAGTACCGGGAGAATTGCCGGAATCACCCTCCAATAGCTTTATATGGTTATGTTGACATGTCTTCAAAGCTTGGGGTTTAACAAGGTTTTCTTCAAGCTTCCAATCATTTACATGGTTTATGGAGACTAATGCAAACTCACTAGTTTATATTATAAATTACTTATATTACGAGCTAACCACAACTTCTATGGGCTTCTTATAGTATACTTACTAAAGTTCTTCTAATGCAAGTCTCACTTATTTTGGAGACTAATCCCGAGTTCTAACATTTCCTAGCACATCGTACATTTTTACTATGAGCTAGTGAATGACTTATTGTTCTGTGTACGTCTCTAAACCTTTTGTGTTAATAACATGTTCTAAAATCCTTAGGCCTATTCTTGATCTTTTCTAACATGAGCTCGACCTTCCAGTGAACTACTAACGACAAGTTTATTCTATGTGCATGAGTTTCTTTTACCTAGTAGCTCCCTAACGCATACACTAGTTATTTTAGAGCCTAACTTAGGTTCTAACATCTTCTAGTTAATTGGGTACTTTATTATCACCTATCAAATGTGTTATTAGTTTATAATATTACCCCTAGGTGCAACTTATTATCATTATGGTCTGCAATGTTAAAATATTCTAGGATTTCTACTAAATATTGCTATTGCGATTTACTTTATACAGAGAGTTTGGGTTGTATTCCTATTAATTCATAGTCATTTAAATAATTTTCCTATGAATATAATAATTAATTTCTATCCTTCCTTAGTCTATATTATCCATAAATGACTATCACTATATCTTAGATGTCAAATACTATTTCTAGACATTTTTGGATAAATATTGGTGGACCTATTATTTTATTTAGTGGTTACATGTCATTTTCTCGTAGCAATTTAACAATTTTTGAGATTTCTATAATTAATTTTCCATTCCATAATTTATTTAGGCTACTAATCATGTCTAATATATTTAAGGGTTTATTACCATTTGTTTTGGAATTTTCTAGAATTCTTTTACATTTGGAGATGTTGTTTAAATGATGTTATGTACATTAGCCTAGTGTACCCAACACTTTATGCGCGAGAACAGAGGCTGCAAGGTGGGCCTTGACTGAGTGTGTGCACAAGTGGGGTAGCCATAGCAAATAGATGTACAGGCGAGGCTGACTGGTGGGCTCCACGTGGCAGTGGGGATGGGCGACAGCTCAGTGGACTTTGGGCCTAGCCCATGGCTCATGTGGCATTGGTCTAGGTGGACCGAGCCCACGTAGCACTTTGATGCGGGACAAGGCTAGCGTGGCGCCCTTGTGCCCACGTGGTGGCCAAGTGGTGGCCACGTCGGCTAGTTTGGCTGAGGTGGCGTCTAGGTGGCAGCCACCTGTGCACCACGTGGCGCCACCTAGGCGCTGCACTGAGGAAATAGGGAGGAGGTGGCGCGTTACCCCGGGAGCTCGCCGGCGGCAGCTTCGTGCGGAATGAGCAGTCTCCCCTCCATTGGTGCTGTCGGGAGCACGTTCAGGGGTGCATAGATGCCCTTCGTTGTCTCGCTCGGCCGGGACGGCGCCCATGGTGACCAACAGCTAGCCACCATAGCAAGTTGGGGTGGCGCTCGGTGAAGGAGGTGTGGTTGAGGGATTTCGGAGCGACGAGTTGTCTGACGCGTGCGCGAGCTTGCGGTGCAGCTTATGGCAGGCTTGGCTACGTCAGAGCGGCGCTCTAGATGGCCGGCGGCGGGTCATGGCGCCGGGCACATCGGCACATCATCAATCTACCTAGGTGTGCGAGTCCTTGACAAACCAGTGTGTCAGGTGTGTGTTCTCGGATGTGAAGAACGTGACAATGTTCTCTGACTAGCCGGGGAGGACCCTACGGTGGTTGGCGACGGCGAGCGGCGGCTGTGCAGGGCGGAGGCAGGCGTGCGCTCGTCGACCTACTCGTGCGGACCAGAGCTCGGCGCACAAAAGTGTCGGGGGGGGCATTCCTGAGTGCGGTGAGCGTGCTGGTGCACTCGTACAGGTCGGGTAGGGCTCAACAGTGGTGGGCGACGGCCGACGGCGCCGGGGAAGACAGCGGCGCGTCGCGTTCTCACACCAGAAGGCATCCCACAATGCCGCGATATACCTGTACCATCTACATGCTACAGCGAGTCTAACGGGCAAGGTGGCTTTGGCTGAACGACCCCATAGCTTGCCGGCGGCAATGGCATGCGGTGGCACCAGGCGCGGGTCCATCGAAATCTATTCTGTGGCGCACTAAGTGACAAGGAAATGAACGCTCTACGCATTCTAGGATATGGTAAAGCAACGGTAGTTGTTAATTGGATTACCTCAGCTCCATCCGGTCGGAACGACGAGGTTGCCAGCGACGAGGAAGAAGGTGGGGAATGGTGAAATTCCGCTCGGTGATGGATGTGCGAGATTGGTGGTGTTCTTTGGGAGTGAGAGAAATAGCGTGCGAGCTAATGGGTGAAGGAGAGGCGCCATTTTATAGAGGGTAAGAGGCGGTTCGAAGAGTTGGCGGCCGACTCTGTTTCTAGCACAGGCAAAGGCGGTGCCGCGGTTTCCGTGGTGCGCGCGCCATGCTTGCTAGCTAGAGACTATCATACACGACGCGACGTGATGTCGGAGCCAGGCGACGCGATGGGTGGAGTCCTTTTGTCGGAATTCGTGGTCGAGGCGGTGGCACGGCTTTTGGGCACGGATGGTATGCGCGGCAGGCTGGCAGGGTCGTGATGTGGTCAATGGGGCCATGATGGCAAGGCCGCGAGGTGAGCCGTGCGAAGCTGGCGCGGTGCCAGTGCCCCAGGCGGCACCCGCGCGACATCCCGTTGCGGGATTCCTGGGCACGCGGTCGGGCTCAGAGGGGGAACCGAAGGAAGAAGATGGGCAGTTCGTCCGTGGCCCTTGATGGACCGGGCCGGCAGAAAAAGGAGAAGAGACCGTGGGCCGCACCAGGAAATAGAGAAGGGAAAAAGAAGAAGGCAGGCCGGGCTTGGAATGGAAGCAGGAAAGGTTTTAGGTTCTTTTTCCTTTTTATTATTCGCTTTGGAATGTGAATTTTAATTCATGTTTGTAATCAGATTTGGCTTATACTTGCGCGGCTCGCATTTGCATAAATTTATTTTCTAAATAATTTGTTTAGTTATTCGTTGCTTGTTTTCATGAATATATTTGAATCCATTTTGTCAATTGAATCATTATTTAGCATATATGTATGTATATATATATATACACACATATATATACATATATATATATACATATATATATATACATATATATATATATTCATGTTACATATATGTATTATTTAATTATTGCCTCTGGTTTTAGAAATGAATTTTGATCGCTTTGCGCTAAACCTCTTTGGTATTTAATCAACAAATTGTTCTCTTTATTTTCTATCTTAATTAGTGGTGAGCTAACGTATACTTGTGTATATGCGTATTATGATACCCTTTCCACTTTCAAATTTATTTTTGTTTGGTTCAGATTTATTATATTCGTGATTTGTTTAAAAATTTTAACTTAGAGTGATTTTTATCTTTGTTCAAAATTTGGGCTGTGACAAATCTACCCCACTTAAATAGAATCTCGTCCTCGAGATTTGAAGAATGTCTTAGGTAGGTATTGGTTTATTTTATAAGTTTGTTATTATTATCTTGAGACGATCGTTTCTTTAATCTTGATGTCACTGTGCCATATACGCACTTGTCTATATTTCCACAATGCCGAGCATTTGTACAGCTGGTTCTTGATATCCATAATCAAACTGTTGGTACATTACGTCATGCATTACTTGGTTCTTGGGTTTAGTAGGTGTCATATGTTTGCTAGCAGACCATGTTTGGCGTGTAGGTGTCTCCTTGTCTGCTACTCAAGGCAACAAACTATAGTTCCCATTGTTGTAAATGGTATGTCTAGTTATGGAGTCAGCATGCCTTATTTCTCATTAACCCATTGGTACCTCATGCTGGTGTCTCCCTAGGGTACACACAATCACTACCATGGTGGTGAATTCTTATGGTGGTTGTTTGTTTATTGTTATCATTGACTACCTCTGGTTCCGATTTCTGCCTCTTAGGGTCCTTACTACGGGCTGGACCGCATAATGACGTTCTTTCCTCTCTGACCATACTAGTGCTGCTCAATATCCTGTATCGTAAAGGGTCCTGGAAGGTGACATCATCAGACTTTGTGGGGTCCACTACCATGACTTGGGCTTTTAGGGCTTCTCCAAAGAAGGTTTGCTTCTAGCTCCTCTACTTCTATCTTGTCCATACTACTCAAGAAGCAGACTGATATGTTGGTCAATATGAAGGGTGTCACCGTGGAAACTCGTATTTCCCACATTGGGTTGCGAGCACCAGCTTCATGATGTGAGCATATATGATCCTGAATTGGTATTAACTTGATCCCAAATCACAGGTGTTAGCTCTCTTAGCTGGCTAAACAAGTCATTGTCTCAGGGTGACATATATTTCCGCTACTTCATCTGATGTTCGGTAGACGATACACGTCCTGAGCTTGTTTTCTTTCTGCTTGACCACAACATTGGGGTTCCCTAAGGTGGTGAACTTAGTCGGGAAATCCCTTCTTGTAGCTTACGGGTATATCTCTTGTGTTTTATCAGTCAATAGGTGTCCATCTGATAGGATCTCTTTGCTCTCAGTGTTGCTTTGGATGTTGACGTGGTCAAAAACTTCACGCCTATGTATGGTTCCATTGCTTGTAATCCCTCCAGATCTATATCTGAGCATGTACTCGTTCCATGGGCGTAGTTTCCAAACTACGTGTCATGAATTTCATGGGAGCTCTTGTGACAGACTTCTTATCGTTATCTCAATGTGATTCACCGTAGTGACCTTGCGGTTGGGACAGGGTGTAAATCCTTGTTGGTGTGCCAACCGGTCCATAAGGATATGATCCACACCATTTGTCTTATGGTCTTTTAGGTCTACTAAAATTCTACCCCACTTAAATAGGACTTTAACTACTGTTTTTTTAATGCAGCATTACTAATATTATTGATATATTTATATTTTATTATTGGTAGTTTTGTTTTTTTGTTTGGTTTATTTATGTCTTTAATTATTTATTTATTTACTTTGAGGATTAACTGGAGTACTTGGATCAAGACGGTGTTCCTGCATGAGCAGTGTGCTCATGGTGAGCTGGAAAAGGGATAGGCTCCTGAATGGGTATTGCGATGATCTAGTAGGAAAAGGGGGAGTGAAAGATCTTGTTTTGGTCGTTATTATTATCCTCACGTATATACGTACGTATGTATAGTTTAAATTTTATTTTACGTATTTTTTTAGTACATTATATTCGATATACATATAGATATATGTGTGTAGGTATATATATACACCCATTCCATATGTATTTATTTTATTACACACCCAACTTATCTTCTTTCATTTGATTATTGATCTGTGTTGGTATTAGAGCACACAATTTCACTCAATCAAAGAACCAAATGAAAACCAGCGAATCACACCCAAACATTACTATATTACAAACTTATATAGTTTACTATTAATCGTTCTATTCGTGGCTTACTCTAGATCACTATAGGTTAAGCTATTTTACTCATGGGCACTACGTTCAGTCTAGGATTCTATCGATGTGACTGAGGAATGTACGTAGGGTTGCACGTGGTTGTTCTTTCATTAAACCTGGTGTCGCTCTGGATACGTGTCGATGACGTCTTTGAGTAGTCTTAGTAGGGTAATTGGTTCCTTTATCTTTACATACTCTCTTGAGTTGATTAGAAGGTTGTTTGGCTGATCGAATATTCAAATGGTTTGGTGCGAATGCTGCATGGTTCCAACCTTGCGTATCGCGTTGGCGTCCATCTTACTCTTGAACGATCAGAGAGTGTTGGGTTGAGGTCAGTGACACTATCGAATGAAATAAAATAAGTTTTCAACATAGAAAGAGGTAAGTGCAGAAGGAGTATAGAGGAGAGAGAGAATTTTCCATAAATGGTTTTATACTTTTCAAAATATAGGTTCAGGAACTAGGATAACGCTAAGGTTTCATCCTACGACCAAGTATGGCTCTGATACCACTCTGTCAGGACCCGCCTTTCGAGGGTCCACTTGTGCATCCCGTACCAATCCCTGGATCAGTAGTTGGTATGCACAACAGAATAGATCGAAATCCATACAACGATTATTTATTTATTTATAATCAATAAAAGTCTTACAACCATGTTCTAAATTACATTGGATGTGGTCGGAGATGACCACCAAAATAGAAAAATCTTCAAAACAGCAGAGCAGAACGGCGCCATGCCCAACAGGCAAACTTGGGAAGTAGGACTAGACCTAGTCGTCATTCTCACACGCTTCAGCTTCTTTGTCTTCTGATAAAACAACATATAAAGCAAGAGTGAGTACATAAGTTACTCCGCAAGCCCTAACACTACTCAAGGGGAGGTGTTTAATGCATTGAGGCTTGTAGCAAGGAGAGGCCATACGGCTTAGTTTTGCCGAAAAGCATTTTATGCAAGTTTATCTTTGAAAAGAGTTTTGCAATAAGAGGGAGAGGTAGTTGAATCAGTATTATTATAGTTGGCGGGCCCTGGGAGAGTTTCAGACCATCCAACCAGTTCCCTCACTTTTATATGAGTCTTCGGACCCAAGGCCTTGACGACTCTGGAACGCATGCCTACTCTTTCCCAAAACATGACGGCCTTGGCCACCCACACACACTTCAAGGATATGTACTAATGCTAATCAATAGGAGCCCAAAGCATAGTGTGCCAATACTGTGACAACAGCTATCGGGATAGATTAAAACTCTACAAAGTTTGTACAATTTACCCACAAGCCATGCACACCTAGCAAGGGTATGACATGATGCTCATCCCATCTTTCCCGCGTAACCCCACAATCACACCTCGGCCCGACCCAGGGCTATTCAGGTATTACCAACCTAGCCAGACACCAGACGACCCTTGGACTCTGTGCCATTTCATGGTCAACTGTGCCCTCCATGGCTCTCCAAGTTTCCTCTTGTGGCAATTACCAGAAAGCTAGGGCGAGTCCTGCCCATACAGGTTCTATGGTTGTACGAAATCACTATGTTGAGGTCAAATGAACCGGACCTTATATTGGTGAGGCGGCTCCATCCATCCATGGCAAAAGGACTAGTTCGGAACACACAACATCGAACTAAACTGAAGTACTCAGCACAAGGCTGGTCCGGAAAACATGGTAATCAGACTATTACTGAAGCACTCAGCGCCGATCGGTGGTTACACCGAATACACAGCCGTAGCTGGTATACCTCTTAGGGCACCCTCAACATCCCATTACCATACCTGCCTCGACCACCCTTCCCCTTCACACAAACAGTTCGTTAATATCCCACCCATATCCTAACTCACACCACCAAACACCTTTTAACACATTTCACAATCATGTATATAGTGTGTAGTGGTTCGCGATGCGAACATCGCAGGGGTTCCTAAGCATAGTACTATCAAGGAGGTGCTCACATCACTGCTATAGCGCAGCGATGACACTATTAGGTTGTCAAGGGGTTGTGTTGTCGAGGTCAAGGAGAGGATTGTGATAGTCACTGCTATTATCGCAACTGATGTAGTGTCTTGTTTCAAGCCGTTGATAGCGAGTAACTATCGTGTTACTGTTTATCGCTAGCTAATAGCTAACACCGATATTCAGTCATCAACATAGCTCATGTTACCACATCAAGTGGTCCATAGCATAACAACATTTTAAAATATACATACAATCATGCAACGAAAACAGGCCATAGGTGTGATTGCAAAACATAGGTGAAATATGATCAAGGAGTTAGAGCTTGCCTTTATAGTAGTTTATCAAAGTCCTTGTCTTGTTCTTCGTGATCCTGGTCTTGAATATCTCCTCCGTGAACTCTCCGATCACTGAGTACGTAGCTTTGCGGAGAAAATACGATTCATCGATAAAGATCCAAGAAATCCAAATAGAACTCCAAAAAGTACAAACAATTATTCATTAACATGGTTCTAAGATCCTGAGAAGGCTTATCGGGGAATACGTCATTCTACTGGTGGCTTATTCGAAAACATTACCATTTTGTTTGTCATCTAAATGATCGTTGAAAGACTATAATGGTTTTATCGCTCTTCTTAGTTTAACTGCTTAATTCTTGGTTTTATCACACTATAGGTTTCTAGTAATAGCTTTATATGGTTATGTTGACATGTCTTCCAAGCTTGGGGTTTAACAAGGTTTTCTTCAAGCTTCCAATCATTTACATGGTTTATGGAGACTAATGCAAACTCACTAGTTTATATTATAAATTACTTATATTACGAGTTAACCACAACTTCTATGGGGTTCTTATAGTATACTTACTAAAGTTCGTCTAATGTAAGTCTCACTTATTTTGGAGACTAATCGCGAGTTCTAACATTTCCTAGCACATCGTACATTTTTACTATGAGGTAGTGAATGACTTATTGGTCTATGTACGTCTCTAAACCTTATGTGTTAATAATGTGTTCTAAAAGCCTTAGGCCTATTCTTGAGCTTTTCTAACATGCGCTAGACCTTCCAGTGAACTAATAACGACAAGTTTATTCTATGCGCATGAGTTTCTTTTACCTAGTAGCTCCCTAACGCATACACTAGTTATTTTAGAGCCTAACTTAGGCTCTAACATCTAGTTAATTGGTTACTTTATATCACCTATCGAATGTCTTATTAGTTCATAAGCTTACCCCTAGGTGCAACTTATTATCATTATGGTCTGCAATGTTAAAATATTCTAGGATTTCTACTAAATATTGCTTTTGCGATTTACTTATACAGAGAGTTAGGGGTGTATTCCTATTAATTCATAGTCATTTAAATAATTTTCCTATAAATACAATAGTTAATTTTTGTCCTTCCTTAGTCTATATTATCCATAAATGACTATCACTATATTTTAGATGTCAAATACTATTTCTAGACATTTTCGGATAAATATTGGTGGACCTATTATTTTATTTAGTGGTTACATGTCATTTTCTCGTAGCTATTTAACAATTTTTGAGATTTCTATAATTATTTTGCCATTCCACAATTTATTTAGGCTACTAATCACATCTAATATATTTAAGGGTTTATTACCATTTGTTATGGAATTTTCTAGAATTCTTTTACATTTGGAGATGTTGTTTAAAAGATGTTGTGTACATTAGCCTAGTGTACCCAGAACTTTATGCTAGAGAACAGAGGCTGCAAGTTGGGCCTTGACCGAGTGTGTGCACAAGTGGGGTAGCCATAGCAAATAGATGTACAGGCGAGGTTGACTGGTGGGCTCCACGTGGCGGTGGGGATGGGCAACAGCTATGTGGACTTTGGGCCTAGCCCATGGCTCATGTGTCATTGGTCTAGGTGGACCGAGCCCACGTAGCACTTTGATGCGAGACAAGGCTAGCATGGCGCCCTTGTGCCCGCGTGGCGGCCAAGTGGTGGCCACGTCGACTAGTTTGGCTAAGGTGGCGTCTAGGTGGCGGCCTGTAACACCCTAAATTTTTGCATCATGCATTGCATACATGATCATGCATTAACCATTAGTAGGATAAAAGAAAAATAATAAAACATGCATCTACAAATATGTGTAGCAAAAAGAAGAAAAAAAATAATAGTTATAGCCTAAAACTTGTAATAAGGAATAAGTATAAAAATAATAATAAAAATATATATATAAGTATATATATAAATAATATATATAACAATATATGAAAATAAATAAAATATTAATATTAATAATATACATTATAATAATAATGAATAATAAATATATAACATGAATAATATATATATAAAATATACATATAATAAGTTATATAATAAAAAAAAGTATAAAAAAGGGTAAAATAAATTAATATAAATTATAAAATAATAATAATACTAAATAAAAAAAGAAAAAAGGGCAACCCGCCGCCCAGGCCAAGCGGCCCAGCCGGCCGAGTCACTACGCGGCCCCGGCCTCCCGCGCGCGACGCGCGCCGCACGCCTCGGCCGCCCCAGTCCCGCGCCAAGGCCGATCCCGTCCCGCTGGCCCCGACACTCCCGCCGCCGTACGCCTCCCGTCCCGCCCCGACTCCCCACCCCGACGCGCGATTCCCGCCCGACCCCCCGATTTTCCCGCCCGCCGAAATCCCCTTCGCCCCCGAGTCCCGTCTCGCCCGGCCTCCCAACCGAGCCGGATTCCACGGTAACCCCCACGCCCCTATAAAAAGGACCGTAGGTCCTCGTGAGTTTATCGATACCAGGAAGCAGGAGAGGAAAAAAGGGGAGTCCAGAGAGCTGCGCCCAGGGAAGAAAAAGGAGAAAAAGAAGGGGAAGAAGAGGAAGAAAAAGAGGAGGGCTCCACCGTCCGCCGGAGATCGTCGTCGACATCGCGCTGCCATCGTCGTGCCGCCGGAGAACGCATCTACTTCGTCTACGCTTTGTCCCCATCCCGCGATCATCGAAGCCATCGCATCTACGGTAGGCCATGTTCCCGATGCGAATTTTAGCGATCATATTGAATCTAATAGGCATAAATTGATTTTAGTTGCGCCATGATTTTATTTTCAGCAGCATTAATCCACCCTAAAACCCCCGTAAACTCATATGAACACGTATGAACTACTCGCATCTAATTAATAAACAACCGTAGTTAATTAATTATTGAATTGTGCATGCATACATGTCATTGCATGTTGATTATTTTGTGTGCATCATGTTGATTTGTATATGTTCTCTTGTATGTATGATCACGCGTAGAGGAACGTGCTCAAGAGGCCGCATACGAGGATTTCCAAAATCAAGACTTTGAAGCGCTTGAACAACCCCATCCGCTGGAGCAAGGCAAGTGTCCTTGAAGCATATTGTTCCTATTTAAAATTAAATATTTTGTTTGTGAACTTGCATGCTTGTGTCAAATTGATGGGAATCCTACGGTAGGAAGTTTACTAGTTTTGTTTGACCACCCTTGTCACCTGGAATTATGGTAGAGAGTCGGGAAGGGTTTTTACCTTTTTACTTCGCTTAATTAATTGGGATGGCAAACAACACTACACATTTAATTATGCATCAATGATATTCTAGTTAATGTGAACTGGTCAATATGATGGGTGTTCTAAGCAAGCATGGTTTTGTGGATGGGTTGGATGTTATGGTGGTTTGCTTGCCTTAGATCTAAGGACCGGTTCATGCGAGAATATGCCAGGTCAACAGTGCCACCACAAGGCCAAGTATGGGTGCGGCGTAGCTGAATAATTAGGAGCGCTGCTAGTATTGTATGGACCATTGGATGGCGCGGGGAATGGGAGTCGAGGAGGACTGCCCTGGGATCCGCATGGCACACGAGGGGGCCCGTGGGTGGGAGAATAGAGATTCAAGCCTGCCGGTGAAACCTTAGTGGGCCCGTACATACTAGTAGTCCCTTTTGAAAGGCTAGTTTGTGATCTCTTGGCCACACACCTACGGAAGTGTGAGATGGCATAACAGAGGTTTCTTAGTCATCGAAAGGTGACGAAATCACAAACATGTGGGTAAAGTGGTACAACCTCCATAGAGTGTTTAAAAACTATCATGATAGTCGTGCTCCCGGTTATGAGCGCCTGGATGACCTACATGATTAGAGTTGGAAATTGGGATTTGGGATGGTTATGGATGGTTATGGTTTGGTAATGGTTATGGTTGGTTTATGGTTTATGGGTTGGTAATAGTTATGGTTTATGGATTATGGTCATGGATATGAATTTGCGTTATGGTAATTGGACATGGATAATGGTGATGTTGGCAATAATTGGATATGGTTTATATTTTGTTAATATGATGGTTATGATGGGATTGTTTCACATAGACATAGTATAATGCTTTTCAAATGTTTTACTGTACTTTTCAGCACTTAGCCATTATTACATTCGTCATTTGAATTAGCCACATGCCATACTTTCCACACTTGCTGAGTACGACATGTACTCACTCTTGCAATCCCCCCCAACAGCTACTGGAGACAATTGGGAGTACCCTGAGGATCACGTGGAGTACTAGGTTGCGTACCGCCGTCAATTGCCTGCGGATTGGAGTCGTGCTGTTTAGTTTATTTTCCGCTGCAATTATTTAGAGTTTTATTATTCGTGGACTATTGGATTATTGTAATAAAGTACTTATTTATTAGTTAAGACGTGGTTAAATTCTGTATATCGTTTGTGATGCAACCGTATATGTGTGATGAACTTCCTGGGCACACATATGCGTTACGCTCGGTTCATATTCAGAACCGGGTGTCACAATTTGGTATCAGAGCCGCGTTGACCGTAGGACGCGAGCCTAGGTAGAATGGACACTCTAGAGCACTTAGGAACACTCTTCTAATCTGCTATTTTCGAAAATTTTTGCTGCTGTTTTGTTCCTTTATTTTCAGCCGCGAAAAGTACTGATCGCTGCTGCGTTTTTGATAAAAAATTTCAGAAGTGAGCAATATTAAGTGCTGCTGTTTTGCTGTGTAAATTTTCGCGGAAAAAGTGTGTTTTGCCGCTGTTATGTGTGGGTAAAATTATTGTGTTGGTTGCTGTATTTTTTCTCTTTATTTTTCGTTCTTTTGGAACCGCTGCACCGCTCTTTTTCCACCATTTTAGCTGCTGAAATTTTCAAAGTTGTATTTCGTTATTTTTTTCCTCTAATGTATTCTTGTTTTCTGTAGATGGCCCGCACCAAGACAACCCCCCGTAAGTCGACCGCTGGACTTGTGCCCCCGCGTAGGTTGGCTAGTCGCTCTCCGGCCATCAACCTCCGTCACCCCGTGGTGATCCGTTCTGACGGCAGAGCCGCAGGACAACTGCGTCACTGTCTCCGTGCCCTACTCCGTGAGGCTGGCTACGGTCACCACAACCTCTCGCTCTCCTACCACACCACTGGAGTGCAGCGCCCCGGCAGGAAGGAGTGGAGCTGCAAGATCTATATCTACTACGGTGATGAGTTGGTAAAGACCCACAGCAGTCCTGCTTGGAGGAGCTCCCGCCGATCTGCGGAGCAGGATGCTAGCTGGGAAGCAGCCACCTTTTGGAGTCACGCCCGCCGTTTCCGTCTGGAGGACACGGTGCACGCCTTCGTTCCGCAGCGTCCCAGTGGCACTGCGCGCTTCGTCTCCAGGCACGTGGAGGGACCCCTGGACCTCCCGCAGTCTCGTCAGACTGTTGACGACGTGACCCAGCTCAGTGCCCGACTTCAGAGGGCGCAGCAGGAGATTCAGGATGGACGTGACCTCGCCTAGCGTCACGAGGCGATAATCAGGAGGTATCGTCGGGTCACCGACGAGGACCCGGACGACTACGCGTCCGACACCCCGACGTGGACCCTAGACTCTCCAGACCGTCACAACGGTCAGCGTGAGTCGTCTTCTGAGGAGTCCTCTGATGAGGAGCCTTCCAGTGTGGCGTCTACCGCACCACCGCCGCCTGCTGCCTCACCACCCCAGGACCCACAGGACCCCGAGGACCCTGACGACGACGACGACAAGGACCCGGATGAGTTCCTGCTCGACGACGAGTAGTCCTCGACCTATGCCACGACTCAAGGATAGGCACACCCCCATTAGTTAAATAAGAGCGACGTAGACATACTTGTGTGACCTTGAGTTGTGTTACTTCTTTTAGGATCTTTATCAATTCTATTTGGTGCTTGTTTGAGTGCTTGTGTGCTTAGTAGAGAGTTGTGGAATGCTTCGGCACTTGTCCACATCCTCATAATATAGGTCTATATTAATAAAGGATTATTTAGTGTCACATACCTTGATGCATATAGTTGGGACGTTTCTTTCCAAATTCTAAATCCTTCTGTCCCTACCTTTCTTTCGCCAACAGATGGTGAGAACTCGTAACCAGAGGGATGCCAACGATGAGGAGGAGCGCAATGAAGTACCTTAGAACAACCAGGGACATGCTCATGGAGCTATCAATATTGAACAACTGTTAGCTATGCAGAACCAGCTCATGCAGACCATGATACAGACCATGGGACAGCTGCAAGCTGGCAACAACAATCAGCCCCACCTGCCTCCACCGCCACCCCTGCCACATCACAACCGTTTGGGAGAGTTCATGAGGACCAGACCGCCTACCTTTGCACAAGCCACAGACCCAATGGAAGCTGATGATTGGCTGAAGTCCGTTGAGAAGAAACTTGCTATTGTCCAGTGCACTGATAGGGAGAAGGTTCTCTTTGCATCACATCAACTAGTTGGAGCAGCCGCTGACTGGTGGGAAGCTCTTGGCAACGCTCATGATAATCAGGAGGCAATCACTTGGGCTGAGTTTAAGCAGAGTTTCCGTTCCCACTATGTACCTGAAGGAGATATGATACTGAGAAGACAAGATTTTGAAAATCTCAGACAAGGAACGATGAGCGTGAGTGAGTATCTCAACAAATTCACTCAATTATCAAGATATGCTCCAGAAGACATCAAAACTGATAGTAGGAAGCAGTATCTGTTTATGAGGGGTCTCAACAATGAAATTCAAGTCCAGTTGCTCAATACCGATTATCCAAACTTCCAAAAGCTGGTTGACAAGGCTATTGTGGTTGAGAACAAGATTCGTGAGATAGACCAGGACAACAAGAGGAAGATGTCACATCATGGACCGCAGCAAGGAAGCAATGTTCGCCCCCGCTATGCACCACCTACTGCACCACACTACAACCCATCTGCTCCTGCATACCGTGCTACTTATCCGCCCCGCCCAAATCAGCCACCGCAGCAACGCCCCGCCATGCAAGCGCCTCGCAATCCTGTGCCACCTGCGCCGCGTCCTAACATGGCGGCGAATGCTCAAAACCGGTTGCGCCCAAACTTCCCTAATTCTATGGGCGGTAAGACATGCTATGCGTGTGGAGAACCCGGACACTTTGCAAGTCAATGCCCCAGGAGAAACAATGGACCTATGAACAATGCACCAAGGCCAAATCACCCGCGACCAAATGGAGGAGCACCACAAGGCAACCGTGGACAGCAGAATTTTGCTCGTGGCAATGTGAATCATGTCTCTACTGAGGAAGCCCAGCAAGCTGATGACGTCGTGATTGGTATGTTTCTCGCCAACTCCAACCCCGCGACTGTTTTATTTGATTCAGGAGCATCTCATTCATTCATCTCATCAAAGTATGTTGCCAAGTACAATTTGCCTATATCTCATATGAAGCAAACTATGCTAGTAAGTTCTCCTGGCGGAGAGATGAGGACAAATATAGTATGTCCGAAAGTAAACATTAAAATAAGGGCGGTAGACTTTCTCGCAAACCTCATAGTATTGGACTCCCAAGGAATAGACATAATACTTGGAATGGACTGGCTGAGCAAGTATAATGGAGTCATTCAATGCGCCGAGAGGATTGTGCAGTTGACAAGTGAACATGGTACACGCATTGAAGTTGAAGCAGCCCAACCTGCAAGAGGGAAAGCGATGCTAAATCACGTGGAAGAAGTGACATTGGAAAGCATTCCGATCGTTCGCGAGTACCCGGATGTGTTTCCAGATGAGTTGCCAGGTATGCCACCTGATTGTGACATAGAATTCGCCATTGAGTTGGTACCCGGAACTGCACCTATAGCTAAGAGGCCGTATAGGATGCCTCCTAAGGAATTAGCAGAGCTCAAGAAGCAAATTCAAGAGCAGCTAGAGAAGGGTTTTATACGCCCAAGCTCATCCCCGTGGGGAGCCCCAGTGCTCTTCGTGGATAAGAAGGATGGAACCCAGAGGATGTGTGTGGACTATAGGTCTCTCAACGAAGTGACAATTAAGAACAAGTACTCACTGCCCCGTATAGAGGATTTGTTCGACCAAATGAAGGGTTCCTGTATCTTCTCCATGATCGACTTGCGGTCAGGATACTTCCAGATGAAGATTAGACCATCGGATATACCCAAGACAACATTTCGGACACGATATGGATCTTATGAGTACACCGTCATGTCATTTGGATTGACGAACGCGCCTGCGTACTTTATGTATCTCATGAATAAGGTCTTCATGGAATATCTGGATAAGTTCGTTGTAGTGTTCATCGATGATATTATGATCTACTCGAAGGATGAGAAGGAACACGAGGAACACTTGAGGCTTACGTTGCAGAAATTGAGGGAGCATCAATTGTATGCCAAGTTCAGTAAATGTCAATTTTGGTTACGAGAAGTTTCTTTCCTAGGCCATATTATCTCTGGAGGAGGAGTATCAGTTGACCCAGGGAAGGTGAGAGATGTGCTTAAATGGGAACCGCCACAGAATGTCAAGGAAATTCGGAGTTTCCTTGGAATGGCTGGATATTACCGCCGATTCATAAAGGATTTTTCCAAAATAGCCAAGCCTATGACCGAATTACTCATGAAAGGGAAGGCATTCCGATGGACTCAAGCTTGTCAGGATAGCTTTGAGGAGTTAAAGAAAAGGTTGACAACCCCGCCGGTGTTAGTATTACCGGACGTGAGCAAGAGTTTTGATATATACTGTGATGCATCAAGACAAGGATTAGGATGTGTGCTCATGCAAGAAGGCCAAGTGGTAGCTTATGCATCGAGGCAACTAAAGAAGCATGAGTTGAATTATCCTACGCACGACCTTGAACTCGCAGCCGTAGTACACGCCTTGAAGATATGGAGACACTATGTTTTTGGTCACCGATGTGAGATTTATACGGATCACAAGAGTCTCAAGTACATATTTACGCAAACGGATCTGAATCTGAGGCAATGCCGATGGTTGGAGCTCATCAAGGATTATGACGTGGGAACCAACTATCACCCAGGGAAGGCCAATGTAGTGGCCGATGCTTTGAGCCGAAAAGGAGTAAGTCATCAACTCACAGTTCAAGAACTGCCGTCCGAGTTATGTAAGGAGTTTGAACGGTTGAACCTTGGATTCATAAATGAGATGGGAACGATGGAAGTCAACCCAACATTAGAGCAGGAAATACGGGAAAGACAGACAAAGGACAAGGAAATACAGGAAATCAAGGAAAGGACCCAAGAAGGAAAGGAATTCAGATTTGATGAGGACGAACAGGGTACCTTATGGCTTGGAAAGAGGATTGTGGTACCTAATGTCAGGCATATTCGAGAAACAATATTGAAGGAGGCACATGACTCGCCTTACTCGATTCATCCTGGCTGTACGAAAATGTACAAGGACTTAAAGACATGTTATTGGTGGGCCAGCATGAAAAAGGACATAGCCGAATATGTTGCACTTTGTGATGTGTGCCAACGAGTTAAAGCTGAACATCAAAAGCCAGCCGGATTGTTACAACCATTAAAGGTCCCGGAATGGAAGTGGGAAGAGATTGGTATGGACTTTATAGTTGGATTACCGCGAACTCAGTCCGGCTATAATTCAATATGGGTTATTGTGGATCGATTGACAAAATCAGCTCACTTCATCCCTGTCAAGACCACATATACCACCGCGAAGCTAGCTGAATTGTATATGGAACATATTGTGTGCCGACACGGAGTACCGAAGAAGATAGTCTCGGATAGAGGTTCTCAATTTACCTCCAGATTTTGGCAGAAATTGCATGAAGCAATGGGAACAAGGCTGAACTTCAGTTCGGCGTATCACCCTCAAACAGATGGACAAACCGAGAGGACCAACCAAATTTTGGAAAACATGTTAAGAGCTTGTGCTTTAAAGCATGGGAAAAGTTGGGATAAAAGTTTGCCGTATGCTGAATTCTCGTACAACAATAGCTACCAAGCAAGTTTGAAAATGTCACCCTATGAAGCATTATACAGAAGGAAGTGTAGGACTCCCTTGTTTTGGAATGAAACCTGAGAGAATCAAGTGTTTGGTCCCGACGTGTTACAAGATGCTGAAAGGCAAGTCCAAATAATCCGGGAAAACTTAAAGGCTGCCCAGTCTCGACAGAATGGTTATGCTGATAATAGGCGAAGGAGTCTGACTTTTGAAGTTGGAGATTTTGTATACCTCAAAGTGTCACCTATCAGAGGTCAGCGACGGTTTAACTTCAAAGGAAAACTGGCACCACGCTACATCGGACCGTTTAAGATTTTGGACAAACGAGGAGAAGTGGCATATCAACTTGAGCTGCCGACGTATCTCTCCGATGTTCATGACGTATTTCACGTCTCTCAACTCAAGAAGTGTCTCAGGGTACCGGAAGAACAAGTGCCGATGGACGAGTTAGAACTTCAAGAGGATTTGTCTTATGTCGAGCAACCTATCAAAATTTTGGACATAAAGCAAAGAGTCACGAGAAATAAGAGGATCCGTTGGTGCAAAGTGCAATGGAAACACCATACGGAAGCCGAAGCTACATGGGAACGTGAAGAAGACTTGAAGACAGAATTCCCTCATCTTTTCTCCACGCTATCGAATCTCGAGGGCGAGATTCACTTTAAGGGGGGTAGGTTTGTAACACCCTAAGTTTTCGCATCATGCATTGCATACATGATCATGCATTAACCATTAGTAGGATAAAAGAAAAATAATAAAACATGCATCTACAAATATGTGTAGCAAAAAGAAGAAAAAAAATAATAGTTATAGCCTAAAACTTGTAATAAGGAATAAGTATAAAAATAATAATAAAAATATATATATAAGTATATATATATAAATAATATATATAACAATATATGAAAATAAATAAAATATTAATATTAATAATATACATTATAATAATAATGAATAATAAATATATAACATGAATAATATATATATATATATATAAAATATATATAATAAGTTATATAATAAAAAAAGTATAAAAAAGGGTAAAATAAATTAATATAAATTATAAAATAATAATAATACTAAATAAAAAAAAGAAAAAAGAAAAAAAAAGGGCAACCCGCCGGCCAGGCCAAGCGGCCCAGCCGGCCGAGTCACCCCGCGGCCCCGGCCTCCCGCGCGCGACGCGCGCCGCACGCCTCGGCCGCCCCGGTCCCGCGCCAAGGCCGATCCCGTCCCGCTGGCCCCGACACTCCCGCCGCCGTACGCCTCCCGTCCCGCCCCGACTCCTCACCCCGACGCGCGATTCCCGCCCGACCCCCCGATTTTCCCGCCCGCCGAAATCCCCGTCGCCCCCGAGTCCCATCTCGCCCGGCCTCCCAACCGAGCCGGATTCCACGGTAACCCCCACACCCCTATAAAAAGGACCGTAGGTCCTCGTGAGTTTATCGATACCAGGAAGCAGCCGCCGGTACAGAGAGGAAAAAAGGGGGAGTCCAGAGAGCTGCGCCCAGGGAAGAAAAAGGAGAAAAAGAAGGGGAAGAAGAGGAAGAAAAAGAGGAGGGATCCACCGTCCGCCGGAGATCGTCGTCGACATCGCGCCGCCGTCGTCGTGCCGCCGGAGAACGCATCTACTTCGTCTACGCATTGTCCCCATCCCGCGATCATCAAAGCCATCGCATCTACGGTAGGCCATGTTCCCGATGCGAATTTTAGCGATCATATTGAATCTAATAGGCGTAAATTGATTTTAGTTGCGCCATGATTTCATTTTCAGCAGCATTAATCCACCCTAAAACCCCCCATAAACTCATATGAACACGTATGAACTACTCGCATCTAATTAATAAACAACCGTAGTTAATTAATTATTGAATTGTGCATGCATACATGTCATTACATGTTGATTATTTTGTGTGCATCATGTTGATTTGTATATGTTCTCTTGTATGTATGATCACGTGTAGAGGAACGTGCTCAAGAGGCCGCATACGAGGATTTCCAAAATCAAGACTTTGAAGCGCTTGAACAACCCCATCCGCCGGAGCAAGGCAAGTGTCCTTGAAGCATATTGATCCTATTTAAAATTAAATATTTTGTTTGCGAACTTGCATGCTTGTGTCAAATTGATGGGAATCCTACGGTAGGAAGTTTACTAGTTTTGTTTGACCACCCTTGTCACCTGGAATTATGGTAGAGAGTCGGGAAGGGTTTTTACCTTTTTGCTTCGCTTAATTAATTGGGATGGCAAACAAAACTACACATTTAATTATGCATCAATGATATTCTGGTTAATGTGAACTGGTCAATATGATGGGTGATCTAAGCAAGCATGGTTTTGTGGATGGGTTGGATGTTATGGTGGTTTGCTTGCTTTAGATCTAAGGACCAGTTCATGCGAGAATATTGCAGGTCAACAGTGCCACCACAAGGCTAAGTATGGGTGCGGCGTAGCTGAATAATTAGGAGCGCTGCTAGTATTGTATGGACCATTGGATGGCGCGGGGAATGGGAGTCGAGGAGGACTGCCCTGGGATCCGCATGGCACACGAGGGGGCCCGTGGGTGGGAGAATAGAGATTCAAGCCTGCCGGTGAAACCTTAGTGGGCCCGTACATACTAGTAGTCCCTTTTGAAAGGCTATTTTGTGATCTCTTGGCCACACACCTACGGAAGTGTGAGATGGCATAACGGAGGTTTCTTAGTCATCGAAAGGTGACGAAATCACAAACATGTGGGTAAAGTGGTACAACCTCCGCAGAGTGTTTAAAAACTATCATGATAGCCGTGCTCCCGGTTATGAGCGCCTGGATGACCTACATGATTAGATTTGGAAATTGGGATTTGGGATGGTTATGGATGGTTATGGTTTGGTAATGGTTATGGTTGGTTTATGGTTTATGGGTTGGTAATAGTTATGGTTTATGGATTATGGTCATGGATATGAATTTGCGTTATGGTAATTGGACATGGATAATGGTGATGTTGGCAATAATTGGATATGGTTTATATTTTGTTAATATGATGGTTATGATGGGATTGTTTCACATAGACATAGTATAATGCTTTTCAAATGTTTTATTGTACTTTTTAGCACTTAGCCATTATTACATTCGTCATTTGAATTAGCCACATGTCATACTTTCCACACTTGCTGAGTACGACATGTACTCACTCTTGCAATCCCCCCCCCCCCCAACAGCTACTGGAGACAATTGGGAGTACCCTGAGGATCACGTGGAGTACTAGGTTGCGTACCGCCGTCAATTGCCTGTGGATTGGAGTCGTGCTGTTTAGTTTATTTTCCGCTGCAATTATTTAGAGTTTTATTATTCGTGGACTATTGGATTATTGTAATAAAGTACTTATTTATTATTTAAGACGTGGTTAAATTCTGTATATCGTTTGTGATGCAACCGTATATGTGTGATGAACTTCC
Organism: Tuctoria greenei; assembly: GCA_036927565.1. Taxonomy (NCBI): domain Eukaryota; kingdom Viridiplantae; phylum Streptophyta; class Magnoliopsida; order Poales; family Poaceae; genus Tuctoria; species Tuctoria greenei. The sequence continues at coordinate 66,911,795 of JAYESD010000005.1, forward strand.
TGGGCACACATATGCGTTACGCTCGGTTCATATTCAGAACCGGGTGTCACACGGCCACCTGTGCACCACGTGGCGCCACCTAGGTGCTGCAATTAGGAAACAGGGAGGAGGCGGTGCGCGGCCCCGGGAGCTCGCCGGCAGCGGCTTCGCGCAGAACGGCTCAGCGGTCTCCCCTCCATTGGTGCTGTCGGGAGCACGTTCAGGAGTGCATAGATGCCCTCCATTGTCTCACCCAGCCAGGACGGCGCTCGGTGAAGGAGGCGTGGGTGAGGGATTTCAGAGCGGCGAGCTGTTTGAGGCATGCGTGAGCTTGCGGTGCAGCTTATGGCAGGCTTGGCTGTGTCAGAGCAGCGCTCTAGGTGGCCGGCGGCGGGTCATGGCGGCCGGGCACGTCGATGCATCGTTGATCTTCCTAGGCGTGCGAGTTCTTGATGAACCGGTGTCTCAGGTGTGTGTTCTCGGATGTGAAGAATGTGACAGTGTGCTCGGACTAGCCGTGGAGGACCCTATCGCAGCTGGCAATGGAGAGCGGCGGTTAGCACGGCGGAGGCAGGAGTGCGCTCGTCGATCTACTCGTGTGGACAAGATCTCGGTGGACCGGAGTGCGGTGAGCGTGTTGGTGCACTCGTACATGTCGGGTAGGGCTCAACAGTGGCAGGCGATGGCCGACGGCGCCGGGGAAGACAGCGACGCGTCGCGTTCTCACACCCGAAGGCATCCCACCATGCTGCGATATACCTGTACCCTCTACATTCTATGGCGAGTCTAACGGGCAAGGTGGCTTTGTCTTAACGAGCCCATAGCTCGCCGGCGGCAATGGCCCGCGGTGGCGCCGGGCACGGGTCCATCGAAATCTATTCCGTGGCGCACTAAGTGACAAGGAAACGAATGCTCTACGCGTTCTAGGATATGGTAAAGCAACGGTAGTTATTAATTGGATTACCTCGGCTCCATCATGTCAGAACGGCGAGGTTGCTAGCGACGAGGAAGAAGGTGGGGAACGGTGAAATTCCACTCAGTGATGGCTGTGCGAGCTTGGTGGTGTTCTTTGGGAGTGAGAGAAATAGCGTGCGAGCTAATGGGTGAAGGAGAGGCGCTGTTTTATAGAGGGTAAGAGGCGGTTCGGCGAGTTGGCGGCCGACTCTGTTTGTAGCATGGGCAAAGGCGGTGCCGCGGTTTCTGTGGCGCGCGTGCCACACTTCCTAGCTGGAGACTATCATACACGGCGCGACGAGATGTCGGAGCCAGGCGACGCGATGGGGTGGAGTCCTTTCACCGGAATTCATGGTCGAGGCGGTGGCGCGACTTTGTGGCACGGATGGCACGCGTGGCAGGCTGGCAGGGTCGTGATGTGGTCGATGGGGCCATGATGGCGAGGCCGTGAGGTGAGCCATGCGAAGCTGGCACGGTGCCAGTGCTCCAGGCGGCACCCGCGCGATGTCCCGTCATGGGATTCCTGGGCACGCGGTCGGGCTCAGAGGGGGAACCGATGGAAGAAGAAGGGTGGTTCGTCTTTGGGCCGAGATGGACCGGGCCGGCACAAAAAGGAGAAGAGACAGTGGGCCGCACCAGAAAATAGAGAAGGGAAAAAGAAGAAGGCAGGACGGGCTTGGAATGGAAGCAAGAAAGGTTTTAGATTCTTTTTCCTTTTTTATTATTCGCTTTGGAATGTGAATTTGAATTCAAGTTTGTAATCAGATTTGGTTTATACTTGCGTGGCTCGCATTTGCATAAATTTTGTTTCTAAATAATTTGTTTAATTATATGTTGCTTGTTTTGTTGAATATATTCTAATCCATTTTGTCAATTGAATCATTATTTAGCATATATATATATATATATATATATATATATATATATATATTCATGTTACTTATATGTATTATTTAATTATTGCCTCTGGTTTTAGAAATGAATTTCGATCGCTTTGCGCTAAACCTCTTTGGTATTTAATCAACAAATTGTTCTCTTTATTTTCTATCTAAATTAGTGGTGAGCTAACGTATACTTGTGTATATGTGTATTATGATACCCTTTCCACTTTCATATTTATTTATGTTTGGTTCGGATTTATTTTATTCATATTTAAATGTATGCGTGTTTGTATTTACACCTTCATTCGCCTTGATTTTTATTAATGATAAACATTTGTTCAAGTTTTGTTTAAATTTTTTAATTCAGAGTGATTTTTATCTTTGTTCAAAATTCGGCCTGTGACAATTGAAGATTAAGATTTTCATGTGGTATCTAAAACGTGAAGTGATTCTTACGAAAGATAATTTAATTAGACACAACTGGCAGGGAGATGAAAGATTTGTGTTTTGTACTACTCATGAATCTATACAACACCTTCTCTTTGATTTCCATTATGCTTGATTTCTTTGGAGGATAGTAAGTATCACATTTAATATTTATACACCTTATTCTGTTTCTCTCACGTTCAATGATCGAATTCGTTCCTTCCCAAAAATGTACAGGAAGAAAATAATGGTGGCCACAGCCGCATTGTGCTCGGCAATATGGTTGTCAAGGAACGATTGTGTATTTGATAATAGTCCTATGAAAAAAATTTTGCAGGTACTCTTTCGGGGAACATACTGGTGCCGCACCTGGGCGTTGTTGCAAAGAGCTGAAGAAGACAAGATCTACATGAGTAGTGCATGTAGATCCATAGAAGTAACAACCATGGAAATTTTCGCTAAATATGGATGGAACTTTAGGCATAGAATTTCCTTTTGAATAATGATGTAACTCCTCAATGTATGGATCTTGCTGCTATTTTATTTTTCATGGACTGTTTCATTTTGCTGGACACTGTAATACCTTGGCCATAACTCTATTTGAGGGGAAGGCTGGTTTAATCCATTATCTAAAAAAAGGAGGACTATACACCCCTAATAGCGAGCATTGAGAAAATAATTTCTTAGGCAGTGGCATGACTTTCAATGACAGGCAGATGCACCTTTGTTGACAGTGTAGTGTCCCCGGTACAAATATATGCAATATGCATGATCAAAATGCCAGCAGTTGTGCGAAACAAGATTGACGCCGGCAGAACGAGTTGCCTATAGCTAGACAGGATCCGGCATCAATGGAAAAGGGAAATAATTACTGATCTGGAAAAGAGTAACATCACCAATGATAGAGGAGACTTTTTTTAGTCGTAAATCACTCCACTTCCATCCCTCATTGGAACAGAGATCAAGTCTTCAAAATAAGAGGCGATTCCTAGTTCATAAATCCCTGGCTTTCCAGCGGATACTAGACTACTAGGAGCCTCCACATCCCCAGTGGGGTTTAAGGATTATAGATGAAAATACCAACAACTGGCCTTCCACATTCAGATAGAGCTGAGACCATTCATGTTTCATTTTCATCCCGCTCCAACTGTGAAGCCGGCGGCAACATGACTTTTCCTTGATTTTCCATCATCTACAGGTGTTTGATAAGTTTATTTTCAAAGCAAGCCCTATTCTTATTTTCCATGTCGCCCAGCAAATTACAGTCAGTCCCAAAGTATAGACAGCATTACCCCTCGACAAACTAAGTTTTATCCACTCCCAGTATTATGCTATATTTCTTGGTCTGGAGGAGGTTCTTTAGCCGTCGAAAATAGTTTTGGCTATCGCAAATGATCGCGTTTCCTGTTGTGTTATAACTCCAAACAACATTAATAGAGTCACATGAAAAGAACAAATGATCTAATGTTTCTAATTTGTTACAAAGACATCATGAGGTATCCCCACTACAGGAAATACGATCATTTGCGAAGGCCAAAGTAATTTGCGACGGCCGGCTGTCGCAAATAACTTAAATTGTGACGGTCTACCTCTGGCCATCGCAAAATAGGAATCCATCACAATTAGTGTTCTATTTGCGACGATCGTAGTCGAAGCCGTCGCAAATAGTCATTTATTTGCGACAGCCAACCCTAGGGCCATCGCAAATTAAATACCGTCGCAAATAGGAGGTTATTTGCGACGGTTAGAAAAAAAACATCACAAATAGTATACATTGCGACGGCCAACCCTAGGGCCGTCGCAAATTAATAGGATATATCTGACCCATCGGCCCGACTCACACACACTCACAATCCCGACTCCTGCCGCCGCCGCCCAACGTCGTCGCCTCTGTAAGTTCTTCCCCCTCCCCTCTCCCTCCCTACATAGCCGACCCCCCTCCCCTCCCCCCTCCATGGCCGCCCCTCCCTCCCCCTCCCGTTCCCTCCATAAATTGTTAACATAATTACATGTTAATACTTACATGCAATTGCCTTCTTTAATGATTTTTTATATTTCTTTGCTTATATTTAGGTCAATGCTTAATTATGTCTATGTATAAAATAAAATTGTTTAAGTTTAGATTTATGTTAAAGTCATTTAAATTCATCCATTCTTAATACTATGTAATTGAATGTGGCCTAAGGGGGTGAATAGGCTTTGAAAATTTCTTGCACGCTTAATCACATGGTCAAATGCTTGATAGACCGGACTTGTCCGGTTAGAGGTGCGGACCAGTCCGGTGTGCTAAATGTGTGCCGATTTTACTAAGTGTTTATTCAGTAATTAAACTTTATAGCAGCGGAAAATTGAACAACTGTTAAGTTCACTTGCATTAACAATCAGTATTGTGATGTTACACATGAGACGCAATTTGCAATTCAAGTTATAATATTGATCAACTATGTGCCCTAATCAATTAAAATGCAAAAGCAAAGAAGCACGCGGGACACCGATTTTTACTGAGGTCTGATCTCACCAAAGAGATCTACTCCTCATTGAGGAAGCCCACACAGAGTCGGGCCTCTTCAAACTCTTTCCCTCGTCAAGTCACCACACAAGGCCGACTTGATTCCACTATCACGGGTAATCACCGAGTTTATGGGGCAACCTCACACATTGAGGACTCCTACAAGAATTACAATGAAAAGATGATCAAATACACTCGAAAAGATTACAAAGAGAAGCACGAGTGTTAATAGATCAAACCCCAAGAGCTCAACAACATGTAGACAACGATCTCCCAACCCCAAATCTGAATACTCAATAGATTTTCACCTTTGAGGACTTTAGATGTGTGGGGAGATGAGTTTTTGTGCTCTTGGGACACATGGCGGCGCTAGGGTTTCTGAGTTTGACACTAGGAATCAAAAGTTGTATTTGTGGGGTCGTGGATCCCCTATTTATAGTGTTTCCAAAATTGTTACCGTCATGGATCCCGACGACCGGACTAGCTCGTACTGGGGACTGTACTTGTTCGGTGTGCTGTGTAGAAGTCGGCGTGAAATGTGCAACACACTAGAAACCCTAACTGTGTGAGGTATACTATACTAGTCTGGTATGTTTCCGGACTTGTCCGGTGCCCTATGTAATTGAACTCCAGAGAGTTGAACGGACTTCTTCGGTGCTATGTATTATTGAACATCAGAGAGTTCAATGGACTAGTCCGGTCCTATGGACGGACTTGTCTGGAGTGTAGTGAAAAGGATTTACAGAGACTTGAACGGACTAGTCCGGTCCAAGATCGGACTAGTTCGGTGCACTGCGAAAAGTGGTTCTAGAAAGTTTATCGGACTAGTCCTGTCAATGGTCGGACTACTCCGGAGCATAGTGTATCTGGACAACAGAGAGTTGAATGGACTAGTCCGGTCCATGAACGGACTCTTCCCGTGCTCAGTGAATTTTTAGGTGATTCTAAGCCCTTACCCCTACGCAAATACTTGAGCTCTTGGGATGTGTCTCTCACACACACATCCTATGCATTTAAATCTACTTTGCGCTTCAGTCGTTAGTTGGGCTTTTCTATTTTTCTACACCACTACATTTTTCACTTGTTTTAGTGCACCAAACTATCTCTTTTAAATTGACCTTCGGTCATCCCAACAAGTTCATTAGGATCTCATTTTTTGTCACAATCATCCAAAACCCACAAGGGATTGCCTAGATGCACTTTCAATCTCCCCCTTTTTGATGATTGATGACAGCCAATTGAGATTTCACAATTAAGAGTAAAAATTTATTTTCATAAAGTGTGCATATATAAGAACAATAAATGAGTAACAAAAACTTCTCACATATATGCACTCTCTATGGTGGGGTGCCTAACAAGTGTGTGATCAAAAAGACGTGATGAGCAATACATAGAAACTTAACAGTTATAGCAACAATCATCACATTACCATTAACTGAGCATCACACATTAAGTACATTAAGCACATCCAAAATAAATTACAATAAATTGAAATCGAGTACATGTCCTTGATCACAAGTCCTTAATGGCTTAATAGCTACAAAATAGACAAATAGTCTCAATCTCCCCCCTTTGGCAAGGCACAAAAAAGGGAAAAATTGAGTGGAATCACTTATCGCCACTGCCTCCCTCACTCTCAGTCCTCTCTATATATTCTTCTTCATCTTCAGGTGCTTGAGGAGGAGGAGGAGGAGGAGCAGAGGTGCCAGGTAGTCTGAATGAAGCCATCTCTTGCTCGGTTAGAGGTGCCATCTCTGTGATGTCTTCTTTAGAGTCGTTTGAGATCTGAGGTGACCCCACTGGCTCTATTTATAGCTTCTCACAGATGGCTTTGATATTGGCCTTCACATGTCTATGGTGTTTCTTTCTTGCCAGACTCTCCTTGTGCTGCTTGATTTCCACTTTGCGATAAGATGCAAAGATGGATGAGAGCATCTTCAGCACTCCACTGGAGGATCCTCTAGAAGGTGGAGGAGCAAGAGTAGTAGCCTCAGTTCTTGTGCCTTCTTGAGCCCTCTTAGATCTTCTTTCCTCTACAAGTGAGGTAGGAGCAGATGGGACAGTGTAGATAGTAGGCATCTAGGGCCTGAGTCTATTATGAGGCACATCCTTGACAAATTCAAGTCCTGTCACCTTCTGAATCATATATATGATGAAGGGTGCATAGCCATAGGACCTGTTAGGGGTAATAGAGATGTTCACAATGTCATTGTACATGTACTCAAAGACATTGAAAGTCCTTTTCTTGCTGATGACCTTCATCAATGTCCTGAGGGTCCCCTGGATGGTTACTGCATCTCCCTCCTTGGGAGCTATGGTCTTCCTCAGGATTCTGTTTAAGACAGCAAAGAAGGGCTTCAGGTACTTTGTGGTTGGAGACTTCAATGGCATATTAGTATCATAGAGAAAGTCAAGCTGATCTTTCTCCAGAGGCTTTAGGTTGTGGATAATGATGTCATTCTCCAGAGAAACTTCCAGGTGAAGAATTCTAGCAAACTCTTCATATGTGACACTGTACTTTGCTCCATGTGTCATCTATATCATTTTGTCTCCGTCATCACGAGAAAAGTAAAGAGTGGATTAGGATTGAGTGATGACCTCAATGTTCCAGTCCCACTTGAAAGAAACTAGATCATTTGGTCCATGCAGCTCCAAGGCTTCCAAAACATCTTGATAGGCTTGACATCTTTTGGACTGAAGATAGGTGATGTCGACCCATTGACTTTCAATGACAGGATTCCTCATCTTCAGATACACATGCTCATAGTATTCATCATGGAAATTGCTTCAGAATCTGGGATCAGCTGACTGTTTAGGCTGATCATAGACCTCTACCTTTCTAAATTTGTCGGGCAGCTCACCCCCTTTGCCTGTGAAATCAGCACTAGATGGTTGTCTATAGCGGTGAGTTGGTGCTTTCATCTTCAGAGGGCCAATAGGACCGCTAGCAAGCCCTTTGCCCTTGTTGAGAGTTCTCTTTGGCCCCGATGAACTCCCAACAGCATCCTTGCCCTGTGCTTTCTTCACTACCACTCTCCTTCTCTTAGGAAGGGTGTCGTCGGAAGGAGGGGAGTGAACATTGATATCATTTCTTTTCTTCATAACCCTCTCTTTAGCTCTTTGCACTTGAGCACGCTCTACCTCTTCATCATAGTGAAAAGAATTGTCCTCTAAACCTGAAGACATCATGCCTGACAGGGAGGTTTGAGGATTAGATAAGAATTGATTTGAGACTATGTGAAAATAGGAATTTAGAAGTTCAAAGCTAGGGTTTGAGAGAGATTTTACTGAAAAGTTGAAGATTCGGGTTGAAGGAGCGGAGTGGGGGCCGGATTAGTCCCGGGACGGACAAGCTCCGCCGAGGAGGAGATTTCCCTTGGAGAAATCTGCGATTTTGAATGCTAGGAGTGGAAATCACCTTTGGAGCTCACGGAGGAGGAGAGAGAGTGCAAACGAGATTATGGAAGGTGGAAGATGAGCTGCTGGCAAAGGATTAGGGTTAACCCCGACAAGTCTGGACTAGTCCGGTTGACACCGGACAAGTCCGGTATGCGGACCAACGCCGGACTAGTCTGCTGCAACAGACTAGTCCGGTGCTGATGCCGGACAAGTCCGGTGTCAGCAGGACAAAATTGAATTGAATCAACTAGATTTTGGTTGTTTGTTCTAATGGTGATCTCAAGGACATTATTTCACAAATAATCTTGATGAACATGACCATTAAGTAATCAACAATCATACAATGGCCATAATTCACCAAGATTCACTAATTTAAATAGTTTTCAAGAGAAAATCGAGATAAGGAGCAAATTTTTGCAAAAATGAGTAAACTTTGAAATCACAATCAGGTATGCAATGTTTCAAGCCACATTTCTAGAGTCAAGTATATTTAGCTCGTTTTTAGCTCACAAAACCTTTTTTGATCTAGTGGCTTGGTGAAAATATCTGCGAGTTATTTTTTAGTCCTAACATGTGAGATTACTATGTCAACTTTTAATGAATGATCTCTTAGAAAATTGTGATGAATATCTATGTGCTTAGTTCTTGAGTGCTCTTTTGGATTGTGTGCAATTTTTATAGCACTCTCATTATCACATTGGAGGGGAATATGGTTCAGATAGTAACCATAGTCCCTTAGAGTTTTTCGCATCCAAAGTAGTTGTGCACAACAACTACCGGCTGCAACATACTCCGCTTCGGTTGTGGAAAGAGCAATGGAGTTTCGCTTTTCAGATGACCATGAAACTAGGGATCTGCCAAGGAATTGACAATTCTCCAACGTGCTCTTTCTATCGACTTTGCATCCTGCATAGTCGGCATCGGAACAACCTATCAAGTTAAACTTGGATCCTTTGGGATACCAAAGGCCCAAGTTGGATGTTTGCACAAGGTATCTTAAGATTCTTTATACAGCTACTAAATGGCACTCTTTAGGTGTGACTTGAGACCTTGCACTCATACACATACTAAGCATAATATCTGGCCTAGATGCACATAAATAGAGTAATGAGCCAATCATAGACCGATATACCTTTTGATCCATATTTGGACCATCTTCGTTGAGATCAAGATGTTCATTAGTTGTCGTCGGTGTCTCGATGGTCTTGGCCTTGTCCATATTGAACATTTTGAGGATGTCCTGCGTGTACTTGGTTTGGCTTATGAATGTGCCCTCTCTTAATTTCTTCACTTGGAATCCCAAGAAGAACTTCAATTCACCCATCATAGACATCTCAAACCTGTCTGTCATAATCTTGCTAAACTCTTCACAAAACGACTTATTAGTAGAACCAAAGATGATATCATCAACATAGATTTGACATACAAATAGATGATCATCAAAGTGTTTTGTGAACAGAGTATAATCAGCTTTTCCAATTTTAAAACCATTTTAAACCCGAATATCTCTAAGGCACTCATACCAAGCTTGAGGAGCTTGTTTGAGGCCATAGAGATCCTTACGCAGTATATAAACATGGTTGGGGTCTCTTGATCTTCAAATTCTGGTGGCTGCTCCACGTACACTTCGTCCTTAATTGGTCCGTTGAGGAAGGCACTTTTGACATCCATTTTATACAACATGAAATTATGGTGAGTAGCATATGCCAATAAAATACGAATGGATTCAAGTCTAGCTACGGGAGAGAAAGTTTCATCGAAGTCCAAACCTTCGACCTGTGAGTAACCTTTAGCCACAAGTCTTGCTTTATTTCTCGTTACCACCACATGTTCATGTTATTTGTTCCGAAAGAACCATTTAATTCCAACAAAGTTTGCCTTTGGTCTTCCCACTAGTTCCCACACTTCATTTCTCTTAAAGTTGCTCAACTCCTCCTGCATTGCAATCATCCAATTTGGATCCTTTAGTGCTTATTCTACCTTGTATGGTTCCAAAAAAGAGACAAAAGAGTAGTGTTCACAAAAAATTGCTACGCGAGATCCAGTAGTTACTCCCTGAGCAATGTCTCCAATGATGTTATTGACGGGATGATCTCTTTGTACACTCTGATGTACTCTTGGGTGAGGGACTTTTGAAGTTGCTTGTTCTTTATTGTCTTCATAATCATTGTCTCCACCTAGATCATTGCTTCTGTGGTTGTGTTGATTTTCTTGATCTTCCTGATCTTGATGTTGCGCATGAGCTCCCCCTTGATCAATGCTTCCCTGTTGAGGGACATCTTGTGCACTTGAGTCTTATGGTTGCTCTTGAGGTAGAATATCACCAAGTGCCATCCTCCTCAATGCTTGAAATGGGGCTTCTTCTTGATCTAGCATGCACTTATCAACTTGCTCCACTTCAGAGTATGTTGAGATATGGACAAAAGGTTATAATCTAAAGAATCTACATGTAAAACATTCAAGAGAGTATGTTGAGAAGAGATTTCAATTTTACCGCTACTAAAGACCTTTCCTTGGTTGTTGTCTCCAAAGTATATCCCTTCACTTGGATCTGCGTTGCGCTTATACTCCACGAACATATTCCTCTCTCCGGTCATGTGATTGGTGCATCTGCTGTCTAGAATCCATTTTGATCCACCGGAGGAGTAGGCCTGCAAAACGGAATAATTCCTTGGTTTTAGGTACCCAAGCTTACTTGGGTCCTCTCAGGTTAGTCACAAGTGTCTTGGGCACCCACACACAAGTTTTTGAGTTCTTGTGGTGTGGCCCTACATATTTAGTAAATACATGTCAAAACTTGTCTTTCATAAGTACATAGGAAGCATCAAAAGTGCGAAATAGTATTTGCAAGTCAGATTCACGTGATGTTTCCTTAACAAAAGTGATTTTCTTCTTAGCATGAACATTGGTGGACATGTGTTTGTTCTTGTTAAACCCAAGACCATCTTTGATGTTAGGAGGTCTAGTGACCATATATGCACTACGTGCATATTTGGTCTTCTCCTTGTCAAAGATGCCACTTTGGGAAGGATGCCTATTATGAAAAATTGAAGAATCAGGTTTGACAACATTTTTCTTAGTTGAACGTGTGCAAGTTGCAATAGTTGTCGGACTTACACCTTTGGAAGGTGAGATTTTGGAGGAGGAGGAGTCACTTTTCTTGAGTGAATCAACTTGCACTTCAAGAATCTTGTTAAATTTTGACATGTTAGCAAGTTCATCCTTGATTGTAACGTGTGAGTCTTCTAGCTTTGAGTAAGTTTCCTTACTCAAGGCTAGCTCATGCTCAAGTGACTTGCTCTTCTCTCTTTTAAGCTCAAGGAGTTTCTTAACCTCTTGATACCTCTTCCTTTCACGGATGAGCATATCTTCTTGATGGTTGACAAGCTCCTCCTTCTCAAAGATTTCATCCGACAACATTTTAATTTTCTTCAATGCAGTTTTACTTAATCCCCTAAACATCTCCTCAATTTCACTAGAGCTGTCAAAATCATCAATAGAGGAATTTAGCGAGGGGGGAGTATGATAGGATCTTGGTTCCTGATCTTTCGATGAGAATAGGAGGGTTCGATTTGTGGAGGAGAAGACGTTGGCGATCCGACTACACCGTCCCCAAGACGATGCGCCTTAGCGATCGGTACACCGACTTCGAAGTTGTATCGATCTTGCTGGCGCACAATCAACTTGACCACAAGAGCCTTTGTTCCTGAAAGCAATCGAACATGCAAGAACAAGAAGAACAAGCACTTATCAGTTGAATCAATCTGAAGTGGGGTTCTGGATACAAGTAGACGGGTGATCTAGTCGACACGCGCGTGTACAACGAAGCAGCAGAAGCTAACTTATGAATAAACAAAACCCACCAGCTAATGAGCGCAGTGGCTACTATTTATTACCTCCCTAGGGTCGTGAGAAACCCTAATCATGAGTCCCTAATGGACTCCAAACGATACATGGGCCATGAGCCCAATTTTGGTGATGCAGCACCATGGACAGAAAAGGTCTTGGTATTAAAATATCGATTCCGGTCGACTCCTAATAGATATGGACATGAGGCCAGATCCTTTTGAAAGTAGACTTGATATACTTTCCAGGAAGTACTTGAACGCCCAGATCGGAGTCCGTATGAAGTAGTGGTGGCCGGCACAATTTGGTGCTGTTCTGCTGTCCAAATCCCGTCCGCGCGAATTCCCTTCCCATTGGCTCCTCTCCATTGTTCCTAAGCAAAACAAGAAAGCACGTAGTTCCACAGTCTAGATAAGATGGACATAAGGCCAAGAACGAGTTCACCTCATAGTTTAGTTTACATGCACGAGCGCGAGTGATCGGACCAGAAACCGGTAGCTGAGTTGGTGTGGATGTATCGAGGTTGTTGATGTCCTCATCATCCTCCCCTTCTTGCATTTGAGTCGTCCGCGACTCAAGCTCATCTTCGTATCCCAAATATGGTTTCAAATCTGCAATGATAAATGTGGGACTAACCCCAAAATCCGCAGGCAACTCGAGTTTATACGCATTATCATTAATCCTTTCTAACACTTTGAATGGACCATCAGCTCGAGGTAACAATTTAGACTTTCTCAAATCAGGAAACCTATCCTTTCGCCAATGTAACCAAACTAAATCACCACATTCAAAAGTGATAGTTTTCTTTCCCCTACTACCAGCAAGTTTATACTTGGCATTCATGCACTCTATTCTCTTCTTAGTGGTTTTATGCAATTTTAAGATCAATTCAGCACGATGTTTAGCATCAAAATTCACTTGTTCCATTGAAGTAAGAGGTAATAAATCAATAGGAGCACGGAGTACAAATCCATAAACAATCTCAAAAGGGCATTTCTTAGTACTAGAATGTAGGGAACGATTATAAGCAAACTCAACATGAGGCAAACACTCTTCCCACAATTGAATATTCTTTTTCAAAACAACCCTAAGCATGGTAGATAAACTTCTATTCACAACCTCAGTTTGACCATCAGTTTGGGGATGACAAGTAGTTGAAAATAAAAGCTTAGTCCCAAATTTTGCCCATAACGTTCTCCAAAAATGGCTAAGAAACTTAGCATCACGATCTGAAACTATTGTGTTTGGCAGACCATGCAACCTAACAATATCTCTAAAAAACAAATCAACAATATGTGTAGCATCATCACTTTTACGACAAGGTATGAAGTGTGCCATTTTAGAAAATCTATCCACGACAACAAATATGCTATCCCTCCCCTTCTTTGTTCTAGGAAGTCCTAAAACAAATTCCATAGAAATATCCTCCCAAGGCATGCTAGGAACAGGAAGAGGCATGTACAAACCATGTGGATTAAGTCGTGACTTAGCTTTTTGATATGTCGTGCAGCGAGCAACGAAGTGCTCCACGTCTCGCCTCATCCTTGGCCAAAAGAAATGACCAGCAAGTATGTCCTCCGTCTTTTTCACTCCAAAGTGCCCCATCATCCCGCCTCCATGCGCTTCCTGTAACAACAACAAAAGAACGGAGCTAGCTGAAATGCATAACTTGTTAGCTCTAAACACATAGCCATCATTGAGGACAATTTATTCAATGTTTTTCCATCTTTACATTCCAGCAATACATCTTTGAAATCAGCATCATGTTCATATTGATCTTTAATTGTTTCTAATCCAAAAATTTTAAAGTCAAGTTGAGATAGAAGAGTATAACATCTAGATAAAGCATCAGCAATAACATTATCCTTTCCCTTTTTGTGTTTAATGACATAATGAAAAGTCTCAATAAATTCCATCCACTTAGCATGCCTACGGTTCAGTTTCCCTTGACTCCTAATATGCTTTAGTGATTCATGATCAGAATCGATAACAAATTCTTTGGGCCACAAATAATGCTGCCATGTTTCTAAAGTTCGTACAAGAGGCCCACTCATTATCTTATCATTGGTACAATAATTCAGAACAGACCCACTCATTTTCTCACTAAAATAGGCAACAGGTTTTTCTGCTTGTAACAAAACACCACCCAATCCAATCCCACTAGCATCACATTCAAGCTCAAGTCTTAGAAAAATCAGGAAGTTGGAGAAGAGGTGCATGCGTCAACTTATCTTTCAGTATGGTAAAGGCGTTATCTTGTGTGGTGCCCCGAGAAAAAGGCACCCCCTTCTTCGTAAGGTCATTCAATGGAGCAGCAATGGTGCTGAAATCCTTCACAAAGCGATGATAGAACCCAGCCAGCCCTAGAAAGCTTCGCACCTATGTGATGGTCTTTGGTACAGGCCACCCCTGAATAGCCTCTACCTTGGTTTGATCAACTTCAATTCTCTGTGGAGTAACAACATAGCCAAGGAAAGAGACTCGATCCGTGCAAAAGGTGCACTTCTCAAGATTACCAAATAATCATGCCTCACATAAAGCATTAAAAACAGCACGTAAGTGATCAAGATGTTCATCCATGGATTTGCTATAAATCCAATATATCATCAAAATACACAACAACAAATTTTCCAATGAATGCACGCAAAACCTCATTCATTAATCTCATGAAGGTGCTAGGTGCATTAGTTAACCCAAAAGGCATGACTAACCACTCATATATACCGAACTTAGTTTTGAAAGCAGTTTTCCATTCATCTCCTAGTTTCATGCGAATTTGGTGATAACCACTATGCAAATCAACCTTTGAGAACACAACAGCACCACTCAATTCATCAAGCATATCATCTAAGCGTGGAATAGGATGACGATATCGAATGGTGATATTGTTGTCGGAGGAAGAAGGTGCTGCCCGACTTGCTGAAGAAGACGGCGGGGAAGCACACCCAGTCGAAGGAGTAGTCGTGCGTGGTTGCCATGAGCTAGTCTTTCCTGCAAAAATATTAATTCTAAAGCTAGCTCGTTGTCCCTGCACTTCCCTTTCAGCTTTACAAGCAAGATGAAATAAACGGGTAACATTATTATAATCTTTATAAGCAAGTATATCCTAAATTTCACGGTTTAAACCACCCAAAAATCTTGCCATAGCTGGTTCCTCATCCTCATCAAAATTACAACACAACATACCCATTTGTAATTCCTGAAAATACTCTTCTACACTTTTAGCTCCCTGTCTTAATTGTTGTAAATTATTTAACAGATCACGTGCATAGTAAGAAGGAACAAATCTAGCGCGCATGAGCCGTTTCAAAGCATCCCAAGTTTGTGGTATGTTATTAGGATTTTCTTGCCATGTTCTATCCACCAAATAGAAGAAAAATCAGTAAACTCACTAGTGGCTGCTCTAACTCTTGCGTTTTCAGGAAACTCGTGACATGCAAATTTTTTATCAACAGAAATATCCCAAGTAATATATGCATCAGGGTCATATTTACCATCAAAATGGGGTATCTTAAATTTGATCTTGTTAAAAGTATCATCATGATTGCGTACCTCACGCTGACGATGTCCACCCATACCTTGACGGTTGCGTTCTAGCCGGCGCTGTGGCCTAGCTTCCTCATCTTCCCCAATCTTCGTATCTGCAGAATAGTCATCTTCATTATCACGTACAATACTAGGAGCATTGCTCACCTGTCCATCCGCGGTGCGTCCATGATCCCTCTCCTCAAGGCGCTGCAGGATGGCTCCAATAGAGGTGTTCAATGTTTGAATGGAAATCTCAAACGCGCTGATTTTGGTGTTGGTGTCGATCTGCATATTTTCCAATTGACCAAGGAGGTCACTGGTAACACGAAAATCCTCATCAAGCGCTTCTGTGCGTAGCCGCACTTGGCGTTAGAAGTGTTGTATAATTCCCCGTATGCGAGGTGAATGCATGTCTTCGTTTGTATTTGCTCCTCTTGCCATGGTTAGTAGAAAAAAAGAACGATCCAATATGAAAGGGTAATGTTATCCCTAGCTACAAAGGTGCTGGTGGAGATAACTCGCTCACTCTCAACCTGTTCAATCAAGCTCTTACCTGTTCTTACAATGCTCAGCAAGAAGGTGATGGCAACCAGCAAGTAATGAACAACTTCAGGAGCAGGTGTCAGTCTATGGTTTTAGGTGGCTGAACTAGCACAAGGAGCAAACTTTCACCACGTTAATCACAACAAGCTGAATAAATGCTCTACGATAGTATTGTGATGATCTTAGTCTAGATCGTACTAGAGACGCGAGCTGAGACACCAATGTCGTCACCAAAAACACCCTAAACAACAATCTGATTTTTTTTCTTTTTTTTCGTTTTTTTCTTTTGTTGGGGTGGTCACCCAAACTCTCTCTAGATGGAATCAGTAGAACCTAGAACAAAATTTGCACATGCGGCTTTTGATCTTGCACTTGCCTTTTTTTTCTTCTCTAATTGCTTGTGGCTTTTGTGCGGCTTTTGATTTTGCACTTGCCTTTTTCTTGTTGTCAAACTCAAATTACTAATCTGACTCAAACTCGAAGTAGCAATCTTATTCGAACTCGAACTAGTGATCCGACTCAAACTCGAACTAGCAATCCGACTCAAACTTGAAGTAGAAATCTGATTGAACTTGTAATCCGACTCAAACTTGAACTAGCAATCCGACTCAAACTTGAAGTAGAAATCTGATTCAAACTCAAACTAGTAATCTGACTCAAACTCGAACTACGAATCTGACTCGAACTAGGTAACCTAATGTGACACAAACTCAGAACTCTAGTGGTGCGAAACTAAAGACCAGCAACTTGACTGGTCGAAGCAACCATGAACTCAACAATTCTTGACTAAGTAGAGAAAGTAAAAGGCACAATGGTCTAGGAATAATGGAAAAAAAGACCTAGTATTTTTTGGGGCTTTTTCTGGACTATAGGATTATAACAGCGGAAAGAAAAGTAATGGTAGCACTCTCATCGATTAACCTTGCTCTGATACCACTTGATAGGATATTGGTTCCCGATCTTTCGATGAGAATAGGAGGGTTCAATTTGTGGAGGAGGAGACGTTGGCGATCCGACTACACTGTCCCCAAGACGATGCGCCTTAGCGATCGTTAAACCGACTCTGAAGTTGTATTGATCTTGCTGGCACACAATTAACCTGACCACGAGGGCCTTTGTTACTTCAAGCAATCGAAGAACACGCAAGAACAAGAAGAACAAGCACTTATCAGTTGAATCAATCTGAAGTGGGGTTCTGGATACAAGTAGACGGGCGATCTAGTCGACACGCGCGTGTACAAGGAAGCAGCAGAAGCTAACTTACGAATAAACAAACTCACCAACTAATGAGGGCGGCGGCTACTATTTATTACATCCCTAGGGTCATGAGAAACCCTAATCATGAGTCCCTAATGGACTCCAAACGATACATGGGCCATGGGCCCAATTTTGGTGATGCAACACCGTGGACAGAAAAGGTCTTGGTATTAAAATAACGATTGCGGCCGACTCCGAATAGATATGGACATGAGGCCAGATCCGTTTGAAAGTATACTTGATAATATTTCCAGGAAGTACTTGAACACCTAGATCGGAGTCCGTATGAAGTAGTGGTGGCCGTCACAAGTTGGTGCTGTTCTGCTGTCCAAACCCCGTCCGCGCGAATTCCCTTCCCATTGCCTCCTCTCCATTGTTCCTAAGCAAAACAAGAAAGCACGTAGTTCCACGGTCTAGATAATATGGACATAAGTCCAAGAACGAGTTCACCTCATATTTTAGTTGATGAGCACGAGCGCGAGTGATCGGACCAGAAACCGGTAGCTGAGTTGGTGTGGATGTACGAGGGTGTTGATGTCCTCATCAGAGTAAGTCGAACCTTTTTCTTGCCTTCTTTAGCCATAAGGCAAGTTTTATTGTGAGTCTCCCGTCCTCCCAAGTTCAGAAAGAGCATAGACTTCTTGGTAGGCTTCTTGATGGCAATGGTGGGGACTCGTCTTTTGAGTCCCACTTCTTGCCAATATGCGCTTGATGAGCTTGCCTCCTTTTTCTGAAGATCTTCTTTTCTTGACCCTTTGTTTCCTTCTTTATTTTATTTTTTCATAAGTGCAGTCAACCATGAAGTGACTGACTCGCCACAGTTATAGAAGATATGTTGAGGATTCGATTTTCCTTTTTCTTTGCTCTTCATTTCATTTGAGTTGCTACCATTTCTTCTTTTCATCATGCGCTTGAATTTCTTGATAAAGAGTACCATCTCTTCATCATCCAAGTCTGTGCTAACATCACTTGTATCTCCCTCATCTTGAGCTTCACGGGCTTCCTTTCCTTTAGGCTTGCAAGATGCTTTGAGAGCGACTTCCTTCTTTTTGGAGGATGTGAGCTCAGCTAGGCCCTTGACGTATTGGGATTCCTTCTCCATCATCACATGGTTTATGATTTTGCCCAATAGTTCATTCGGGGTCATTTTGTGAAACCCGAGGCTTTCTCGAATCATTGAGCATAAGGTGACATTTCTTGGCATAAAGGCTTTAATCATCCTTTGGACCACCTCATGGTCAGTCCACTTCTTGCTTCCATAGGTGTGAATATTGTTGATAAGTGCCTTCATCCGGTTGTACATGTCTTGAGGTGACTCGCCTTCTTCAATGGCAAATCTCCCGAATTCTCCTTCAAGCATGTCAATCTTGGCTTATCGGACTGACCTATTTCCTTCATGTGTCGTTTTAAGTGTATCCTAGATTTCTTTTGTGCTATCTAATCCATCGATCTTGGTGAACTCCTCCGAGCTCAGTGATGAGGTAATCACTGCAACAGCTTGTGCGTTGCGGTGAATTTCTTGTTCTTGTTTTGGAGTTAGTTCTTCGTTCGTATCCAGAATATCTACACCTGTACATACAATATGCCACAAACTGGGATTCAAGGAGATTAGAGTCATTTTCATATTGTATTTCCACATGGTGTAGGCGTTTCCGTCGAATTGCGGAGGCTTTCCCATGGGAATAGAAAGATAATGGTTATTTGTATAAAGACAATTGTAGTTATAAGGATATCGGGAGTGGTCTTGATAACTACTCCCCGTCGTCTTCCCGTCTTCTTTTCCTTTTTGGCTCAGAAGTTTCTTCCTCAGAAGTGCCTTGAGTTGATGCACTTCTTCATCAACATGTGGATTTTCCCTCAGTACATCGAAGGCTTTTATATCTTGCTCTTCTTCGGTGTTTGAGCACTTTCGTGATCTCGTTGTTCTTCTCAATGCTGAATGGGTTGTTGTTGTGGTTGTATCAACTGTAGCGATGTCCTCATCATCCTCTCCTTCTTGCAGTTAAGTCGTCCTCGACTCAAATATGTCTTCCTCGCCCACATATGTTTTCAAATCTGCAATATTAAAAGAGGAAGTAACCCCAAAATGTGCAGGCAACTAAATTTCATATGAATTATCATTGATTTTTCGAAGCGCTTTGAAGGGTCTAGCAGCTCTAGGTAGCAATTTAGATTTTCTCAAATCAGCAAATCTATCCTTTCTCAAATGCACCCAAACCAAATCACCAGGTTCAAAAGTAACATACTTTCTACCCTTGCTACCAGCTTGTTGATACTTAGCGCTCATGCTCTCAATGTTTGCTTTAGTTTGCTCATGCATTTTAAGAATTAATTCAGCACAGCGAGACGCATCAAAATTCAATTTTTTTGGAGGTGGCAGAGCCAAAAGATCAATGGGATCACGAGGGATAAAACCATATACAATCCGAAAAGGGCACAATTTAGTAGTAGAATGCAGCGAACGATTGTAAGCAAATTAAATATGAGGCAAACATTCCTCCCATAATTTGATGTTATCTTTCAGAACAGCCCTAAGCATGGTAGATAAACTATGGTTCACTACTTCGGTTTGTCCATCAGTTCGAGGGTGACTAGTAGTAGAAAAGAGCAATTTTGTCCCCAACTTAGCCCATAAGGTTTTCCAAAAATCACTAAGAAATTTGGCATCTCTATCTGAAACAATAGTGTTTGGAACCCCATGCAAATGAACAACTTCTCGAAAGAACAAATCAGCAATATGGGTAGCATCATCAGTTTTGTGGCATGGTATGAAGTGAGCCATTTTAGAAAATATGTCCACAACAACAAAAATACTATCCCTCCCCTTCTTTGTTCTAGGCAATCCTAAATCAAAATCCATAGAAACATCCTCCCATGGAGCACTAGGAACGGGGAGAGGCATGTATAAATCATGTGGATTAAGACAGGACTTAGCTTTTTGACAGGTGGTGCAACGAGCAATAAACCACTCCACATCTCTTCTCCTCTTTGGCCAAAAGAAATGGCTTGCTAGGATGTCTTCGGTCTCCTTGACACCAAAGTGTCACATCAACCCTCCACCATGTGCTTCCTGCAATAGTAAGATACGCACAAAACTAGCTAGAATGCACAATTTGTTAGCTCGAAACACAAAACCATTAGTGAGAACAAACTTGTTCCATGTTTTTCCTTCATTACATTGCAGTAGAACATCTTTGAAATCAGCATCAAAAGCATATTGTTCTTTAATTTTTTCCAAGCCAAAAATCTTAAAATCAAGTTGGGACAACATATTATAACGGTGAGATAAGGCATCCGCAATGACATTATCTTTTACTTTCTTGTGTTTGATGACATAAGCAAAGGACTCAATGAATTCTACCCACTTGGCATGCCTACGGTTCAGATTAGTTCGGCTCTTAATGTGCTTCAAAGATTCATGATCAAAATGTATAACTAATTCTTTAGGCCATAAATAATGTTGTCGTGTTTCCAAAGTTCGTACTAGTGCATTTAATTCTTTATCGTAAGTGGAATAGTTCAGACTAGACCCATTCAGTTTCTCACTAAAATAAGCAATAGGTTTCCTCTCTTGCAACAAGACACCTCCTACTAGCATCACATTCCAATTCAAAAGTTTTACTGAAATATGATAATTGGAGAAGGTGTGTATGAGTTAATCGATTCTTCAAAGTTTCTAATGTTGCCTCTTGCACCTTGCCCCATGTGAATGGAGCACCCTTCTTTGTAAGCTCATGCAGTGGGTCTGCTATGGTGCTGAAGTCTTTCAGAAAACGACGATAGAATCCAGCAAGTCCGAGAAAGCTTCGTACTTGTGTGACCATGGTAGGAGTCGGCCAGCTGTGTATCACCTCCATCTTGGCTTGATCAACTTCAATTCCCTGTGGTGTCACAACATAACCAAGAAAAGATACTCTATCCGTTCAAAAGGTGCACTTGTCAATGTTGCCAAATAAGTGTGCATCACGTAAATCATTGAAAACAGCACGGAGATGATCAAGATGCTCTTCTAGAGATGTGCTATAGATCAAGATGTCATCAAAATATACTACCACAAATCTTCCAATGAAAGCACGTAAAACCTCATTCATTAATCTCATAAAAGTGCTAGGTGCATTCGTGAGACCCAAAGGCATGACTAACCACTCATACAAACCGAACTTGGTTTTAAACGCTGTTTTCCATTCATCACCTAGCTTCATGCGAATTTGATGGTATCCACTACGCAAGTCAATTTTAGAGAAAATCATCGAGCCACTAAGTTCATCAAGCATATAATCTAACCAAGGAATAGGATGACGATATCTAATGGTAATGTTATTAATTGCTCCACAATCTACACACATGCACCATGATCCATCTTTCTTTGGAACCAAAAGAACAGGAATAGAGCCAGGACTAAGGGACTCACGCACATAACCTTTGTCGAGTAAGTCCTGTACTTGTCGTTGAACCCCTTAGTCTCCTCCAGGTTGGTCCTGTATGGTGCTCGGTTTGGAAAAGAAGCCCCAGGGATGAGGTGAATCTAATGCTCAATCCCTCACAATGGTGGCAGCCCGGCTGGTACCTCTTGTGGAAACACATTAGCGTATTCCTGCAAAAGCTTAGTGACAACAGGGGCAAAGCACATGGTTCGTCGTGAAGTGAGAACAAAGTTTCTTTGCAAGCAAACACATAGCAGATTGCAGTATTATTTTTTAATTCAAACAAATAAGATTTGGAAGCAAGAAAACAAGGAGTCTTCAATTTTATTTCATTCTTCTTCACATGAGCAGATTTGGAATTTTCAGTCTTAGGGTGTACCGATTCCTTCGCAACATTTGAATTTTCATTTTGGGTAGATTTCTTATTTCTCTTTGCAAGCTCTTGCAATGTCATCCTTCAAAATAGCATCAGGAGACATAGGGTGCAAAACAAGCTTCATCTCATTATGCATGAAATCACTTCCTCACTAGCAAGAAATCAAACTCTTACAAGTTCTTACCGTGCGATGCAGGGGGCACCAGCAAACAGCAAGAACAACAACAAACGGTGGCTGCCAGCACAATTATGTGGTGTTGTAGATGATTTTGTGGAGCTGTAGGTGGCTGCTAGAAATGAGTTGCACAAAGGATTAGCTAGTACCACATTAGTCACAACAAGTTGAATAAACGTTTCATGATGGTACTGTGCTGGTCCTAATCTAAACCGTGATAGAGACACAAGATGTTACTCCACGTGATGTTAAATTTACTGTAGTAGAAAAGTTCAGACAGCACAAACGTTGTGTTTTAACAAAACGTTCAAAACAGCAAGTTGAACTCTGTAACTTGAAACAAATGTTACACAAACTGTTTCATTTTTTGTACTGAGAAACTTTTTAATCAGTGCGTCTTTTCTTTCTTTGCACGTGCCTTTTTCTTGCTGATCCGTGCAGCTTTTATTTTGCACGTGCCTTTTTCTCAACCTTAGGTAGGTAATGAAAATGGACTAAGAACAAAGTGGTACGAACTCGAAACTCTAGCGGTGAAAAACTTAGGACCAGCAACTCGACACAAAAAGGCGACCGTGAATTCAACAAGTCGAGAGCTAAGTAGCCAAGCAAAAGGCTCAAAGTTTTTTTAGGATTTTTTCAAGCAAACTTTTGTAGGAAAAAGTGGACTGTAGGTAAATGAAGAACAAGGAGAAGGAAATCTCTCACCGAGCAAGCTGAAATCTGATACCACTTGACAAACCCAACGGGTATGGGGGATGCCATATCTTTCGATGAGAGATGTTGGTGGTGAATGAATTTGATGGAGACCGACGTTGGCTGCCCGACTACCACAACCAGATTGGTGTGGCACCATGAGCGACAGTTACACCGTCTCCTGGTAACTATGATTTGGGTGGAGGTTGATATTGTGCTACCTGACTACAACAACCACAAGGGTTCTGTGCTTAGCGATAGTTACACCGGCTCCTGTTGTTGCTGTTCTTGCCGTGTCAAGAACAACCTTGAACCTGCAAGCAATCGAAGAACAAGATAACAAGTAAACACTCATGGGTGTGATAAGTTCAGGTTCTGATTCAAGTAATCGAAAGGTCTCGTTGACACTTGCATTACAAGGAAGTAGCAATGGCTAAACTTACAGAAAACAAAACCCAAGTTCTTCCTATAGCTGCTAGTTGTTTATATAGAGGAGAAAGACTAGAACTCAAGATGGAGTCATGAGTCTTGTTCGGCCTTTTTTGAGCAGCTCAAGCGTCATCTGCCTTTGATTCTTGACCCAATGCAAAGTAGACGAAGATACCTTTCCAGCAAGTACTTATTTGCATTAAACAACCTTGGGAGTTGAAAGTTATGCCCCTTTTAAGATGGTACTTGCTGCAGTTACGAGGACCCCTCGGGTGGAGCAGCCTTCATTGCATTAATCCCTCCATTCCTCCTAGTTGGATCAATTCCCAAGCACCTAATAATAAAAAGGTCATCACAAGTCTTTAATTGTTCCCCGTTTGAAGAATAATAACTTTGAACAGCCAGGAATGAATTCACCTGATAATTAAGTTGACGTGCACGAACGTCTGTCATTGGACCTTGATTAGCTGCAAGTGGTGAATGGGTTGTTGTTGTGGTTGTATCAACGATAGCGATGTCCTCAGCACAAATGCTTCATAGATCGGACTTGTCCAGTTAGAGGTGCGGACTAGTCCAGTGTGCTAAATGTGTGTCGATTTGACTAAGTGTTGATTTAGGAATTAAACTTTATAGCAGGGAAAATTTGAACAACTGTTAAAATCACTTGAATTAACAATCAATATTGTGATGTCACACATGAGAACCAATTTGCAATTCAAGTTATAATATTGATCAAATATGTTCCCTAATCAATTAAGATGGAAAAGTAAAGAAGCACGCGGGACACCGATTTTTACCGAGGTTCGATCTCACAAAAGAGACCTACTCCCCGTTGAGGAAGCCCACACAGAGCCGGGTCTCTTCAAACCCTTTCCCTCGTCAAGTCACCACATAAGACCGACTTGATTCCACTATCACGGGTAATCTTCGAGTTTATGGGGAAACCTCACACGTTGAAGGCTCCCACAAGAATTACAACGAAAAGATGATTAAATACACTCGAAAAGATTACAAAGAGAAGCACAAGTGTGAAGAGATCAAACCCCAAGAGCTCATCAACGCGTAGACAACGATCTCCCAACCCCAAATCTGAATACTCAATTGATTTTCACCTTTGAGGACTTTACATGCGTGGGGATATGAGTTTTTATGCTCTTGAGACAGGTAGCGGCGCTAGGGTTTCTGATTTTGACAGTAGGAATTGGAAGTTGTATTTGTGGGGTCGTGGATCCCGTATTTATAGTTATTCCAAAATTGTTACCGTTATGGATCCCGATGACCGGACTAGTCCGTACTGGGGACCGGACTTGTCCGGTGTGCTGTGTAGAAGTCGGCGTGAAATGTGCAGCACACTAGAAACCCTAATTGTGTGAGGTATACCGGACTATTCTGATATGTTTCCGGACTTGTCCAGTGCCCTGTGTAATTGAACTCCAGATAGTTGAAAGGACTAGTCCAATACAAGAACAGACTTGTCTGGTGCTATGTGTTATTGAACATCAGAGAGTTCAACGGACTAGTCCGGTCCTATGGACGAACTTGTCCGGAGTGTAGTGAAAAGGATTTACAGAGACTTGAATGGACTAGTCTAGTCCAAGATCGGACTAGTCCGGTGCACTGTGAAAAGTAGTTCCAGAAAGTTTGTCGGACTAGTCTTGTCCATGGTCGGACTAGTCCGCTGCTGTCGGTACCCTACATATCGGGTACTCCATGATACCGCAAGAAGTGCAAAGGAGTTTCACTTGTCAAAGTTGAAGACTTCCGTAGGCCCCACGTGTCACATGGCATTGGACCCACCTCCTTCATATGGGTAGCTCAGGCATTACCACGTGTAGTATAAGACCGAAGCTAAACTCCCTACATAGGGAAGCTCTGCGCTTAACACATGTTGAGTGATCCCAGACCTAACCCCCATTAGAAGAAAGTTCCGGTGCCTCCATGTGTATAGCAGCTTCAGACCTACCTTCCCGCGAGGGAAAGCTCCAGAGCCGTCACGTGTTGAGCCTTCGGACCTACGCTACCAACGGGAATACAGACGGATCTCCAATGGCATAAGCATTCAAAGGACACTTATTGCTCTAGTTAAAAGGCCTAATTATGTGCCATTAATATAATATTAATGGTGCATGATCAGAAGACCCTTAATACTAATAATGAGCCTTAATGGTGGTGTTATCACGTTATTATGGTGCTTAAACACACTTAATTGTGTATTAGTCAAGAATAACTGTCGAGGCCACATGTCGGGCCAAGCAACCCATGTAACAGTCATCCCTTGATCTATAAAAGGGATGTGCTGCATGGTACAAAATAGGCAAGCTCATACGCACGCAAGGACCAGCAAATCTCCAATACAAGAACATACACTCCGTGGAGTAGGGTATTACACTCAGGCGGTCCGAACCACGTAAATCATCTGTGTCATCATCTTGTCTAAGATCTCAGCGCACACAAACCAATACAAGAACCCTCGCGGGCTACAATTTAGTAGTACCGAGGGAAGTGTCGTTCGTATGCTTCGACAGCGGCATAGTGTATATGGACAACAGAGAGTTGAACGAACTAGGCTGGTCCATGAACGGACTAGTACGACCGGACTAGTCCGGTGCTCAGTGAATTTTTAGGTGATTTTAAGCCCTTACCCCTATGCAAAGACTTGAGCTCTTGGGATGTGTCTCTCACACACATACTATACATTTAAATCTACTTTGCGGTTCAGTCATCAGTTGGAATTTTCTCTTTTTCTACACCACTTCATATTTCACCTTTTTTGAGTGCATCAAACTATCTCTTTTAAATTGACCTGCAGTCATTTCAACAAGTTCATTAGGACCTCATTTGTTTGTCATCAATCGTCCAAAACCCACAAGAGATTGCCTAGATGCACTTTCAGTAATAACCTATAATGTTTGCAATGATAGAGTTTATTTCAAGGCCACGAAGTCCAGGGGTTGCACCTCGAGTTACCTCCACTGCCACCGCCAATTCCACCGTCAGAAGTGCAGTTACCGCCCCCGGTATAAATTTCTTTGCATTTTCAGGTAATAAAAAATGTTCTTACTTAGTCTTAATTCATTAAATGTAGGAAAATCTAATTCAACTTAGCTATTGTAGTCTTACTTAGTCTTAAATAATCAAACATAGAAAATCTAACTCAAATTATCTAATGTAAGTTCAATATGATCAATTCTAGCTTGTTTAATCAATTCTAGTCAAAAATGAAGTTCCAAACTAATCAATATGTCAAACAACTTCTATATGTTGCAGGGATTGGCGACAGAGGCTCAAACTCCGTCGCCATCTATACCCGCGTCTGGACTGAAGCGCGGTAAGGACGTTGGCGGCTCCGAAGGTAGTGGACTCTAGCAGATAGCCTCTCTTCTTTGTTTTCTGTTCTTGTGATGTGATGCAAGACTTTTTATGATGTGGTGACTGTAATGGATGTTGTTTGTTGTTGCTATATGTTATATTGTTTTCTGATGTCTGTTGTGTTTCTGGCTCTCGAGCCGGGCATCATTTTCTGTTTAAAAAAAATAAAAAACCTTATTTGCGATGGCTTTTTATACAGTACCATCGCAAAAAAGGCTTCTGACCGTCGCAAATTAACCTATGTTATTTGTGACAGTCGGGCCGTCGCAAATAGGGCCTTCACTATTGGTGACGGACGCCGGAAGCCATCGCAAATAGGTCCTCAATTGCGACGGCCACCACCGGCCAACGCAAACAGCCGTGTGGGGCCCAGCGGCTGGGCTCGAGCTATTGTTTGTGACGGCCATCGCAAGCCGTCGCAAATAATCTTAGTTGCGACAAATCTCTTGCGACGGCCTAAAACCGTTACAAATAAGGAAAACCGTCGCAAATTGCTTATTTGCGATGGTTTCTGGCTTATTTGCGATGACCGTGGCCGTCACAAATCGTCGGAATTCCTGTAGTGCCCCTTCCAATTTCATTTGGACATAAATCCTTGGGTTAAAGTAGCCCGGCCTATTTTCAGCTAGGCAAAGAAATGTCTTAATCTTGCATGGGATTATTGACCTCCAAATATTCTTATAATCGATTACAGATTCAGCTGCAGTTAGTCTATTATAAACAGATTTTATAGTAAATAAACCTGACTTTGTCCATAACCATTGCACTTCGTCTTAGAATAAGAGAGAACCTGCTCATTAAATTGCGCAGCCAACCTGTACCATTGATCATGCAAAATAACAGGAAAAGATAGAGAGAATTGGATGCTCCAATTATCAGCAGCACACAGAGTCAGTGTCAGATCCTTATTCACACAAAAATCAAGTAACATAACATAAGTCAGACATATTGGCTTATCTCCTAGCCATATATATAACCAAAATCTAATTTTTCAATTTCTTGGAATAAATTTCTTCCCACTAGTATAATTTTTTTAAACTTTAAGTAAATCTAACCACACTGGAGAATCAGATCTTTTCTGTCTAATGGCACCAAAGGGTTTGCATTTCTTATACTTAGCATTAATTATCTCTTGGCAAAGCCCCTTTTCTATTTATAGCTTTCACCACCATTTAACCAAAAGGCTAATATTCGTTCTTCACAAATCTTTAATTCCTAGACCAACTTTCTTTTTATCTTTACACACATTATCTGTAAGGATCGAATGGCCAAGAGGGGGGGTGAATTGGGCTTCTTTTAAAAAATCTAAGCAATAAAACTTAATTCCTAAAAGCCAAATTTCCTACGCAAACGATCTATGCATTGAAGTAAATAGCAACTTCGCGGTATATAAAATGCATAAATGTAAGGGAGAGGAAAAGGATGCAAACTCCCGAGGAGACGGGAGGATTTATCCCTTGGTTCAGCAAGATCGTCAAGATCTTCCTACATCCACGTTGTGGCACCCACCGAAGGGTATAGCCACACCCAAGTCAGCGAGACTAGGGATCTTCACTATTCTTCTCCGTTTGCCAACCTTGGCAAGGTGGAGCTCAAGCCTTGTACAACTTCGATCCTCTGGGCTTCCACAATCCTCTTGGCAAGCTCCAGAAGTCTCTCTCAGTTACAAACACCAAGGGACACACCCTTCAGGCTCTCACTACCCTAGAGATTCCACTCACCGAGAATGGAGGCACACAAGCTCTCTCTCTAGCTAGTTCTAGCCTATCTCTTGGTGTGTAAGTGATCTAAATGATGTAGAAGTGATTGCTCTTTGTCTTGAATGCTTGTGTATGTGTAGATTATGTCTGGTGATCAAGACTTGTCGATTTGACAGGTTTAGGGGGTATTTATAGCCAGCCTCCACGAAATAGCCGCTGGAAAAGTAGGCTAACAGAACTTTTCTGCGAACACCGGATGATCCGATGCCTCCCCTTTAGTTATCATCGGTCAAGTTCACTTTAGCTGACGTCATTGTGTCAGATATGACCGTTGTTAGACCGATGTTGCACTTGTCTTCTCATCGGATGATCCGGTGGCTCTTCCTCCAGAATTCAAACTTGATGCTTACTGGAGTGATTGACCGATGTGTATATTTCTATACATTGGATGATCTGGTGCTACACTTGGTCCAAGGATATTGCAAACTGTACTGATGGACCGATGTAGCTTAGCCCTTAACATCGGATGATCCAGTGAGTACTTTGTTCTGAGGTCTTCTTCTTCTGCTGAATCAACTCGACCAATGTGTTGTTCTCTGGAAACATCGGTTGATCCGGTGAGTTGATTTTGTTTGTGTCGAGTTGTTTCTAAGTGATTCTTTTGAACTTTGCTCGATTGACCTCTTAGACATTTGTTGGAAATGTACTTCTGATGGTTGTCAAGCAGTAAGTGTCATCAATTATGGTTGAATGACTTTGACATAAGAGCTTTCACTTCTTATCTTCACAACATTGATTGATCTCATAAATTGATTGTATATGGGTCTCCAATGATTAGTAGTTGATATTGATGTTCATATAAATTTCTTTTGATTGAGTGATATGGGTGACCTTGCATCCACAAATTCATTAGTAAAATCCAATGGTTGTCATTAATCACCGAAACCATACCTCATGGGGGCCTAGATGCTTTCAATCTCCCCCTTTTTGGTGATTGATGACAACACAACAATTAAAGCACAATAATAATGAATTTGATAGTACGAAACTTAAGAGGATATGCAATGAATACAAGATTATCACACTTGATAGTAATGAATTTGAAAGCTCAATCAAGGAATAACTCAAGTGAATAAGTGATCATAAGATATAGATAGACACCAAATAAGCTCAATCGATTAATAACTTAAGAGTATTCAATAAACACCAAATGAGTAGCAAAAACATCGAATTACAAAAGATGATATAGGTAAACTCCCCCTAAGGCTAGGACACTCCCCCTGAGACTAAGCTATCCTCCCCCTGACTCTCCTCTAACTCTTCTCCCCCTTTGGCATCAAGACACCAAAAAAGGGATCCGAGTGCCTAAGGACCCTGAGTACTAGGCGCGATGACGAACTGGTCACCGTCGGGGGTGCTGTCGTCGGAACTGCTGCCTGGAGTAGAGGTGGAAGGATTGGTCGGAGCCGTAGGAGTTGCCATCGGTGCCTGCTAAGTAGTAGCTGCTGGCAAGGGGGCACTGACGACGGATGCCGGCGTCTGCTGGAACAGCGTCGTAGCCGGCAGTGGAGAGTGGATCGGTGCACCTGGAGCCAGCAGTAGAGACATGCTGATCGACGGGATCGGCGTGGTCGGCACCGGAGCTGCAACTGGAGCAAGGACAGGTGGTGGTGGAGCAACGCCTGGTAGCTGCGATGGCAGGGCAATCCCAGTATGGGTGTAGAGGTTGGTGATCAACCCCAAGATGCCCATGATCGCCTGCTGCGACTGGTGCTGCTGGTCGAGGGAGCGCTGATGCATCTGATCTATCAACCCAGTCACCCGGTCAGTATCCTCACGCCTCTCATGGGCGATCTGGCACTGCATCTCCTGCTGCTACTGCTGGAGCTCCAGAAGTTGTGCTGCCTGCTCAGCTCGGGCCTGCTCAGCTGCAAGCTGGTCCAAGCGCTGCTGCTCAACCATCTGCTGCAGAAGTGAGGTGAGCTCTGATGGCTGAGAGACCTGTGCCTCTGTGACGGGAGGTGCAGTAGGGGGTGGCACTGTAGAGCCTCCAGCCTCCGCGTCGTGCTGCCTGGGTGAGGGAGGAGGTGGGAAGTACTCCTCAACACTGTCATCTGTGTCGCTCTCGAACCATATATGCCGCAGGTCCTCACCCTGAGCTTTTTCCTCTGCCAGCCTCTCATCTTCCTTCTCCAGATTCGACCAGTCCTCCTCAGATAGACGAGCACGAACCTGACGCTCGACTGGACGGCCAAGGCGGCGGTCTCCAGGAGCTGGAGCATGGTAGTGGCTAAGACGGTCATGCATGGCGGACTCCTCAGGAACCATCATGGAGAGCAGGTAGCTGATCCAGTGTCCGTACACAAGGTGCCTCATAATGCCCACTCCATCGGTGATCACATCCTCCATCTCGCATATGAGGACGTCCACAATATCAAACTCCATTCTGTCATTATGTAGAACAGGAGTTCTGCTGCAGGCTGGTGAACCCCTCTAAGTATCCCAACCTCGGCAAGAGTGTGCGGCGCAAGGCAAGGTGCACTGTGCGCGCAGCTGGAGTCAACAGAGCCGGTACCCTCGGCTGGTCTAGAGAGAAAGACGGTCCAAACAGAGAGCAGATCTCCTCCAGTGGTGGTGCCACTCCTCCAGTGAGCGGCCTCCTTGGCGGGTCTGCTTGACCATATACCCTCTCATGCATGCAAGTGTCGTGCAGGTCCACTCCTAGCAGCTGTGCCAGCGTCTGCCTCGTCAGGTGATGGTGCTGGCCCATGAACATGAAGTCTATCGATCTGCGGCCCTCAGAGACATATAGGGTAGCGTAGAATACGCGGACCCAATCCTCCACATATGCACTCCTGTCGTAGGACATCAACTGCACCAGCCCTCGATACCTCTCAAAGTATGGGCGTATCTCTGTCTCTGCTGCCAGGGCGAGTTGATGCCAATCCAGAAAGTTGTGCTGGAATAGCTTGTGGCCTCGGCGTCTATAGGTCTCGTATAGAGACGCCTGTGTCACGGTCTAGAAACGACTGTCCACAAGAGCCTCTCTGGACTGCGGGTACCACTCCTCAAGTAAAACACTCCATCTGAGTCCTATTAGCTGCTTGGCCTTCATCTTCCGGTAATCAGTCAACCGGACACCTTCACCAACGTGGACGGTGGTGTCCATCTCGTAGACGGCTCTTTGGGCTGCCCTGTCCTCACGACGATCGGCAGCTGACGGTCGTGAACGAGGTGCTGCTGGCGGATGACCCCCACGGGTCCTGGCTGAGCGCCGGTGGACAAGTGGCACTTCCGGCTCTTCTTCCGCCTCGGACTCATCGATCACGGGAGGCTGCCTCGGACGAGCCTCGCGGATCCTGTTTGATCCTCCTCGGCCACGCTCTCGCTCCTCGGCGGCGCGAGCGGCCATCAACGCCTTTTTCTCCTCCTTCGAGAGCTTCTGCTTCTTTGTGGCCGGCTCCACAATGGCACTGCCCTTGTTCTTCTTGTCACGAGCCATTGCAATGATACGATGCGCGAGAATGAAGTCGTGTCGAGCGCACGGTCGCGGCCGGGAACCCTAGCGATGAAGGGACGGCGGCCGTAGAGGGAGGCACACGACAATGGTGGAGAGGGTGGTGTGTGCGTGGGGCGGCTGTGCGTGGGGCGGCGACGGTGGTGGAGAGAGACGGCGGCGACGCTGGATGAGAGAGGCGGTGCTGCGGATGGCGGTGGCGGTGCGGCTGCGAATGGCGGCGGCGCTGTTGTTGCTGTGTTGCGGCGGCGGCTGGAGTGCGGCGGCGGCGGCCGGAGTGCGACGGCAGCGGCCAGAGGCAGCGGTGGCGCAGGGCGAGAGGAGCTGTGGCGGAGGTGAAGTCGGGATCGGGGAGAGAGAAAATGGGAGGTGAAGAGCCGTTTAAATAGTGGGTCCCAAACCCTAGCAGAAAATTTAGCACCGGATGGACTGACATTAAACGTTAGAGGCATCGGTCGAATGGCACAATAAGGGTATTCAAAAAGGTGCCGTTGACACCGGATGGTCCGACGTGGAAGGGAATATCATCGGTGGAATTCATCATAGTTCCAGAATTGTGAACACCGGATGGACCGATGTTTTTCCAAATGAACGCGTCGGTTGATTTGTGTTGCTGACTGGTCTGACTCTTGGCTTTTGAACACCAACTGATCCGATGATGGTCTGACCTAAGCATCGGATTATCCGATGACTATAAAACAGCAACATCCCATATATGTCCTTTGACCAAATAAACAAACAATAAGAAACACATGTCTTAGGACTTTTTGGGCAACAACTTACCCCTCAAAAATGCTAATATGCCAATAACTTGGCTAATCCTTAAAGCATATAGAACACCAAAGAAAATAGGAAGGAAATCATCCAAATAAAATGTAAGGCCCATGCTTTGTGAGCTAGAGTATGAAGACTTCTATCTCTTTAGAGCATGTTCCTCTAGGCATTAACGCACCTAACATTTTGTTCTTTCCACCACATATGAGTTGAGATATTGCATTTCAAACAAGTCTCTTTCTCATGAGGTGGGTTACCCTTTGTGACAATCTACCGTATGCAATGCCAAACATTTTATAATGCAAGAAATTACAAGTCTATATGGCAGGCATCATGCAAGGCATAAAATAAATCTATCATGCCAAATTTGAACCTTTCAAAGGCTTCTTCAGGGAGAGCCACTCTCCAAGCCTTGGGAGAAACCCAAAAGAACCTCCATCCCAAGCTAACCCTTGCTCACCCCTATCCTTTGAGAGTTAGGCAAGACCTATATGAAGTGCATTCTTACATGACGTTCGTTACATCTAGCACATTTAACTCACTTCTTAGCCTAGAAAAAGTTTTCTCATCAAGTGGTTTAGTGAAGATATCCGCCAATTGTTCTTCGGACCTAACACCTCACAATGAGATGTCTCCCTTAGCTTCATGGTCCCTCAAGATATGATGGCGAATATCAATGTGCTTAGTGTGGGAGTGTTGAACAGGGTTTTTAGCTATCTTAACCGCACTTTCATTGTCACAAAGGAGAGGCACACAACCAAGTTTAATACCAAAGTCCAAAAAGGTTTGTTTCATATAAAGAATTTGGGCACAACATGCACCGGCCGCAATATATTCTGCTTCCGCCGTGGACAAAGCGACGGAATTTTGCTTCTTGCTAGACCAAGATACTAGGGAACGCCCAAGCAAGTGTCACCCACCGGAGGTACTCTTGCGATCCAAGCGGCATCCGGCAAAGTCTGAATCTGAGTATCCCAAGAGGTGGAATTTTGCACCTTTAGGGTACCACAAACCCACACTAGGGGTATGCTTAAGATACCTAAGTATCCTAAAGACCGCCTTCCTATGCGATTCTTTAGGTGCCGCTTGAAAGCGAGCACACAAGCATACACTAAACATGATATCGGGCCTAGATGCGGTAAGATAAAGCAATGAACCAATCATAGAACAGTAGTTAGATTGGTCAATAGATTTACCGTCCTTATCCGCGTCGAGATGACAATTTGTTGCCATTGGAGTGCTTCTTGAGCTACAATCTCCCATCTCAAATTTCTTCAAGAGGTCCTTGGTGTACTTCTCTTGATAGACGAAGGTCCCCTTTTGAAGTTGCTTGATTTGAAATCCAAGGAAGAAGTTGAGCTCTCCAATCATTGACATCTCGAATTCCCTAGACATCATTTTGCCAAACTCATGGCTAAGAGCTTCGTTAGTTGAACCAAAAATAATATCATCAACATAAATTTGAAAAATAAACAAATCTCTGTTGATGTCTTTGGTGAAGAGTGTAGTGTCCACCCTCCCGATCTTGAATCCTTGCATGATCAAGAAATCCCGTAGTCGTTCATACCACGCCCTAGGTGCTTGCTTGAGCCCGTAGAGCGCCTTGTGCAACCTATACACATGATTAGGATTCCTTAGATCTTCAAACCCGAGAGGTTTTTCAACATAAACAAGCTCGTTAATGTAACCATTAAGAAAGGCACTTTTCACATCCATTTGATAAAGTCTAATATTGTGATGTGATGCAAAGG
Organism: Tuctoria greenei; assembly: GCA_036927565.1. NCBI lineage: Eukaryota > Viridiplantae > Streptophyta > Magnoliopsida > Poales > Poaceae > Tuctoria > Tuctoria greenei. The sequence goes on from JAYESD010000005.1 coordinate 66,946,325, forward strand.
CAAGAAGTATACGGATGGCTTCTAGCCGGGCGACAGGAGCAAATGTCTCCCCAAAGTCTAGTCCTTCAACTTGCGAGAACCCTTTGGCCACAAGTCTTGCCTTGTTGTGGACCACAACGTCATTCTCGTCTTGTTTGTTGCGGTACACCCACTTTGTTCCGATGACGTTCTTGTCCTTGGGTTGCTCCTCCAACACCCAAACTTCATTGCGGATGAATTTGTTGAGTTCTTCTTGCATGTCCATCACCCAATTTGGGTCTTAGAGTGCTTCCTCAATGTGAGTGGGTTATACACATGAAACAAACGAGTAGTGCTCACAAAATGAAGCGAAATGGCGAGAACATGTACTTACACCCCTTGATGGACTTCCGATGATTTGGTCCATCGGATGCGCCTTGGACATGCGTCCATGCCTCATAAGTGGTTGTGAAGCACTTGGCGATGGTGATGCGTGTCGCTCCTCTTGTGGTTGGACTTGATCATGGACTTCTTCTTCTTCTTGATGTTGTTGGGCTTGTGAGTCTTGAGTCGGCAATGGATCATCCTTCTCTTCTTCGTCAACTTGAGGCGCCATAGAGGTGTTGTTGTTGGAACTTGAAGCTCCCCCTTGATCATGGCTCTCCTCAACTTCAGGCTTGATGTCTCCAATGGTCATGTTCTTCATGGCTTCTCGTAGAGGCCCATCATCTATTTCATCATGATCAAAACTCTCCTCTTGGGAGCCATTAGTCTCATCAAACTCAACATCACAACTTTCCTCAACTATACCGGAGGTTAAGTTGAATACTCATATGCTTTTGAGTTTGATGCATAACCAAGGAATATACAAACATCACATCTTTTCAAACTTACCGAGCCTTTTCTTGCGGTAGATGTAGCACTTGCATCCAAAGACTCGAAAGTAGGAGATGTTGGGCTTTCTCCCAATGAGAAGCTCGTACGGAGTCTTTTGAAGTAGTCGATGTAGGTAGACCCTATTTGCGGCATGGCACGCCGTGTTGATTGCTTTGGCCCAAAACTTCTCCGACGTGCCGTAGTCATCAAGCATTGCTCGTGCAAGAGTGATGAGAGTCTTGTTCTTCCTCTCAACGACACTGTTTTGTTGAGGGGTGTATGTGGCCAAAAACTCACGCTTCACGCCTTCACGGTCACACCACTCCCCAATGTTGTAGTTCTTGAATTCGGTGCCGTTGTCACTCTGGACCTTGATGATGGGAAGTTGAAATTCCCTTTGAGCGCGGTTGGCGAAGGTCTTGAACACTTCCAGAGTTTCACTCTTGTCACCTAGAAATAACGTCCATGCATAGCGAGAGTAGTCATCAATTATAACAAGACAATAGAGGCTACTGCCAAGGCATTGATATATGGACGGTCCGAAGAGGTCCATGTGGAGTAGTTCAAGTGGCTTGGAGGTTGACACCATTGTCTCCATTGGGTGGTGTGAAGCAACTTGCTTCCCAGCTTGCCAAGCGCTACAAAGCTTGTTCTTCTCAAATGTAACATCCTTCACGCCGGTCACCATCCCAAGCTTGAATGACTTCTTGAGTTTGCTCATCCCTATGTGCGCTATGTGTCGGTGCCATAGCCAACCCAAGCTTGTCTTAGTGAAGAGACAAGTGGTCAAGCTAGCATTCTTGTTGGAGAAGTCTACTAGGTAGAGGTGTCCAAGCCGAAATCCTTTGAAGACTATGTCTTGGCTTGTTTCACTCTCACAACAACATCATTTTTGCTAAATGTGCATGTTAGTCCAAGATCACATAGTTGTGCAATAGAAAGTAAATTAAAACTAAGTGACTTAACGTACAAAACATTAGAAATAGATAAGTCATTTGAAATAGCAATTTTACCTAACCCAATTACCTTTCCCTTAGAGTTATCACCAAAGGTGACTTGTTCATGATTGCCGGGGTTTTCTATGGTGGTGAACATACCGTCATTGCCGGTCATATGTTGGGTGCACCCGCTATCGAGTACCCAATGCTTTCCTCTGGCTTTGTAGTTCACCTACACACATGAATTCAATTTTTAACTTTAGGCACCCAAGCCAACTTAGGTCCTTGTATGTGTGATACAAGTGTATTTGGGACCCAAAGTTGCTTGTGGAGCTTCCCCTTCATGCCCTTCATGTCTTTGCTCATGAACCTAGCCTTCACCTTGCCATCTACTTTACTTAAGAGATAATAACGATCATTGAAAGTATATTTGTAATTAATAGGCAACTTTGGAGAAGTTCGGTTAGGAAGAGGACACTCCCTTGTGTGGTGACCGGTGACCTCACAATGTTGGCAATAAGAACCAACTTCCTTGATGAAGCTTGTTCTAAGCTCCGGTGAGGGCACCTTTACTTTGTTAGACACCGGGAAGGATCCAAGTCCTCTCTTGTTGAAGGCCTTTGCTTGTTGGAAGAGTATTTCCTTGTGTTTGACTTCCCCTTTTGAAAGTCTAGCCACACTAGTGTAGAGACTCTCAATTTCTTCCAACAAGTCCTTCTCCCTAGCATTTGCTTTCAAAGGCAAAGACTTGTTCAAGGCATTAGTGACATGAGAAGTAATGGATATCCTATCATTAAGAGTTTGTTTCTTTATATCTTTCAACTCTTGATCAAGCACATCATGAGCAAGGTTAAGTGTTTGATGTTCTTTTATTAGCTTGTTGTGCTCTCCCAAGAGTGTTTGGTGTGCCAAATTAAGCTCATGATTATCTAACTTGATTTTAGCCTTATCTTCCACAATTTGCTTGACATGGGATTTGAGCGTGTCATGCTCTTTAAGTATGCTTTCATACTTGTCAAGCAAATCGAGGTTAGCACTCTTAAGTCTAGCACGAGTTTCTTCAAGAGCTTTAACCTTACTCTTTTCCCTCTTAATGATAGCATGATATTTATTTATCAAAGAAGTTAAATCATCGGGGGAAAGCTCATCATCACTAGAGTCGTCACATACCTTGGTGTTACCTTTCGCCATGAGGCACATGGGCGGTGGATGAAGAGGTGAGTCATCGTTGTTGGCAATGGCGAGGCCGGCCAAACTTTCTTCTTCCGCTTCACTCTCTTCATCACTTGTTTCTTCGTCGGTGACCCATTCATTTGCCTCACACATGAACACCTTTTGTGGGCCATTTCTCTTCTTTGGTAAGAGTCTTGCCTTCTTTCCCTTGTAATGTTTCTTCTTCCCAAAGGATCTTGGTTTGGGTTTGGCCTCTTCTTCATCATCATCACTTTCTTCAAGCTTGCGTTGATTGCTCTTGTGGTTCTCTCTTCTTTTGTCCGGTTTTGGACAATCATAGGAGATGTGGCCTTGATCACCACAATTGTAGCAAGTCTTGTGATCATCTCTTCTTGGTAGAAACGCTTTCTTCTTAGAATCAAATGTGTATCCCTTCTTAGTAATCTTGGAGTTCAAGCGTGAGAACTTTCTCATCATCAATGCAAGCTCATCATCATCATCTTCACTTGATGCTTGCTCTTCTTCACTTGAGCTAGGCTCAACCACCTTCTTCTTCTTGAGGCTTGTTTTCTTGGTGGAGGCCTTTAGAGCAATTGTTTTTGAAGATGATTGCTCCATCATTCCAAGTACACTCATCTCATGAGCGTGAATTTCTCCAATGAGCTCTGAAACTTCAATGTGGTCAAGAGACTCCTTTTGAAGCATGGAGTTGATGATGTTGTACTTTTGCCTGGGAAGGAGCATGAGGATCTTGCGGTTGATGAGTCCCTTACCAAGAGAAGCAATGTCAAGAGCATTAATTTCTGCAATAAGTACATTCAAGGGAGAGAACATCTCATTGACATTTTCATGAGGTAGCATCTTAAATTCATCATATTTTGCTTTAAGCATGTGATATTTATGTTCTTTGACTCGAGAAGAACCCTCATGAATCTCTATTAAGAAAGCCCAAATTTCACAAGCTTTTTCTTTGCTAGCAATCCTAGCAAACACATCTTGACTAATACATTCATAGATTGCATTCCTAGCTTTAGCATCCCATTTAATTTGATCACCAACATAGTTGTGTTCTCCAAACCCCGCGTGGGTCGCTTCCCATACTTCGAGAGCAATAGCCTCTAGATAAGCGCGCATGCGTGCTTTCCAGTAGGCAAAGTTCTAGCCCTCGAAGATAGGAACCGAACCCCCAACATTGGCCATTTTAGCTCTCTAGCGGTGAGGCTAGAATAATCCTATGAGCAACCTTGCTCTGATACCAATTTTAAGGATCGAATGCCCAAGAGGGGGGTGAATTGGGCTTCTTTCAAAAATCTAAGCAATAAGACTTAATTCCTAAAAGCCCAATTTCCTACGCAAACTATCTATGCATTGAAGTAAATAGCAACTTCACGGTATATAAAATGCATAAATGTAAGGGAGAGGAAGAGGATGCAAACTCCCGAGGAGACACGAGGATTTATCCCGTGGTTTGGCAAGATCGTCAAGATCTTCCTACATCCACGTTGTGGCACCCACCAAAGGGTATAGCCACACCCAAGTCAGTGAGACTAGGGATCTTCACTATTCTTCTCCGTTTGCCAACCTTGGCAAGGTGGAGCTCAAGCCTTGTACAACTTCGATCCTCCGGGCTTCCACAATCCTCTTGGCAAGCTATGGAAGTCTCTCTCAGTTACAAACACCAAGGGACACACCCTTCAGGCTCTCATTACCCTAGAGATTCCACTCACCGAGAATGGAGGCACACAAGCTCTCTCTCTAGCTAGTTCTAGCCTATCTCTTGGTGTGTAAGTGATCTAAATGATGTAGAAGTGATGGCTCTTTGTCTTGAATGCTTGTGGATGTGTAGATTATGTCTGGTGATCAAGACTTGTCGATTTGACAGGTTTAGGGGGTATTTATAGCCAGCCTCCACGAAATAGCCGTTGGAAAAGTAGGCTGACAGAACTTTTCTGCGAACACCGGATGATCCGATGCCTCCCCTTTAGTTATCATCGGTCAATTTCACTTTAGCTGGCGTCATTGTGTCAGATATGACCGTTGTTAGACCGATGTTGCACTTGTCTTCTCATCGGATGATCCGGTGGCTCTTCCTCCAGAATTGGCTCAAACTTGATGGTTACTGGAGTGATTGACCGATGTGTATATTTCTGTACATCGGATGATCCGGTGCTACACTTGGTCCAAGGATATTGCAAACTATACTGATGGACCGGTGTATCTTAGCCCTTAACATCGAATGATCCGGTGAGTACTTTGTTCTGAGGTCTTCATCTTCTGCTGAACCAACTCGACCGATGTGTTGTTCTCTGGAAACATCGGTTGATCCGGTGAGTTGATTTTGTTTGCTTCGAGTTGTTTCTAAGTGATTCTTTTGAACTTTGCTCGATTGACCTCTTAGACATTTGTTGGAAATGTACTTCTGATGTTGTCAAGCATTAAGTGTCATTAATTATGGTTGAATGACTTTGACATAAGAGCTTTCACTTCTTATCTTCACAACATTGATTGTTCTCATAAATTGATTGTATATGGGTCTCCAATGATTAGTAGTTGATATTGATGTTCATATAAATTTCGTTTGATTGAGTGATATGGGTGACCTTGCATCCACAAATTCATTAGTAAAATCCAATGGTTGTCATTAATCACCGAAACCATACCTCATGGGGGCCTAGATGCTTTCATTATCCCATTTGACCTGGTGGTACTTTTTCTTAGTACTACCACCTCTTGCCAAATAAGTTTTCTCTTAGCCAAATCCATTCTTTCTATAACAGTCATAGGCAGCAAAAACATTGACATGTGGTAAATTGGAGTATTCAACATGCTAGCATTTATAAGGACTATTTTACAAGCCATAGAGAGGGTACTATCTTTCCAAGTATCTATTTTCTTAGCTACTTTCATCTCCATATTATTCCAATCAGCAACATATAATCTACTAGCTGAAACAGGTGCAACTAAGTACTTAATAGGAAAAGAAGAAACATGACAATTGAACATTTGTGCATATGAAAGAGCAGTGTTAGAATCACCTCCTAACGCTAATACCTCACTTTTTCAAAATTTATTTTATGACCAGATATCTGCTCATAAATTGCCAGAAGCAATTTCAGATTATATGCCTCCTGAAAATTATTCCTTGACCATATTATTGTATCATCAGTATATTGAAGTATCGCTACTCCATTATTAACTAATCTGTCAGAAAGCCCTTTAATCATACCAGTACTCTGAGCTTTATAAACCATATGAGTTAAGCAATCTGCTGCAAAGTTAAAAAACAAAGGAGATAGCAGATTTCCCTGATGAACCCCCCTTAAAACTCTGAAAATTGGGCCCCATCTTATCATTCAATTTGACACTTAAAGTATAATTTTCCAGAATCCCTTTAATCTAAAAAAACCCTTTGGGACAGAAACCTCTAAATTATAAACATCTAGGAAGGAAATTCCAATTAACATTATCATAAGCCTTCACAAAATCTAATTTTAGAACAATCCGTATATTCTCCTAATTATTTTTAGTTTCGTGTAAGAATTCATGTAGAAAAAATGTCATTCATAATATTCCCCGTAGGGATAAAAGCCGATTGCACTTTATGGATTAAAATATCTGTGAGATCTAGGTGTCGAATACATTGACAATTCGAATTAAAGTGAAGGTTTACATTCAAAGTTTTGAGCTTAAATCGATACACAATGATACAACTCGATACACACTATCCGAACTTGTCTCAGTACATTTTGGGAGTAACGTTACCTTCGATAGTTTTGGACTGTCCGAAATTTTCATGTGCTTTTGGGAGTAACGTTACCCTCAATGTGACTCGCACGTGTTTCTTGCTTCAGATTGTCGAACTTTTAGTCACGTGAGTCGACACGCGGTTGATCTTTACAATTGTGTTTTTGAGAGTAACATTTACTCTTTACTTTGTTAGGATTGTCCAAACTTTCTAACACGTGATTTGCACGTGAGTTTCGAATTGGAATATCCGATCTTTTGTCTTTATATTGCAGCACCATTTTTAGTCGATTCGATAATTTTATTTGCTGAAATTATTGAGTGGCAGATCTTTTTTTAACTTGCAATGTTTCAAACTTGCTTTTTGGCTTATGGGAAATTTTCTTAGTACTTTTGGACTAAGTTTTTGATGCATTTTGGCTGATCATAGTGGATTATTTTCTTGCTATATTTGCAACATGCTTTTGTGAGGTGCTCACATAAGGTGTTGTGGTTATCGAACTAATGTGAGTCAAGTCGAAGACATGTGCTCGGAAGATTTGGTTGTTTTGATCATGTGCAGATGTTGCTTAAGGTCAAGACATGGCTGGTGATGGGATCCATTTAACTAGTCTTAGGGAAAATATGAGATTCAACAACCAAGTTTGGGAGGAATTGTGGTTGAGTTGATCGGGAGGTCATGCAACATGTTTCGGTCAAGAACAATGCATATGAAGGTATTGTGAACGTTGTTGGAAAGTGTTTGCACGTATGCAAGGGGTGCATGGACGTGGCTACATTGTTCCAAGACGCGGTGAAGAGATATGGACCTGAAGATGTGGCCGGAAAGGTCCAACCGGCCGGTTTATGCCTCACTGCGACTGATATGGTTATGGTTCATTTATGGAAGGTTCAAAGTTTTTTTTTGTTAGATTTCATGGTGAGCATGAAGTTGAGTTGTTTTATGAATGTTTTGTATGTTCCTAAGGTATTTGAAAGTCTTAAGATTGCTTCTATCTGTGTATGGAAGAGTCTTGAGTAGTTATGGAAAGTTTCGGTTGAAACTGAGTACGATTAGAGTCCTAGTTAGGATTGAGTTGGCCTAAGGGCTTGTTATATGAGCAAGGGAGGTCATAGCTCATGGTAGACGACTTTGGGACTGTTCCTCTTGTGTTTTGATGAATAAAATTTGTAATTTAGAGGTGCTTTTTGTCTTGTTTGTCCAACTTGTTTTCATCAAGTCCTTCTCGTTGAGTTTATGCGCTGCCTAACCTTTCTTCAGTGTTTTGATCGTAACTCGCGTTTTACTAATCCAATTGACATGATTCTTCTTGTGTTGTCTTCACAACTAAATTATCTTTCATCTATGAAAATTTCAAGGTCATTGGATTAGTGGTTTTTTGAGTTACACAACTTTTTGCAGTGTAGTAGATCTGTTTGCTCCCTGTTAGAACATATTGACTTTCGCTCAAGGTTTTGGTCATAACTTGAGTTTCACTCAAAGATTTATCGTGACTCTTGTTGTGGTGTCTCCGTGAATTTATTACCTAAAATCTATACTAGTTTGTCACGGTTGAACTCATCTAGATAAGTTGCACATACCGTTTCCTTATCAGATTAGTTTTCTGTCGAGGGGTTTTTATAGCTTCCGCTCAAAAGTTTTTAAATCTACCATTCACCCCCTCTGGTAGCTTTTCACGTGCTCTTCGATTGGTATCAGAGACATGGTGTTCTAATCTCATTGATTTGCACGTGTTTTGAATAATCGACATGGAGAAATACTCCGCAAAACCTTGTGTTTTCAATGGCAATGATTTTCAGGTTTGGAAGGCGCATATGGAGGCTTACATAGAAGCTTAAGGATTTGCCATCTGGGAAATGGTCTTCAAGCACTTCAACATGCCATCAAATGATAAAGTAACGGCTGCCAATATAAAGGATATCAATAACAACAACAAGGCGCGAAACTTGATCATACAAGGTTTGACTCAAAGTGACTTCGATCGTGTTGCACATCTCCGATCAGCATACGACGTGTGGAAAGCTTTATGTGACTACCACAAATGATCCAACACAATCAATGAGGTACGTCAAGATATGTTCAAGAAAGAGTACATGCATTTTGAGATGCAACCATTTGAGTCAACCGATAATTTCTTTGCTCGTTTTAATAATTTCTTAGCAACTTGCGTAGTGTCAATGTTAATTTTTCAGATGCTGAGAATGCTAGGCAATTGATAAGTGCATTAGAAATGTCAATTTTGGAGATAAAAGTTACACCTATTCGTGAATCCACTTTCATGAGTACACTTACATTAGATGTGCTATATTCCATGTTAAAAACTCATGAACTTGACATAATATCACGTAAAACCCCCAACAAGTCTCTTGCATTTGTTTCACAACGTGACATGCCTAGTTCTAGTCAATCTTTGTTGTGTGGTACATTTGTTTTGTTGTCCTCTCCAAACCTTGAATAGATTGAAGAGTTTCAAGAGGAGGAGCTAGCACTTCTCTCTACTCGGTTCTTAAAAGCATTGCAAAATGTAAGAACTAGAAGGAGAGGAAATGGTGGACCTCAACGGTGCTTCGAATGCGGTGACTTTGAACATTTTCGTACAAAATTGCCCCAACGTTTAAGGTTCTACTCCTCATGATGAGAAGCAAACAAAGTTCAAATCCTCCTATGCAAACAACAACAACAACAACAACAACAACAAGAATGGTTTTACAGGTCGCCGATTGTAAATAGTTTTGTCTCCGCACTTCGAGAACTTGGCTCGAGCAATGTGGACATCATAAGTGACGAAGATGAAGAGAATTTGGCAAATCTGTGCTTCATGGCGGGCAACTCAAGATCAAGTGTGGAGGAGGCAGAACACAATAGCGACGATGAAGAGGTGTGTCTCGCTTGCGAAGACATGTGATGCTATCTCTCGTGCCACTGTTATACTTAAGAAAAGGTACAAAAAAAACTTAGGGACAATGCTGTTAAAATTGAATCATTAGAATCTGAACTTAATTATTTAAAATCTTTGATTTCTAGTGATGATTCTTGTTCCTCATGTGAATTGATATATGAACAATTGTCCTCTTTAAGGACTGCACACACCTCACACTTGATAAACTTGAACTTGAAAATGGAAAGAATAGAGAGCTTGCTGCACTTAATGATAAATACTTGAATGATGCTAGCTGTTCAACAATTGATTTGCTTTGTTCTAACTGTGATGATCTTAACAAGAAATTGCATGATGCTATGAATGAAATTTCTGTTTTGAACAATGATTTACGTTCTCATTAAGTTGATTGTTGTTCTAATTGCAAATTAAAAGGAGAAACTTCATGTAAAAATCGCCTTGATCTGTCTAATACACTTGATGACATGCATATGACACTAGATAGGTTTTGTAATGCAAATAAGAACCTAAACTTGTTGTCGAATTCATCTTAGTCTTGCAATGATAAAACTGGTTTAGGTTTTGATTCTCATGCTCATGCTAAAGCACATCCACCTAAGGTTGTTAGGTCACTAGCAAGGGGTTTGATTAAAACAGTTCCTAAACAAAAGGTGGTGGTTTTTAGATCAGCAGGGGTGTTGTCTCATTCGGTTGCTAACGAACATGTTGCTTGTGCATCTAGACATGAACATAAGATTAAATTTTATTGTGCCTTTTGTGATAGAGATGGTCATGTCGTAGATTTTTGTTATATACTAGCTAAACAAGAAAAGATGAAACAAAAATAAGCTAGATCTCATAACAAACTAGCAACATATGCCAATCAGAAAATTGAACACCCACAATCTGCTGATTTTTGTGATTCACATGAAAATAGGAAGATTGCACCTCTTTCTAACACTAACAATATGTTTGTTAACAATGTCGGTACTTTTTCTTCTACTGTTGAAAATGAAAGTGTGGCTTTTAATCATAAGCATGCACATCGTGTCAAGTATCATTGTACTCATTGCGATAAAGATGGACATGTTTCTCATTTTTGTTTTAGACTAGCTAAACAACATAAAAAGGAAAAATGCTAGCTAGATCTCAGAACTTCAAAACAAAATATGTTGCACACATGTTACCGAGACATAGATGCATAAACATTGCTATTTTGAGAAGAAATCATGTGAATTATGGTCCTAGGTTTACTGATTTTCATGCTTCATATGCCCCACAACTTAGGTCAGCACTAGGACATCAAAACTTGCATGTTTGTCGTGTTATGCTTTCTGCTCAAAATATTGAATGCACACAACCTACTATCATGAGTCACAAACATACTAACTTGCTTCTAAACCTATTATTTTTCGTCCTACACAAGTCACATCTTGTATGTCAGTAGTTGGGTGCAAGTATTCTCAATCCTTGAATCATAAACCTGCTGTTTTTCCTTAGCTTTCTTGTATTATGCCTACTTTCATCACGTGACAAAAGTGCTAGATTCCTAAACAATTTCTCACTAACCGCAACACCGAGGCAACGATGAATTGTATCTCTTTTTAGGCTATTTTGTAGAAAAAAGGAGAACTTTTAAGCTAAAAGGCTCCGAACTTGATACACATATGTTCGTTACTAGAAAAGAGGTTCTCCTTCATTACAAGTGCATCCAGTACAAACACAAAACATTTTGAAGTTGTTTTTCAACTCAATCCATTGCAAAAAGATTAATCAAAGACGGCTGCATCACCTGAGCATGTTTGAACATTCACAATATTCAAATGTTTTTGGAGTCTGAAGTGCATATACTCAGGGGGAGTGTATGCTTTGACGAAATGATGAAGATAGACGTGTGACACACTCATTTGCCATACAAGGATCAGAACAACAAAAATACGTTAAGCTATCAAGAAATAAGTTATGTTGAAGCAATATCTTAACCCAGGCTCAACACTTTCGCCTTGAACTTTCATTAAGCATCAAGATAATTGGAAGCTTGCACGAAAGAATCACACAATCCAGCTATGATGAGTTCAGAATTTGAGATGAGTATGATGGGAGAACTCACATACTTTTTTGGGTTGCAAATCAAGCGAACGAAGGAAGGAACTTTTGTGCATCAAACGAAGTATACGAAAGACCTTCTTAAGCACTTCAACATGGACAAAATCAAGCCTCTCTGGACAACAATGGGAACAGCAACAACACTTGAACTTGATGAATATGGTGACCCGGTCGATCAAAAAGAATATAGAAGTATGATTGAATCACTTTTGTACCTCATGGCATCAAGACCGGACATACAATTCAGCGTATATCTTTGTGCATGGTTTCAAGCTTCCCCACGTGCTTCACATCGTCAAGCTGTCAAAAGAATTCTCAGGTAGTTACATGGTACTCAAGAACTTGGCATTTTTCTTCCTTCTTCCTCAACCGTTACTTAGAACTTTTTTCGATGCTGTTTGGGGATTGTAGGATTGATAGGAAAAGTACTTCGATTGCTTGTCAATTCACTTGTTGATTGGTCCTCTAGAAAACCAAGTTCAGTTGCACAATCCACAACTAAATCTGAATATGTAGCTGTTGCTAGCGCTTGCTCACAAATTCTTTGGATTGTTCCAATACTTAAGGACTATGGGGTTGATTTATACAGTGTTCCATTGTTTTGTGATAACACTAGTGCCATTTGCATTGCAAAAAACCCCGTGCAACATTCTAGAACAATGCACATTGACATTAAATATCACTTTCTTCGTGATAATGTTGAAAAAATAAACAGTGTGCTTCATTATGTAGATACCGAACAACAATTGGCTGGCATTTTTACAAAAACTTTGTATTTCACTCGTTTTTATTTCATTTGTAGTGAAATAGGGGTTATGCATCCTCATGGCTTAAATTGATGGGGAGTTTTGAAAATTGGGAAGTCTATGTGTGAATCTGAATTTAAAATAATATGAGCATAGTATTTCATACATATGTGACTTCGTGATTTCTTTTACATGTTGAAAGTTCTAACTACATTACTCGTGTTATACATTTTGTAGTTTTTTCCATGACTAGTAATTGGAATAATTACTTACACTAAATCTGGTCATGATCGAACTTTTTTGCTTTTTTGAGCTTGTTGCATGGTCACAAGTGCTTTTAATCATGAAAAAAATAATCAATCAATAGCCCACATGTGGAGCTTTTATGATCAAATAAAACTGAAAAGATGAAGAGAATATGCATGCATCGAACTTCTTCTTTTGAGGGGTCTTATCATTGCACTTTGATATGAACTTGGAAGAAGTTGTGTATGACTAAAACCGTGACTTTAAGCTTCTGATTATCAAATAACATTGGTTTGGTTTGGTTGGTTAGAATAAGGCTAATGCGGCATATAATCTCTTGCGATAAGCTTTTGAGACTGCTTATCGTTGCACTTTGATTGTCAAATGACATAGGCTTGGCTTGGTTGGTTAGAATAAGGCTGATGTAGCATATAATCTCTTGCAAATGTCATATGATAAAAATATGTGCTTTAAATGATAATGAAAAATAAAAAACAACAACATGTGTCATGCTTTCAAGTTTTGAAATAGTTGAGTTGTGAGATCACGACTTGCTTAAATTGAAAAATTACACTTGATCTCTAGCATGGCTTACACTACTTTATGGATCTCATTGATATGATTGTGTAATTTACTTGATAGTATGATTTGCATGAGCTTTGTTTTATATATATATATATATATATATATATATCATAATATGCTCATAACAATTGAAATTTCTCTTTTGAACTTTGCTGGATACATTGTCAAAAGAGGAGAAATATGTCACGCATTGCACATTCACGAGTTTTTACACATTCTTCTCAGGGGGAGAATTTGTTTTTGAAATTTATTTTCTCATTTGATTTTTGATTTTCAAAAAGGGGGAGAAATTTGCTTTCAAAATGTTTCATGTGAATAAGCCAATGTTCGGATTCTAGGTGGTGTTGCAAATGCATTCACCAAGGGGGAGATTATGAGATCTAGGTGTTGAATACATTGGCAATTAGAACTAAAGTGAAGGTTTACATTCAAAGTTTTGAGCTTACACCGATACACCATGATACACCCCAATACACAATGTCTAAACTTGTCTCTATACATTTTGGAAGTAGCATTACCTTCGATAGTTTTGGATAGTCCAAACTTTTCAATGTGTTTTTGGGAGTAATGTTACACTCGATGGTTTTGGATTGTCTGAACTTTTCCTCACATGACTGGCACGTGTTTCTCGCCATGGATTGTCCAAACATTCAGTCACGTGAGCTGCACGTGAGTCGAGACGGTTGATTTTTACAAATGTGTTTTTAGGAGTAACATTTACTATTTACTTTGTTAGGATTGTCTGAACTTTCCGACACGTGATTTGCACGTGAGTTTTAGTGGAATGTCCGATATTTTGCCTTTATATTGTAGTGCCATTTTTAGTCGATTTGATAGTTTTATTTGTTGAAATAATTGAACGGTGGATCTATTTTTAACTTGCAATGTTTCAAATATGCTTTTTACCTTATGGGAAGATGTGCTTAGTACTTTTGGACTAAGTTTTTGATGCGTTTTGGCTGATAATGGTGGATTATTTTCTTGATATGTTTGCAACATGCTTGTGTGAGGTGCTCACATAAGGTGTTGTGGTTATCGGACTAATGTGAGTCAAGTCGAGGACTTGCACTCGGAAGATTTGGTTGTTTATTAATGTGCAGGTGTTGCTTGATGTCAAGACATGGCTGGTTAAAGGATCCATTGAACTATTCTTAGGGAGAAGATGAGGTTCAACAACCAAGTTTGGAAGGAATTGTGGTTGAGTTGATCGGGAGGTCACGCAATATCTTTGGGTCAATAACAATGCATATGAAGGTATCGTGAACGTTGTTGGAAAGTGTTTGCATGTATGCATGGGGTGCATAGACGTGGCTTCATTGTTTTAAGACGTGGTGAAGATATATGGACGTGAAGATGTGCCCGGAAAGGTCCAACGATCTGGTATGTGCCTCAGGCTGCGACTGAGGTGGTTTTGGTTCGTTTATGGAAAGTTTAGAGTTTGTTTTGTTTAGATTTCGTGGTGAGCATGAAGTTAAGTTATTTTAGGAATGTTTGGTATGTTCCTAAGGTATTTGGAAGTCTTAAGATTGCTTCTATCTGCGTATGGAAGAGTCTTGAGCAGTTATGGAAAGTTTCGGCTGAAACTGACTAGGATCAGAGTCCTAGTTAGGATTGGGTTGGCCTTAGGGCTGGTTATATAAGGAAGAGAGGCAAGAGCTCATGGTAGACGACTTTGGGGCTGTTCTTCTTATGTTTTGATGAATAAAATTTGTAGTTTAGAGGAGCTTTTGTGCCTTGTTCATCCGACTTGTTTTCGTCAAGTCTTTCTCATTGAATTTCTGCACTACCCAACCTTTCTTCAGTGTTTTGATCGTAACTCACGTTTTACTACTCCAATTGACGTGATTCTTCTTGTGTTGTCTTCACATGTGAAAATTGCGTGGTCATTGGATTTGTGGTTTTTGAGTTACACGAGATTCTTTGCAGTGTAACAGATCTGTTTGCTCTCTGTTAGAACAGATTGACTTTTGCTCAGATTTTGGTCATAACATGAGTTTTACTTGACAATTTCTTGTGAATCTTGTTGTGGTGTCTCCAAGACTTGATTATCTACAATCTAAACTAGTTTTGTCACGGTTGATCTCATTTAGATCAGTCACACATACAGTTTCCTTATCAGATTAATTTTCTGCCGAGGGGTTTTCATAGCTTCCGCTCAAAAATTTTTAATCTATCATTCACCCCCCCCCCTCTTGTAGCTTTTCACGTGCTCTTCGATCCTACAATATCAACTAATGGTTCTAACCTTGAAGTGAGCACCTTGGTGAACCATTTATAAGGATAATTGCGTAAGCAAATTGGTCGATATTATTGAATTTTCTCAGCATTTTGAACTTTTGGGATCAATGTAATAAAACCAAAGTTATAGAATAAATTTTAAGTACCACTTTATGAAAATCTTTAGAAAACCTCAAGAATATCTTCTTTAATGATATCCCAATAGGCTTGGTAAAATTCAATTGGAATTAAATCAGGTCCACGAAATTTGTTCTTTTCCATTTTAAACAAAACAGATTTATTTTCTTCTTCTCCAAATTCTCCAGTTCTCTGAATATTTTGCTCATCATTTATCCTTTCATTTTGATCCCAAAGATCATCCCCTAAATCAAAGGCATTGTCCTAAGCTTTCCCAAATAATTCTTTATAAAACTGATGCATGACTAAGTAGATTATCATCACCATGGATCATCCACCAATCATGACTAAAAGAGAAAATAGTACTTGTCGGTACCCTGGAAACCGTACACCCCTTGAGATTACAAAGATCTCAAGGGAAAGTCATCTACTTGATTTGAAGACCTTCGGAGGCCCACATGTCAGACATAACCGGACCTGCTTCTCCAACATGGTTAGTCCCAGGATCGCCACGTGTACAATCAAACCGGAGCTACTGCCCACAAGGGGGAAGCTGGGCTATGTACCGAAATGGCACCCCCGAACCTAACCCCAGACCGAGGGAAGCTTCGGAACTGACACGTGTCAGGTAGCTCCGGAGCTATCTGTTTCCCACAGTATGCTCCGGAGCTGCCACGTGTCCAACCGTCAGATCTTCAACCTCTAACCTCCGGAAGACTCCACAACGGCTCCGGATCTTCAAAGGGGAATCAAGGACTTCAAGACCCGATCAAGTGTCATTAATACTATATTAATGACACACGATCGGACGATCTTAATTACCAGTAACGATGCTGTCAAAGCCCATTACTCGGTCATTAAGGGCAATTAAACATGTTGAATGTGTATCAATATTAGTAACCGCCGGGGCCACATGTCGGGCCAGGCTAACTTGTAACGGCCTGTCCTTATACTATAAAAGGACAGGCCGACGAGACATTCTAAACACGCTCAATACACGAGACGCTCACTCTACACTCTGAACTCACTTTGAGCTCAGACAACCAATACAACACCAACACATCCCGTGGAGTAGGGTATTACGCTCAGGCGGCCCGAACCACGTAAATCTCCGTTTCTCCTGTGTCATTTACAATTTACCTTCTTGAATCTCCGCACGCCCACACCGAACCTCAAACTCCTCTAACACTTTAGTAGTGTCGTGAGATCTGCCGGATCCAAACCACCGACAGTTGGCGCGGCAGGTAGGGGCGCCTGAGATTTCGAGAATGGTGAACTCAGCTGCTGGATCATCCAACAGTCATCCTGCTGTTCAAGCTGTTGGGGGCAATCCCCCTAATATTCAGCCACCAGCAGGAGCCTTAGCACCAGCAGGAGTCACACTACCACCACCGCCGCCTCCACCAGCAAATCAAGATGGACAACGCGATGGTGCACCAGCGTCCATCACTGTGTCGGCAAATCATGACAACCCGGAACACGCGCTCCATGCAGCACGTGCTCTTCTCCAACGGCCACCACCTCCGGATGCATCCCGGGATGCACTGGAGCAGTGGAGGGCTGATGTGGAACATTTGGTTGGAGCAGCAGCCGACCGCATCAGCAACCAGGGTCCTCCTCCTTCAGGACGGGCCCCGTCGCAGCGACGGACCTTGTCTGGCAGACTTGGTCCGCACGTTTCCAACAACAGGAGACGTGCTGCATCACAGCAGGTGACGTCGTTGCCCTCCGGGGCACGACGCACCCACACGGTATCAAGGCTTTCAACTCATGACCTCCGGGCGGAGCTTGATCGCCGATATTGCCAACAAGACGGCCGAGTCCATATTGAGCGTGCTCGTGAAAGACAAGAAGCTCAAGACGTTCCTGCTCCTGAAGGAGTAGGAGGAGGCTGTTCAGCCCTGGCCATGCATCTGCGTATGGTCAGGTGGCCACAGAAGTTCTGGCCTCACCTGCCGGAGAAGTTCGACGGGACCGTCAATCCTGTCGAATTTCTTCAGATTTACTCCACTGCTATTTTGGCAGCCGGAGGAAATGAGGCCGTAATGGCCAATTATTTCCCAGTGGCTTTAACTGGGACCGCCAGGTCCTGGTTTATGAGCCTTACACCCAACTCCATCAACAGTTGGGAGGAGTTGTGCCGGCAGTTCACCGTCAACTTCGGGAGTTCATACACCCGACCAGGCACTGAACTGGACCTTTTTGCAGTTGTGCAAAAAGGGGGAGAATCCCTGCGATCATTCATCCAGAGATTATCTCAGGTACGAAACACTATCCCTTCTATCTCCAGCGCATCTGTCATTGTGGCATTCAGACAGGGTGTACGGGATAAGAAGATGTTGGAGAAACTGGCGATCAAGGAGATCACCAGTGCCACGGAACTCTTCAGTTTGGCCGACAAATGTGCCAGAGCTGTGGAGGGCCGTGAAATGCACTCCAAACCAACTCCGGAGGATCACAAGAAATCCTCCAAAGGAGAAGCCGCTACCTCCGGGAGTGGCAAGAAGAAGAAGAAGATCAACGGCAAGAAGAAGCCGTCGGCTGGTGCATCCAATGTTGTAGCTGCTGCAGCTCCGGGTGGCCGGGGGCCACGCCCCGAGAAGCGACCTCGACCGTCTTCTGAAGACGGTGGCAAACCCAAGGTGTGGTGTCCAATTCACAAAACGGGCAGCCACAATTTGGAAGACTGCTGGGAGGTCCAAAACCTTGCCGAGCGCTACAACAAGCGCCGGGAAGAAGCTCCTTTCTGACAGAGGGAAGGAAAACAAAAAGTCGACGAAGCTCCGGCTGAAGAGGAGTTAGGTTTTCAGGATCCCAAAAAGGTCCTGAAGGCCGTCTACACCTCCGTCGACGATGATTCTGACGTCTCTGACAACGAGCGTCGGAAGACCATGAACACCATTTTTGGTGGATCATGGGATATCACCTCCCGCCGCGTCATCAAGACTATGCGTTGGGACATGGTTGCTGTAGCTCCTACAGCCAGACTGGAGCCTCATCAGAAGTGGATGGACACAGCCATCACTTTTGATGCTTCGGACTGCCCTTGAAGCATGGTTGGAGCAGGTCAGCTACCTTTGATGGTATCTCCTACCATCAATAACATCCAGCTCCACCATGTCATGGTAGACGGAGGTTCGGGGCTCAACCTCATAAGCTTCGAAGCTTTTACCAAGCTTCAGCTCCGACCTTCGGATCTCCACCCCTCCCGCCCTTTCTCCAGAGTAGGTCCGGGAGCCATTACCCCACTCGGAGCCATTACCCTCCCCGTTACCTTCGGGACCCGGGAGAAGTATCGCACCAAGAAGTTGGTCTTTGACGTTGCTCAGATCAACTTACCCTTCAATGCCATCTTGGGTAGGCCTGCCTTGTACAAATTCATGGCAGCTGCTCATTATGGTTACCTAGTGTTAAAGATGCCAACACCAGTAGGCGTTCTCCGGATCCGCGGAGATCGTACTACCGGAGTAACTGTTCTGGAAGAACTCCATGCACTTACCACGGCGCAAGAGGAGGACTCCAGTCAGGAGCAAGCTCCAAAACCCCCGAGCATTCGTCAACGAGGCTCGACATCTGCACCTCGTGTGCAGCCAAGCGGCGACACCAACATCCCCATCTTAGTCGTACAAATCGGTTCTGATGCCACTCAGACCACCCGTATATCGGGGGGATTGAATGACAAATAGGAACTCACGCTCATCACTTTCCTTCGGGCTAATGTCGACGTGTTTGCCTGGCAACCGTCACAAATGCCTGGGATCCCCAGGGAAGTGATTGAGCACAATCTGAAGATCTACCAAGATGCCCGGCCTGTGCATCAGAAGCCTCGGAAGCAATCCATAGAGCGACAGAACTTCATTCGACATGAAGTGAAGAAGTTGCTCGAAGCTGGATTCATCTGAGAAGTCTTCCATCCAAAATGGCTGGCAAACCCGGTCGTTGTGCCCAAGGCCGGCGGGAAGCTTCGGATGTGTATCGACTACACAACACTAAATATGGCATGTCCAAAAGATCCATTCCCACTACCTAGAATAGATCAGATAGTGGATTCCACCTTCGGGTGTGAATTATTGTGTTTCCTAGACGCATATTCTGGGTATCATCAAATCAGAATGTCTAGGGAAGATGAAGAGCATACCTCTTTCATCACAATAGATGGATTGTACTGTTATACAGCCATGTCGTTTGGTCTCAAGAATGCAGCTTCAACCTTTGTACGAGCTATGTACAAAACCTTTGAAGAACTCATTAGAGACATAGTGGAAGTGTACGTCGATGACATCGTGGTTAAGGTCAAGAACAAGGAGTCACTTCTTGACACCTTGCAGGCTGTCTTCGACAAGCTACGGGTCACCCGCACAAAGTTAAACCCAGACAAGTGTGTCTTCGGGGTTAGCTCCGAAAAACTTCTTGGTTTCCTGGTAAGTCATCGGGGCATAGAAGCTAATCCGGCAAAGATCAAGGCCATTGAAGACATGCGGCCACCAGCCCGCATCAAAGATGTCCAAAAGCTAACTGGATGTCTAGCAGCCCTCAGCTGGTTCATTTCAAGACTGGCGGAATGGGCACTCCCCTTCTTCAAGTTATTGAGGAAGTCCGAACCATTCCAATGGTCTGAAGAAGCAGAAAAGGCGTTCCAGGAGCTAAAACAGTTCCTCACCACCCTACCAATTCTGGTAGCTCCGAACCCTGGTGAGCCTTTGTTGCTTTACATTTTAGCAACTGACAAAGTCATCAGTATGGTTCTGGTTGCGGAGAGACCAGAGCTACCCCATACCCAGGAATCCAGACCCCTTCGGGAGGGTCCGGAGGTCCCTGAAAGCGAGTTTGGGTCCCAGCTCCCAGACTCGAATCCACAAGAAGTTACTTCAGAAGACCCAGACCCCTCCGGGAGGGTCCAGGTCGCTTCTGAAGAAGCTTCAGGTTCCTCCAGCCAGGACCCGGAGGTCCCCGAAGAAAATCCAGATCCCTCCGGGAGGATCCGAGTCAGTGAAGAGGAAGCTCCGGGCCCCTCCGGGAGGGTCCGGACCATTCAACACCCAGTGTACTTCATCAGTGAAGTACTACATGATGCCAAGACTCGATACCTAGAGGAACATAAGCTGCTCTATGTAGTTCTTATTGCCTCCAGGAAGCTTCGCCATTACTTCCAAGTTCACAAAATCTCAGTGGTGACCTCTTACCCACTTCGAGCAATCTTGCATAATCCTAATTCAACTGGGAATATTGCAAAGTGGGCAGCGAAATTGGCCGAATTCGATCTCGAATTCATTTCAAGGCAAGCAGTCAAGAGTCAAGCATTAGCGGACTTCGTGGCAGAATGGACTCCCTCTCCATCAAACCCTGGGGGCCCCAGTGAGCAGAAGCCGGAACACAAAGCTCCGGTCTTCATCGAGCCTCATTGGACCCTCTACTTCGATGGCTCCATGCAAAAGCAGGGGGCCGGAGTTGGAATCCTTCTCCTCGCACCAACCGGGGAGAAGGTGAAATACATGGTACACCTTGACTTCAAGGCGACCAACAACATGGCGGAGTACGAAGCACTCATCTACGGACTAAAGGTGGCACTGTCATACGGTGTCAAGCAACTGCTGGTCAAGGGAGATTCGCAGCTCATCATTAAGCAAGTGAAGGGTGAATGCTCCTGCAATAATCTCCAGCTAGCTGCTTACCTCCTTGAAGTCCAGAGGCTTCAGAAGGACTTCGAAGTCCTAGATCTCCACCATGTCCAGCGTGCTCACAATGCTGAAGCCGACGAACTCTCGATGAAAGCATCAACCGGAGCTCCGGCTCCTGACGGAACTTTTGTCCAGAGGTTGTCAAAACCCACAGCTCAGCCTGCCGAACTGAGCGAAGGGGGCGAGATCAGCATCCCGAAGCTGACGGTCCCGGTGGCCCTGTTACTATGGCAGCCATCAAGGGTCGTAGGTGCTGCCAGAATCTCCAAGCAACCCAGCACGCAAGACTCAAATGCTCAAGTTAGTTCCGATGCATGGATCTCGGAGATCCGGAACTACTTGAAAGACAACATCCTTCCTGACGATGATGTATCCGTTGACCGGGTAGTCAGATTAGCTAAAAGATACACGTTGGTAGAAGGGGATCTCTACCGTCGCGGTGCCAACGGCATCCTAATGCGGTGCATCACAAGGGAAGAAGGATGTGAGCTCCTCGCAGAAATCCGTGGAGGCGAGTGTGGGAACCACGCATCTTCCCGCACGTTGGTTGGTAAAGCCTTTCGGCATGGCTTCTACTAGCCCACAGCACTCCAGGATGCAGCTGAGCTGGTGAAGAAATGCGAAGCATGCCAATTTCATGCAAAGCAAATTCACACACCAGCTCAGCCCCTACAAATGATACCTCCTACATGGCCCTTCGCTGTGTGGGGGATGGACATTTTGGGACCTTTCCCAAGAGCCATCGGAGGTTACAAGTTCCTGTACATTGCTATTGACAAGTTCACCAAGTGGCCGGAAGCAACTCCAGTTGTGACAATCAACAAGCAATCTGCTATCAACTTTTTGCAGCCCATTGTATGCAGATTTGCAGTCCCAAACAAAATCATCACTGATAATGGGACCCAATTCACAAGCTCTGCATTTCAAGGATATTGCGAAGACCTCGGCATTCAAGTTTGCTACGCCTCCGTAGCTCACCCAGCAAGCAATGACCAAGCCGAGAGAGCAAATGTTGAAACCCTCAAAGGACTCAAAACTCGCACCTATGAGCGCTTGAAAAAGTATGGAGCCAACTGGATTGAAGAGCTTCCGCCCACTTTATGGGCCAACAGGACATCTCCAAACTGGTCAACTGGAGAGACACTCTTCTTCCTGGTGTATGGAGCTGAAGCAATCCTTCCTCCGGAAATCACCTTGGGGTCACTCCGGGTCCGGACCTTCGACGAAGCCACGCAGGACCAGCTCCGGCATGAAGACCTAAACCTCCTTGAGGAGGGAAGGTGCCAATCAGCTGTTCGGAATGCCCGATACCGCCAAGCCCTTCGGCGCTATCATCAGCGTCATATACACAACCGACAGCTCGAGGAAGGCGATCTGGTGCTACGGAGAATACAATCCAAAGAAGGGTTAAACAAACTCTCCCCCAGCTGGGAGGGACCCTTCCGAGTGATTAAAGTATCCCGTCCCGGAAGCGTTCGCTTGGCTACCGAGGATGGGACACCTCTCCCAATTCCTTGGAACATTGAGCACCTCCGTAAGTTCTACACTTAATATCACGGAGGTGAGTCTGTAGTAACTTGAGGTGTATGTTATAGAGTCATTGTACAGAGTCGGGTAGTTCCTCTGGGAGAACAGCCGGACCTCTCTCGGAAGGTCCGCAAAGTTCATGCAACACTTGTCACAGTCTCAGGACTAAAAGTGTGGCTAGCTACCCTGGGTGAAACGAGAAATGAAACACGCTTAGCCTGGTTCCGTACCCTAAGAGTGTACTTGTTTCCCCTGTACCCCGGACCTATAATGAAAGACATCTTCATGTGAAACAGACTCCACGTGCATTTATTTTGTACAGGCTCAACATTTTTTATTTTTTTCTTTCTAGTCTATAACAAAGACGTGCAATTCTTAAGAAATTTTAGTTCGACCGGTTCATATACGATTCGAGCTGTATTGTCGATTCTTTCAGATTCAAATATTGTTCATGGCCCACTCGCCTGAATGCCGCCAAGCCAACCTAGGGCCGGAGTGTGCTATCGGCTTAGCCTGGTCAAGCACCCTAAGTACACCACTCCACCTACACCCCGGCAGGCCGAAGTAAGGCGGGTCCAAGTACAATTGGATCTGGAAGAAAAGACAACGCATTCGGTTGTATTTAGAATCGCGTTTGATCTAAAATTTTCTTGAGAATCGTAAGCCGCGACGAAGTTATAGGCAAGAAACGAATTTTACTATTTTTCTTGGCTTCAGTGTGCAGGAAAAATAAAATCTACGTTGATGGAGAAAAGCCGGAGCTAACAAAGCTCCGACTCCCCTAGGTGGCTTGTAATCGATGTTAAGCATTGAAAACGGGCATCACCAGAGAAACCAAGCTCTGGTAGAGCTAGGGGGACCAGTCGTCGACGCTAAATAAAAGATGGTGAGAAGACCCCGCAAACGGAGTCTGCTGCCAACAAACTACGCGTTGGCAAAGGTCACTGTCGGAGCTACTAGCTCCGACACCCCGGAGGACTAGCTATCGATGCTCTACGCGTTGATAGGGACTATTGCCAGAGCTACTAAGCTCCAACGATAGACAATGCCGGAGCTTCTAAGCTCCGACAACCTCAGGGGGCCTTCACTATCGAAGACTTCGGACCTACACTCTATAAGTTCGAAGCAAATGAGTCTTCAACAAAACACAATATCCTCTTGGTACATGTCCACAATAAAATTGTGTACACCTACCAGGGGGCCAAGTGAAGACAAAAGTGTTGAAGACAAAAAGTGAAATTCACAAAAATCTGGGGATTTCATTCATCTGGAGACAAGGGATTACAAAATTGAGGAAGAAGAAGAGAGAATACATGTGGGAACTACAGAGATGGTCCTAGACCCTATGGAAGAACTGGGCGACCTTCTGGGCAACCTCCGACACGTTGGCTCGAGCAGCTTCACCTTCTCCTTCAACGGGACCTTCAAGCACTGGGTCCAGAGGGAATTGGGGATTCCGGCTGGTGTAGCACGTCAACACATATCATGCGACATTCTTCGCTAGGGATTGCCCCTCAACCTCCAATTGGTCTATGATGACGTCGCCCACCTTGGAGAGTTTGCTACCTGCCGAGCTCAACGCCTGCAACGCTAGGTCTGGCTCCGGCTCCGGATCATCCGGACGCACGGGGCTGAAGCCCATCGGTGTCAACGCATTGTTGGTCTTGCCCAGGAACTCCCAAATATGTAGGGAGTCCGCAGTCCTCAAGCCCTTCAATTCTTCCAAGGATCTTCTGGCCGCCACCAGTTCAGAATTCTCACGAGCGAGGCGCTCAACTTCTTTGCCGTTTTGCTGAATCTTTTCAGCAACTCGCTTCTCGAGTTTTCCGAGCTCCTCCTCTCGGAGGTGGATCTTGTTCCGGCGGTCAACTAGGTCCTTCTCCTTGCCCCTCACTTTCTTCTCCCTGGCAGCAAGGGCACACTCTTGCTCGTAGAGTTCCTGCCCTCGCACCCAGGCCTTCTCCTCCTCCTCAGTGCAGCGCTCTTCCAATTTCTTGGCACGCTCCTCGAGGCCCTTGTCAGCCAGAGCCACCTTTTCAGTGAGCTCTTCCTCCCTCCTCAAGATGTCATCCCACAGCTCTAGGAGTTTCTGCTCTTCATCTTCGAGCCGTTTCTCCCTTTCCTCAAGTGCCTCCCGCCGCTTGATGAGAGTAGTGTTAATGGCCTCAAGCCTTTCTTGGCGTTCATCGGTCGCACTGTTAGCTGCTTTGGTCTGCTCATAAATCTCCCGAGATTGAGCGTCGAGGGCACGAGTCATACTCTCCCTGTCATCCAATAACTTGCCCCAGTATTCCAGGCGGACCTTCTCCCGCTTGATTCACTCTTTGTCATCTGCTAGCCTCGACTGCGCCAGCTTGGTCTCGAAGTAGAGCCGGTTACGCCACCGCCTAAGGGTTTGGCGCTCCTCTTCAAGAGCCTTGCTGTCGTGGAAGAAGGCCAGTTGAACTTGACGCAGACTGGAACAGGCGTTGTCAATAGACAATGACAACGGGATAGGTTTGGACCTGCTAGGGTCTCCTCCGCTGGTTCCAGCGGGTTTTCAGATACAAAAATTGGGTCCCACTCCACAAGAGTGGTCTCCTGGGTCTCCATGGCACTAGGGCCGTCCTCCGGGATGACCTTAGTCACCATCGAGGAGGGTCCCGCTGATGAAGTTCCAACCTCCGGAAGTGGTTCCGAAGGCCCCTCCGCCAGGTCTTCATTTGCCCCCTCAGGCAGGGGGGCAGCAACCTCTTCTGAGCACTCCGGCTCAGCCGCGGGTACCTCCGGCGCCATCACTCCTGGAGTAGGAGCTGCTTAAGGCTCCGGCCTGAGCACTTCCTCAACTGGGGGCTCGAGCGCTAACGCCTCTGCAACAACTGGCCCAGGAGCCAGAAGATCTTCAACATCGACCGGCCCTGCGACCGGAGCTCCAACAATGACCGGCTCTGCGGCCGGTGCTTCAGAGCTAGCCGTCCCAACTGCCGGAACTTCCTCAGCATCCGGCGCGCACGCCGGGACTTCAATCACCTCCGGCTCAACCGCCAGAGCTTCGACAATTTCCGGCTCTGGGGCCGGAATTACTGCTTCCTCCGGCTCAACAGTCAGAGCTTCCATCATCACAGCACCAGAACCCGGAGCTTCAACCTCCGGGACAGGTGCCGCTGGCGCATCTTCTCTCCCGTGGTCCGGCGCTACCACGGGAGTCTCTGGGGATGAGTCGAGGTCCATGACCACGACAGCTGGCGCTGGAGCTGTCGCAGCTTCAGCCACCACTTGGGGCGGCACCGGGACAGGAGCAGAAGCTCCCGCCCTCACAGCTTCAGCTGCTGTGGCTGAGTGTGGAGCCTCACTCCTCTTCTTGGGAACGCTGCAGATGATGGACGAAGAAACTTAAAAAATAGTTACTACAACAAAACAACTGCCCAAGGTAAAGATTAAAAATTACCTTGGGAGGCTTCCAATCCAGCTTGCGTGGAACCTCTTTCCCGGGCGTTCTGGGCTGGTCATAGCCGCCGCTGGCGTGGAAGCTCCAGAAGGCCCCGCGGAACTCGTTGCAGCCACGGGCGTTTCCCTAGCCGAGGCCCCCCTCGATCGAGAAGAACCTCCGGACCGAGAGGCCTCAACCGGCCCTGGTGCTGGAGTCGCATGCCCGGAGCTAGCACCCCGGGAGGACCCCGCTGCGGGTACAGTCGCCGCGGTTGTAGAAGACCTCCCCCTCCGGGGAGAAGGAGCCGATGCAGAGGTGGCAGGCCTGACGGACCTTCCGTCGGCATGCTGCAGCTTCCTCTTTCGGCTCAAGGGTTCGTCCACCGGCTCCTTGCCCTTGCCGACGACCTCGACCCTTGGCTTCGGGGCAGGGTCAGAGTCACCTTCGGACGCCCCAGGGATCGCCACCCTGGAGATCGATCTTCTTTTGACGACACCGAAGTCGTCAAGCACAGGCATCTTTCGCCGGAGCACCCTGCTGAACTCTACTTCCACGTTCAGACGGAGAAAAGGTGATGACGGAGTCAAGTCATCACCCGTGACGTCGATGCTGTGCTGGAACTTCTTGAGGTGGAACTCCAAGGTTGTCCCCACCATGTTGGACTTCAGCCCGGTCTCGACCCGGTCGTCGTCCATCACGCTGTTGAGGGCCCAGGCGAGTTTTTCTCTCCTCTTCAGCGGTGCCCACTTGTTGACCAGGAAGTTACAAAACACCGCCTGAGGGGTTAATCCTCCCTCCACGCACTGGCGGATCCTGGTTAGAGAAGGGTTGAAGGCGTCTGCCAGCACCGGAGCTTCACTCCAGATCATCGTGTCAATGTTGGGGAGGCCTTCGGGCAGCTCCAGCCTCTCGTGCTCCTCCACCCGGATGACTATCCAGTACTTCTTCCAATCATCCCACTTCCCAGAGGGAAACGACCAGAGGTACTTGAATGGGCACTTCTTGCGCTTCACGAAGTAGTAGAAGCCAAGGTACTCATTGCTCCTACCGGTGGTGTGGATGGTGAAGAAGGTCTGGAAGAGTTCAATGCAGGGGGGATGCCCACCCACATCTCACAGAAGTGGACGAAGATAGACACAAGGAGAATGGAGTGAGGGCCAACGTGGTATAGCTGCAGACCATAAAAGTCTAGCAGCATCAAGAAAAGGGAGGAAAAAGGTGGGATCAACCCCACCATGGCGTACGAAGAAAAGTACACCATTTCGCTGGCGTGCTCCTTCTCAAATGGGAGCTCTCCCCCGGCACGGACCAGGTGGTTGAAGAAGTCCGAGGACCATCCCATGAGGGTCCGGACCTTCTTCAGGTCACCGTCGGTCTTCAAACGGCTCTCGCAGAGACCCAACTCCATCGCAGCACAGCAAGGCAAGAGAGGAAAGGCGAGCACAAGTTGGGAGTT
This sequence comes from Tuctoria greenei, assembly GCA_036927565.1. Classification (NCBI taxonomy): domain Eukaryota; kingdom Viridiplantae; phylum Streptophyta; class Magnoliopsida; order Poales; family Poaceae; genus Tuctoria; species Tuctoria greenei. The sequence goes on from JAYESD010000005.1 coordinate 66,974,001, forward strand.
CGAGCGCAAGATCAAATGAGAGGCGTAAAGAACTCCAGACGGTGCGCGCTTTCCTTCTTAAGTAAGCCCTCGCAACGCTTGGATGGAAACCGCAAGGAAGTCGAACATATCACTCAAAAATTCCACCCAGCCGATGACAAGAAGGCCCGGGACCACCCCGACGACCAAGTCGAGGTTCTTACCAAGGCGAACGGTTATCATCATGAGGCGGGAAGCCCAAAGGCGGCGGCCTGACAAGGCGCACGGAACCGATACGGTTTTTGTATCGGGAACCGGCGACCTTCAATTGCGTGAGATCCGCACGCCAATCTCATATGCCGCACGCGGGATATGCCACACGGAGAGGATTTAACTCCAAACCATCGCCAACGGCACATCCGAAGACCTTTGAAGACTCAGTTCAAAAGTCGTGAGGATGGACCCACCTCCGGCGGAATGACTTCACCCAAGGGGTCTTCCCCAGAGGTGGGCCCAGGGGGCCACTGTTGGTACCTTGGGAACCGTACACCCCTTGAGATTACAAAGATCTCAAGGGAAAGTCATCTACTTGATTTGAAGACCTTCGGAGGCCCACATGTCAGACATAACCGGACCCGCTTCTCCAACATGGTTAGTCCCAGGATCGCCACGTGTACAATCAAATCGGAGCTACTGCCCACAAGGGGGAAGCTCCGGGCTATGTACCGAAATGGCACCCCCGGACCTAACCCCAGACCGAGGGAAGCTCCGGAACTAACACGAGTCAGGTAGCTCCGGAGCTATCTGTTTCCCACAGTGTGCTCCGGAGCTGCCACATGTCCAACTGTCGGATCTTCAGCCTCTAACCTCCGAAAGACTCCACAACGGCTCCGGATCTTCAAAGGGGAATCAAGGACTTCAAGACCCGATCAAGTGTCATTAATATTATATTAATGACACACGATCGGACGACCTTAATTACCAGTAACGGTGCTGTCAAAGCCCATTACTCGGTCATTAAGGGCAATTAAACATGTTGAATGTGTATCAATATTAGTAACCGCCGGGGCCACATGTCGGGCCAGGCTAACTTGTAACGGCCTGCCCTTATACTATAAAAGGGCAGGCTGACGAGACATTCTAAACACGCTCGATACACGAGACGCTCACTCTACACTCTGAACTCACTTTGAGCTCAGACAACCAATACAACACCAACACATCCCGTGGAGTAGGGTATTACGCTCAGGCGGCCTGAACCACGTAAATATCCGTGTCTCCTATGTCATTTACAATTCACCTTCTTGAATCTCCGTGCGCCCACACCGAACCTCAAACTCCTCTAACACTTTAGTAGTGTCGGGAGATCTGCCGGATCCAAACCACCGACAGTACTATTTCTATTCTTTCCATTTCTTTCCAATAATAGAACTTTGTGATCATATCCCACTTAAGTAGCCGATTTTGGTGACTCCTTTTAAACCAATATAGTTCTTCACTTGCCCATATCTGAAAAATTTATGTTTTTCAACTTTATTTTTCACCAATTTCATTTTTATCCAAAAAACTTTTTCTTCTTTACATTCCAAAATTCTAATCATTTCTCAATTTGTATTTTTCCTTTTTTATTATGCCATATTCATTAAGTTCCAACCTTTAAATATTTTTTAATTTTCTTCATTTTAATTAGAACTCTACTTAAAGATCTTCATTCATGGTAGGTTCGTCCTAGATCCGCTTAACATTGCCTAGAAAATCAGGGAGTTTTAATCAGAAGAGCTCAAAATGTAAAGAAAATTGTTTGCTAACATTTTTACTTATTTGAAGTACAATTAAAGGATTATGATCTGAAAAAAATTATATTCTTTTTAAAAAACATGATTCTAGGGAACATATCTTCCCAATCCTTTGACATTAGAACTCTATCAAGAGCTTCTAAAGTGGGGTTCACCTGGTTAATAGACCAAAAGAGAGGGAGGAGAACTATTCTTTATTACCGGTCATGTGGCTTGAGCAACCTGAATCCACAATCCAAATTTTCTCCTTCCTCAACCGTGTAACCTATATAGAAGCACAATACGTCGATGACTCAATATTGGGGTTAGTCAAAAGGCATTTAGGAATCCAGTACTGAGTCACACGACATCCAGCAGGAATAACACGAGAAAGCTAAGATAAATAGCAGATTTATGAGCCAAATCTTGAGGATTTTTGTACTCAACTACTGTCCTACGAGATGTTACATGTGTAGCATGAAAAACAGTAGGTTTGGGAGCATATTTTGCATGTTTTCGACTCATTACAGCAGATTGCATGTTCCTATCATTCGGTTTAGCAAGTGCAGCAAATTTTGCATGGAAGTTATGAGATCTAGCAGTCATTCTTTCCTTTTTATGTTGTTTAGCTAGTCTATAACAAAAATCTATGACATGACCATCTCTACCACAGTAGGTACAATGAAATTTAACTTTGTGTTCATGTCTAGATGAGCAAGCAACATTTTTATTTGAAACCGAATGAGACAACACTCCTGTAGATTTGAAAACTACTTCTTTTTGTTTAGTAACTGTTTGAATCAAACCACTTCCTAATGACTTTACAATTTTAGGTGGATGTGCCTTAGCATGAGCATGAGAATCAAAACCTAAACCAGTTTTATCATTGTAAGACTTGGACGAATTCAGCAGCCAGTTTAGGTTCTTATTCCCATTACAAAACCGATCTAATGTCCTATGCATGTCATCAAGTTTCTTGGACAGATCAAGGCAATTTTCACATGAAGTTTTTCTTTTTCATTTGCAATTGCAACAATATTTAACTTCATGAGAACGTAAAGCATTGCTCAATATAAAAATTTCATTCATAGCATCTTGTAGTTTCTTATCAAGATCATCACAAGTAGAACAATGCAAATCAAGTGTAGAACAGCTAGCATCTTTCACATTTTTATCATTAAGTGCAGCAAGCTCTATGTTCTTTTCAATTTCTAACTCAAGTTTATCAAGTGTGGAGGTGTGCGCACTTCTTAATGAGGACAATTGTTCATATATTAAATCACATGAGGAACAAGAATCATCACTAGGAATCAAGGATTTCAAACAATTAATTTTAGATTCTAGTGACTCAATATTAACAGCATTGTCCCTAAGCTTTTTGTCCTTTGTCTTAACTATAACAGTGGCCCGAGAAATAGCATCACACATTTCTTTGCAAGTAGGACATACCTCTTCATTGTCGCTATTGTGTTCAGCCTCCTTCATACTTGATCTTGACTTGCACGCCATGAAACACAAATTTGCCAAATCATCTTCATCTTCGAAACATCCAATGTCCACATCGCTTGAGCCAAGTTCTTGAAGTGTGAAGATAAAACTGCTCACCAATTGACGTCCTGTAAAACCCTTCTTTTTCTTCGTATCTTTTTGTAGAGGAGTGCTTCGTCCTTGTTTTCTTTTCATCCCGGTAAGTAGGACCTGAAAGGTTAGGGCAATCTAAGCAAAAATGTCATGTCTTACCACATTTGAAACATCGTTGAGGTCCGGAGCTTCCTCTCCTTCAAGTTCTCACATTTTGCAATGATTTTGAGAACCTAGTAGAGAGAAGTACTAGCTCCTCCTCTGGAAACTCCTCAATCTGTTCAAGGGTTAGAGAGGACAACAAAGCATGTGTACCACAAGATGAAGATTGGCCGGAGCTAGGCATATAACGTTTAGAAACAAATGCAAGAGACTTGTTGGGGTTCTTACGTAAGATTATGTCAATTTCATGAGTTTTCAATTTAGAATATAGTACATCTAAAGTAAATGTACTCATGACAGTAGATTCACGAATAGATGTATGTAGGACCTATGTGTGCTGAATACATTGGCTTGTAGTGAATACACTTGGCTTTGATGATAAAAGTTTTAAATATCACCAAAACACCTTTTTATCAAGGTTTGACTCTAGCTCCGAGCTACAGCAAGGTCCGACGGTAGGTCCGGCTTGTTTTGGGTAGCTCCGGCTACGTTAGATGCTAGGTCCGGCTTCTTGGTAAAGTCTGACTAGCTTTGGTTAGCTCCGGTGAGCTTTATCTTTAGCTCCGGCATGTCTTTGTTAGCTCCGGCATGTCTTTGATAGCTCCTACATATACTTGATAGCTCCGGTATGCTTTTGCTAAGCTCCGATGTACTTTGTCTAGCTCCGGTTTTGGGTTGACTAGTTTTGACTAGTTTTTGGTAAGCTCCGGTGCTAGGATCTACTAGTTTTGGAAAGCTCCAGCGCTAGGTTCTACTAGCTTTTGATAGCTCCGGCTCAAGCTCCGGGTTGCTCTGGCAAGGTCCGGAACTTGACCGAAGTGCTTCTGCTTTTCATTTGCATTGTTTCATACTTGCTTTACACGATTGGAAACATTGCTTAGTATTCATTTTCTAAGTTTTTGGTGCGTTTTGGATGATATGGTTGATATTGTTTCTACTGTGGTTTTGCAACATGCTTATGTGAGGTGCTCACATAAGGTGTTGTGTTCGGAACTAACTTGAGTCAAGTCGAGGACTTGGGCTCGTATGGATTGTTTGTTTGTTCATGTGCAGGTGTTGCTTGAGTTCAAGTCATGGCTGGTGACAGGATCCATTGGACTAGTCTCAGGAGGAGATGAGGTACCAACAACCAAGTTCGGGAGGAACTGTGGTTGAGCGGGTCAGGAGGTCGCGCATGATGATTGAATCAAGGGCAGTGCATATGAAGGTCGAAGGAAGGTGTTCGCATGTATGCATGAGGTGCATGACATGGCAATATGCTTCTAGAGACGGTTTATGGAAGGAAGATCTGATCGGAAGGATCGGATCGTATCGGTTGAAGACTTAGGCTGCTAGCTGAGTCGGTTATGGCTCGGTGTGGAAAGTATCGAGTTGGTTATGTTAGGATTTCGTGTGGATCACGAATTTGAGTTGTTTAGGAATGTGGTATACGTTCCTAAGGTGTTTAGAAGTCTTAAGATTGCTTCTATCTGCGTATAGAAGAGTCTTAAACAGTTATGGAAAGTTCCGATTGTCATCGAATTAGGATTGGAGTCCTAGTTGAGATTGGGATGGCCTAAGGGCTGGTTATATAAGCAAGGGAAGGCCAAAGCTCGTTGTAGACGACTTTGGGGCTGTTCCTCTTGTGTTCTATTGAATAAAATTCATAGTTTGAAGGAACTTTTGTGCCTTGTTCGTCCGACTTGTTCCAGACAAGTTTTACTCGTCGAGTTTCTGGACAGCACTACCTTTCGTTGGTGGTTTTATCATAACTCGAGTTTTATTGATCCAATTGACGTGATTCTTTTTGGGTTGTCTTCACAACTTGATTGTCTATCATCTGTTAAAATTTCACGGTCATTGGATTTGTGGTTTCTGAGCTACACGAGTTTCTTTGCAGCATTCCAGAAACTGTTTTTCTCGGGTAGGTCAGACTGACCGGTGTCTGATCTTTCGATCATAACTTGAGTTTTTATCGACGGATTTGAGTAATTCTTTTTGTGTTGTCTTCGTGACTTGATTCTCTCTGATAACTATCACTTTTGTCACGGTGAAACACGTTTAGATTAGTCCCACACACGATTTCTTTAACAGATCGTTTTTCTACCGAAGGGATTAGGGTTTTATTGTTTCCGCTGCGTAAGATTTTTAAATCTACCATTCACCCCCCCCCCCTCTGGTAGCTTTTCACGTGCTCTTCGATCATACAATGCAACCTTCATCTCCCAAATTGACATGTCTAATGCACTTAGTAATTGCCTAGCATTCTCAGCATCTGAAAAATTAACATTGACACACGCAAGTTGCTGAAAATTTTATTAAAGCGAGCAAAGAGATCATCAATGGGCTCACCGGGTTGCATCTTGAAGCGCATGTATTCTTTCTTGATCATTTTTGACTTACCTCCTTGATCGTGTTGGATCCATCGTGGTATTCACAATGTGCTTTCCACACATCGTATGCAGATCGGAGGTGTGCAACACGGTCGAAGTCGCTTTGAGTTAATCCTTGTATGATCAAGTTCCGATCCTCATTGCTGTTGTTGGCATCTCTCAAATTTGTAGCTGTAACTTTATCGTTTGAAGGCACTTCGTAAGGCTTGTATACCTTCTCCCATATTGCAAAGCCTTGTGCTCGGATGAAAGCTTCCATACATGCCTTTCAAACCTGAAAATCAAAACCACTAATCATATAAGGTTTGGCGGAGTATTTCTCCAAGATGATTAGTCAAAAACACGTGCAAATCACAAATATTAGAGCACCGTGGCTCTTATACAAATTGTAGGATCGAAGAGCACGTGAAAAGCTACCAGAGGGGGGTGAATGGTAGATTTAAAACTTTTTCAGCAGAAGCAATGAAAACCCCTCGGCAGAAAAACGATCTGTTAAGAAATCGTACGTGAGACTAATCTAAACGTGTTTCATAGTGACAAAAGTGATTCATATCAGAGAGAATCAAGTCATGAAGACTACGCAATAAGAATCACTCAAATCCATTGAGAGAAACTCAAGTTACGATCAAAAGATCGAACAACGGTCAATCTGTTCTACCGAGAAAAAAAAAACAGATCTGCAATACTGCAAAGAAACTCGTGTAGACTTAAAATCAAAAATCCAATGACCGTGAAATTTTGAAAGATGATAGATAATCAAGTTTTTAAGACAACTCAAAAAGAATCAAGTCAATTGGATCTGTAAAACTCGAGTTATGATAAAACCACCAAAGAAAGGTAGTGCTGTGCAGAAAACTCGACGAGAAAAACTTGTCTGGAACAAGTCGGACGAACAAGGCACAAAAGTTCCTTTCAAATACAACTTTTATTCAATATAACACAAGAGGAACAACCCCAAAATCGTCTACCACGAGCTCTAGTCTCTCTTGCTTATATAACCAGCCCAAAAGCCAACCAAAAACTAACTAGGACTCTAATCCTACTCAGTTCACGAATCGAAACTTTCCATAACTGCTCAAGACTCTTCTATACGCATATAGAAGCAATCTTAAGACTTCCAAACACATAAGAAACGTATCCCACATTCCTAAAACAACTCAAATTCGTGACTCACATGAAATCCTAACATAACCAGCTCAAATCTTTCCATATTTGAGTCAAACCCGACTCAGCCGCAGCCTGAGTCCATAACCTAGTCAGTTGGACCTTTCCGACCAATTCTTTACGTCCACATCTCTTCATCACGCCTCGGAACCATGTATCCACATCCATGCACTCCTTGCATACGTGCAAACATCTTCCAACGATGTCCACGATACCTTCATATGCATTGTTCTTGATTCAAACATGTTGTGAAACCTCCCGATCAACTCAACCACAATTCCTCCCAAACTTGGTTGTTGAACCTCATCTTCTCCCTAAGACCAGTTCAATGGATCCCGTCACCAGCCATGTCTTGAACTCAAGCAACAACTTCACATGAATAAACAACCAATACTTCCGAGCACAAGTCCTCGACTTGACTCACGTTAGTTCCGAAACTACAACATCTTATGTGAGCACCTCACATAAGCATGTTGTAAACCGTAGCAAAATGATATCAGCCTTAACCACCAAAACACAACAAAAACTTAGTAAAAGAATACAAATCAAATTTTCCATAAGTGTAAAGCAAGTTAGAAACATTGCAACATAAAAGCAGAAAAATTGTAATCAAGTTTCGAACCTTGCCAAAGCTAACCAAAACATGCTGGACCTTCGTCGAATCATGATAAAAAGATGTTTTGGTAGTATTCAAAAACTTTTATCATCAAAGCTAATGTATTCAGCACACATAGGTCTCATAATAACAAAATATATTTATTTTTATGACACAACTACATCGGTAGGGTGTACATCGTTAAGACCATGGGCCATGTGCTGTGTATGCTCCTTTTTTCGCCAAACGGATTAATTCCATCTATACCCAAGGCAAACCTTACATTTCTGATTTCCTTTGCAAATTTTGGATACTGAATATCAAAATTTTTCCACTGGGTTGCATCTCCAGGGTGTCGAATATGTTTATCATTCTTCTTGCGCTGCTCGGAATGCCAACACATAAGTTCAGCCTTCCTAGGGTTTGAGAACAAACGCTTCAAGTGATCAATTACTAGAAGGTACCACATCACAAAGGCTGCAATTTTTTCTCTTATTCTTCCCGTCTGTAGTCAGAAGTATCGTCATCATCACCTTTAGGGCCAATAATAAACTTCTTACTCTTCTGAGATTTTTTCATATTGGTAACATACTGGTGATTGTAGTCCTTCTTGTATCTACTAACACCGCAGGTGGGGCATCTAGTTGCAATCTCATGCTCTTTGCGATAAAGAATACAATGGTTCATACAAGAGTGTATTTTTGTCACACCTATTGCCATCGGGCAAAGAACTTTCTTCGCTTTATAAACTTCTAGGCAGTTTGTTTAGATTTGGAAGAAATTCTGCCAAAAGATTCAAAAGATCAGAGAAACTATAATCGGACCATCTGTGTGTGGCTTTCAACTTTAATAGTTCTAGGACTCCACGCAATGTAGTAAACTCTTTATCACAACCGTTTGATTCATCATATAAAAGCTTCGTCTCTGCATTCTGCAATGTCTCCATTTTACCTAAACCTTTACTTGTTCCCATAGAAGTTAATACATATGGTTCAATATGACGCAACATCTCCTCACAATCGAACTCATCATCACCATCTTGATTGTCACTACCATCATCGATATGAACATTATCGTCATCTGAACCTCTCTCATCATCTTTATCCACTTCATGTGTATCTAACTCACCATGCTCTATCCATATTGTGTAGTTTTTTTTAAACCTCTTTTCACCAAATGAGATTGGATTACTATAGTATCTATCCAAGCAATCTTATTTTCGCAGTCAATACATAGACATAATATGTCATCTATCTTTTGCATCTTCGCATATCTTTTGGATGCTTCAATATAATTTACAACATTTTGAATGTACATAGGATCAGGTATTGGCATGTTATACATCCACGCTCGACGGTCCATGCTTGAATAACAAAATTTTTGTAAGATTTACATAATTTGGCCACAAATATGCCCTAGAGGTCTTCTTTAAAATGAATTTACAGTAACATAACCAGCCTGTATCATATGAGTGAATACTGGTATCATGTAGGTTTGTTTATAAGGGTTCCAAGAAAATTTGTTTCATATTTTTCTCTGCTTCCTAGTGGTCACAATGGATTTTTGAAGTTGGCCTTATTCATTGAAACATTTCATCGAACATGTGATGTACTTGTATTCATCTTCATACTTTAATCCTTCAAATCTACTTCTTTTTCTACAAAATTCATGGAGGAGCTCAAGGGGAGGCTCAACTACATCTTCTCTGCGATGGAAGTTGATTAACTACAAGTGTGTTTGTCTCAAATATATAAAGTGGAGGTGGGCCTAGAGCCAAACTCAACAAAACCAAACCGAAAATGGGACAACAAACTGAAAACATGACAGTGAAGAAGAAGCCTCTTCTAACATGTTCTCTCTTTGAAGCTTGATCAACTGATGAATAAAGGACCGGCGCGCGCATGCTGGAAAATTTTGGCAGCCTGGCGGCATCGATGGAAAATCTCCCGGGTTAGATTTTCTACGATGCCCGAGGGGCCATTTATATAGGCGTCCGTTTTCACAAGCGGATTCTAATGAAAAAATCGTCTGTAATAGAAATTAATTAAGCTCAATACATTTTTTTCCAAGCGGTTGTTAACTAATGCACAGGCGGTTGTTGCTAAAAAACCGCATGTGATAATGGAACGAGTTTGTTCCTCGGTTTTCTTTTCCCTTGCTTTTTTTATTTAGATTCCAATATAAGTACTCAAACATGTATAGATTCTGCAAAATGAGTCCAAATTCGATGATTCTTTCTTCTATATTCTACAGAAATTAATATCTACCACCTGGACTAAATATTTTAAAACTTGTATAGCAAACATTGTAATGTTTTGGTAAATATCAAAATAATTTATACTCACATATTATTCACATTTTTGTATCTCCTAAAAAAAGGATCATTCACTGAAACTGGTTTGTATGAACATATTTGTCTTATTTATACATGTATGAATTTTGTTAATTTTTTTAAAGCATTCCAACATGTCAAAATTCAAATTATCCATCATTCTAATCAAATGCTCATATACATACGAGACATTCATCAAATTTTGAACACACATTGATTCAAAAAAATTTTAAAAAATCTGAAAAAAATCATAGAGGTTGGTATGATGACTAAAAATTTCCATTGAAAAATTAAATAAAAAAAATCATTATATTCATCATGATAAAAAAATGACAAATAAGTAGTGTTATTTGGTTTTTATATTCTGACAAATTTCAAAGTATTTCCCAAGTGAAATTTAATGGGAACTTTTAATACTAAGGTATATGACAAGAAAGCGGAATTTGGGCTTTTAAAAGGCCCCTAGTTTTAATCAAGAATATTAAATAAGCCTAGACTCAGTACATTTTTTTCAGGTGATTTTTAACTACTGCACAGGTGTTTGTTGCTAAAGAACCGCCTGTGATAATGGCTCGAGCCTGTTCTTCAGTTTTATTTTCCTTGCTTCTTTTTTATTTAGATTTTAATATAAATACTCAAACATGTATAGATTCTGCAAATTGAGTCCAAATTTGATGATTCTTTTTTCTATATTATTCAAAAATTAATATTTACTATCTGCACCAAATATTTTAAAACTTGTATAGCTAATATTGTAATATTTTAGTAAATATCAATTAATTTATACTCACATATTATTCACATTTTTGTATCTCCTAAAAAAAGGGTTCTTCACTGAAATTGGTTTGTATGAACATATTTGTCTTATTTAAACATGTATGAATTTTGTTAATTTTTTTAAAGCACTCCAACATGTCAAACTTCAAATTATCCATCATTCTAATCAAATGCTCATATACATATGAGGCATTCATCAAATTTGAACACACATTGATTCAAGAAAAAATAAAAAATCTGAAAAAATGATAGAGGTTCGTATGATGACTAAAAAGATCCATTGAAAAATTAAATGAAAAAATCATTATATTCATCATGATAGAAAAATGACAAATAACCAGTGTTATTTGTTTTTTATGTTTTGACCAATTTCAAAGGCTTTCCCTAGTGAAATTTAATGGGAACCTTTAATACTAAAGCATATTACAAGAAAGTCGAATTTGGGCTTTAAAAGGCCCCTCAATTTAATCAAGAATATTAATTAAGCCTACATAAAAATATTCAGGCGATTGGTACTAAATAACCGCTTGAGAGAAGTGATCTTCGCAGGCGGTTATTATTAAATAACCTCCTAACATTAAGATATCTTCTCAGGCGGTTGGTACTTAATAACCGCCTGAGAGAAGTGCTTTGCTCAGGCAGTTGGTACTTAATAACCGTCTGAGAAGATAGGTGTCTATATATAGTGCTCGGCTTCCTTGGAAAAACCTAACCCGGGTGAAATCACTTAGACGCCGTCAGGCTGCCAAAATTTTGTTTGCCGCCAAGTCTTCGTCGCCCTTGCCGCCGAGCTTCGCCCTCGCTGCCGAGCTTCGACCTTGCCACCAGGTACACTATCGCTTCCTTCCTTCCCCCGTCCCCGTGCTGCCTCCCTCCTCGCCCTCACCGCTGGCCAAGTCAAGTCCTCGCCGCCGCCGCACCCTAGATTTTCTTATCTGCCTTCGATACAAGCAATACGCATTAATCAAAGCTTTTGAACCCTAGGTGCCTTGGTCAGTCACCTCAAACCCTAGTTTCCTATCTAATTTTCATTAATTAAAGTTTTTGAACATGCTACAAAGTCAAATGGAGATTGTAGGTCAAATGAAGATTGGCAATGAAGATTGTAGGTCATATGTTATCTCTTACCTAGAGAGTAGTTCCCTTTTTGACAAAAAAAAAATAGCAGGAAGATTATTTTATGAAAAAAATTTAACTTTTAAACTTTCCCCTATTTAAAACATTTACAATTATAGTATAAATTCAAAGAACAATGCAATGCAACTTAAAATAAAACATGAAGATGGAAGCATTATCAGGCCAACTTTGTTTCCTTGTTGGTTTAAAACTTGTCATTTCAATATGCTCATGCATAGTTCCTTACTGACAAATATATGGTTAATTGATTGTGGTGCCTCACTTAATATCTACTATCTCAATATTTCCCCTATGTATTAGAATTTTGACTCTTCTTCTCATGGTTTATGCTATATAAGTGGGATATATTTCCGCTATGTGTTAGAGAATTTATTTTTATTGAAGTGGGACATATTTTTTGTCTTATTAGTGCTAGAATGGAAAGCCCTAAGAAGATTGTTGCTAGTAGTAACAATGAAGAAGGCAATATAGAGTTTAGTGACTCCAGTAGTTCAGGCTCTTTTCACAGTCCATCGGATCCTTTTCCAAATATAATAATTAAAAGGACTTCAGGGGATCTCGACCCAGAATATGATCCTGCTGACAAAGTATGGATCACAAATATTAACTCCAGCAATTCAAGTTAATGTTGGTTGTCAAGTATATGAAGTCTTATAATTCTTTTCTACCTAGCTTAATCGCGAAGACAACAAAGTGACTTCGGCTCTTAAAGCCGCAGAAGGTTCTCCAATGGTTGAACCCTCATGTTCACTCAAGCAAAAATGAGGGCAATGAGGTCCCAATAAGGGTCCATTGAACCCCATCATATACTTAACAAGTGTCGGTCTAGGTGAGCTTCCCCAAGAACCACTGAATTCAGTTACAAAGTAATGAAATGCATGTGGTTGTCTTGTTAAAGAGCTTGTGCCGATCACAACCAAGAATTGGAGAAAATTATCTAAGGAGATCAAGAATGAGTTGTGGGATAGGATACAGAAACAATTCAAGTTCTCGAGAGGCACGAAAGAAGCTGTAAAGAAAGCAACATTGGTCTCTTGCAGCAAGAAGTTTTGTGGCTGGAAGAGTGAAATGAATGCTCATATTGAGGTCAATAAGGTCCCTAGCCCGAAGAAGATGGCAAAAATCACACAAGCTCAGTGGACAAAATTTATTAGTCAAAAGACCACACCAAAGGCTAACACTACAGGAATCACGACGACGGCTAGATTTATTGACGACGGTACCGTTGTCAATTAATTAATTGACCACGGCTAGAAACAACCGTCGTCAATTGGTCTTTAATTGACGACGATTACAATATTACCCTCGTCTATAAGGTTTCGGGCCTTATAGACGACGGTCGGCCGTCGACAAAAGAGGCCTCGTCAATATGGGCCGAAATCTGGTCCTGCACGAGACATTATAGACGACGGTGCCTTCTGGCCGTCGTCTATTATCCCTTGTAGACGACGGTTAACCTAAACCGTTGTCCATTAGGGATTATTTTCCGACCCCCCCCCCCCACGCGACTCGGTCCTCATTTGCTCCCGTGTTCTCTTTTTCGCACCGAGAGCTCACCGCCGCCTGCATCACTGCCTCACGCCTCCACCGCTGCTGCCATCCTCATCGAGGGCCGCCGTGGTCAAAACCGTAGTCTAGTGTCGCAGCCGCCGCCATCCACTGAGGAGGACCGCACCATCTAGGTACGCCACAGCCTCACCCCCCCACCCCCACCCCCCCCCCCCCCCCCCGCTGTGCGCCGCAGCCGCTCACCGCCCTCACGCCACGTTGACTTCACCGACGCGGGAGCTATGGGAAGAACTCGCCATCTCCACTCGTTTCGCACTACCGACCCCTCTCGCTTTCTCTTGGTGCAGGCGTGCCGCCCCCAAAACCCTAGCTTGCTGCCGCTCGAGCCAGACCATTGTGTTCACTGGCTGCAGCTTGCTCAGCAGTATGCGTTCACTAGCTGCTTGATATGTGTTTGTCGTATTACCTTAACAAAAGAAGTACTAGGAATTGAATTGCAAGCGCTTGGTTTGAAGTACTCGTTCATTTGTGCTCCCTGTACACTTGAATGACAGATTCATGTACTCTAGATGGATGACACAGAGTTAAGAGTGGTTTTGTTGTTTCATTGTACTATACAGTCAATTGTAACATTTTGTTATTGATGTGGTGTTAAATTAAGGTATCCAGCCTATGGGTTTACGTTGTGTGGGTGACTTGTAGTTGGAGAAAATTTGTTAATGTGTTACTTTTATTCCCTAACCAGCTAGAAGCACGGGAGGGCTGAACAATATCAACAGCGATAACTCTTCTGCCACTGATTCGAAGGACTTGCATGCTAAGGTTATACAAACTCCTCCCTCTTTATTTTACGCATTTAGCATGGCTGGTTTCATCTTTTTTGGTCGCTTCTGCATTGAATTAAAATCTGCAACAAATGAATTTTACATGAGTAATAGGGCTGAAACTTTTTCTCAAGCTACTGGAGATATGATAAGTGTGCTGGAAAGTTTTCAGGTCCATCAAATTATTCTAGGGCTTACAATAAGGTTAATAGTGTTTTCTCATACCAGCACATCACAAACACTGTAGGTTGCACATTGAGGAGCACTGCCAAACTGATACAAGTTCAACAAGTCTTGACCACATAATGCTGATTCCATTGTTTCAAATAATAAGGACTGAATTTGATTATTGTTTTGTGGCCCAATGGGGACTATATAAAGAGTACATGTACATGAAGGAAACCCTAGACTAAGAGATTACACTAAACCCCTTGAGATCATACCCTTTAGTCCTTTACATATATATCCAGCAGGATTCAGGGAAAACTAATTAATTATCCCAGAAAATATTAAAGCTTTCATGGCCTGATAACTGTACAGGTGGGTTGTACTGGTTACTGTGAATCGAACAATATTAGTTTCACAATTTTTGGTTTATTCTAGAGAGAGTTATGTATTTTCAAAGTTGGAGCTAAATTTTGGAATTGTTCATGTTAACACACCCTTGTTAGTCAATCAACCTTGTAACTGGAAGATGAATGTGTTGGATATGCTAGTAAAAGTTCATACCCTACCCGTTCTTATTGGTTGAGTGTGCAACATATTTACACAAACAAATGGTATAGTATAATTGTTGTGAGCTGTGCCTTCTGCTCTTTTCAGTTGTACTGAACGTGTATTGTTTATTAGTTGGTTTTTTATTAATATGTAAATAAACGGGTTTTGGGCTAGCCAGGCCCGACCCGACACAACACGACATGCAATAAATGTGTTCGTGCCGTATAGATAGTTGTAGTCGTAATGTATGCGTCGAGACGACACGGAAGCGAATGGCGATGGTGAGGACGTCAATCATCTGCGATTGCACAGCGACGGATCCGGACGTGGAATTGTCATTTAAGACCAACTTTCATCCTCTTTCTCTCATTTTTTCCTCTCTCATAAATGACTTAACAATCAAAATGAGTAATGTAACATATAGCAATGTGTCACCCATTTCGGATTGGCACGTCTCACATGCTATTGGCATGTGAGACGTGAAGGTTCGAAATTGTCCCTTTTTGGACAGCCAGAGAGTGACCGAGGGGGCGTGGCTTGTGACGAGACGCGGGTCTAGATCTAGACGAGATTTTGACGGCATAACCATGTTGTTCTCTGCTGCACCATTTTCGGACGTGTAGTGGAGAACAGCCGGGCATGTAGTGGAGAACAGCGGGGTTATGCTGCCAAAATTTCATCCAAATCCAGACCGTGCGTCCTGTCATGAGCACGCTCCGCTCGGTCACTCTTGGGTGGGTTTAGGACCTATCTTCCTAGTTATAGGACCATGACATAATGTAACAATGAAACTAATAATGATTTGTCTGCTTTTAATGTATACCCTCAAACATGGCTGAAGACCGCACTTGTATGTATACTAGTTGGAAAAAGGATGGGAGTCACTTAGAGGAGTGGTTCACCAAGACGGATGCTTTCATACAGCGAGCTTTTTCATTGTCAAACAATAGCAAGGTGTGGTGCCCATGTATCAAATGTCAGAATGTGAAGTGTTTCGACAAAGTGACATTGACGTTCCGCTTGTGTCGAAACGGTTTCATGCAATGTTATGAGTTGTGGACCTTTCACGGCGAGACACCTTCTCAAGCCGTAGAAGATCGAGATGGGTATGACAACACTGGGATCGATAGGATGGACGAGATACTTGAAGCCATAAATCCTGAATTGATAGAGGATTCTCCTACAATGGAGGCAAAGGAGTTCTTCAAGCGTCTCAAGACATCAGAATAATCGTTGCATGAACACACCAAAGTGATGATCCTCAATTTCATGACTAGATTTACGGAAATTAAGTCTAAGTGTTTCTTCTCCAATAACTGCGACAACGACCTCATCAAATTGATCAGCGATGTCCTTCTACAACCCCATAAATTGCCTAAGGATATGTATCAGTCTAAGAAATTGATTTCTGATCTTGGTATGAACTATGAGAAGATTGATATGTGTCCAGACCACATGCTTTTCTGGAAAGAGCATGCCAACGAGAACAAGTGCTTAAATGTGATAAGGCGAGATTTGTCGAAGTTGTTAATGACAACAGTACAAAAGTAATGACTGAAGTTGCACAGAAGCAGCTTTGCTACTTGCCTGTCACACCTAGGTTGAAGCGCTAGTTTCTCTCAAAAAAATAGCCAGACACATGAGGTGGCACAAAGAAGGTGTACGTGAGAATGACAGAATGATGGTGCACCCGTCCGACGGTGAGGCATGGAAAGCGCACCGCTTCGATCCAAATTTCACCAATGATGCGAGAAATGTTCGCATCGGGTTGGCGACAGATGGCTTTTCACCGTTCAGTACAAACGCAACACCATACTCTTGTTGGCCCATATTCGCTATTCCGTACAACTTACCACCATCTCTTTGTATGAAGTACAAGTTCATGGTCCTTTGCCTTATTGTACCTGGATCGGATCATCCTGGTTCATGACTAAACGTGATGTTGAAGCCATTGATTGAAGAGTTGACAATGTTATGGACAGGAATTGAAGCATACAACTACTACAAAAAATAGAAATTCAACCTTCGAGCTGCATACTTGTGGTTTGTCCATGATTTCCCAGCTTACGACATGGTTTCTGGCTGGAGCACTCATGGTCATTTGACGTGTCCGATATGTGCTTTGAATACGGAATGTTTTCAATTAAAGCATGGTGACAAGATTTGCCACTTTGATTGTCATAGACAATTGTTACCGCCCAATCACGTATTTAGGCAACAGAGAAATGTCTTCAGGAAGGACACCATTGTCAAAAAAGGACCACCGCAACGTCTAAACGGGTCGTAGATTACTAAACAGTTGAACAACTTAGTGCCAGATGAAGGTCGTCTTGGATATTTTGTTGGTTACAGAGAGGACCACAATTGGACTCATATATGTGCACTATGGGAGCTACCGTATGTTAAGTCCTAAATCTTAATGCATAACATTGATGTCATGCAGCAGGAACGTAACATGGGCGAATGCATCATAAGAACATGCTTCGATATGATGGGCATAACAAAAGACAATATAAAGGCTCGTAAGGATTTGGTAGAGGTTTGTAATCGTCCAACTCTTGAGCTCTTCGAAGCTGGTGGCAAACCGCGTGCATCTTTCTGTCTTCGACTAAAAGAAAGGAAAGAAGTCTCCTAGTGGTTGAAAAGTTTGAAATTCGCAGGCGGTTATGCTGCTAGCCTGAGACGAGCCGTAAATGTCAAGACTGGAAATCTCACAGGGTTGAAGAGTCATGATTATCACATAATCATGGAAAGACTTCTGCCAGTTATGTTTTGGGGCTACATTGACGATGCGGTGTGGAAGGTGTTAGCCGAACTTAGCTACTTTTATAGACAGCTTTGTGCTAAAGAAATCACAAGGGAGATGATGGAGAAGTTGGAAAGGGAAATATCAGTGCTTTTATGTAAGATGGAAAAAGTTTTCCCTCCAGAGTTCTTCAATCCAATGCAACATCTTCTAATTCATCTTCCATATAAAGCTAAAGTGGGCGGCCCTGTGCAATATATGTGGATGTATCACGTTGAAAGAGCACTCAGGTGTCTTAAACCAATGGTTCACAATCGGGCAAGGGTTGAAGGATGCATCACCGAAGCATACGCCATTCAGGAGATGGGATACTTTTCATGTGTCTATTTTGTAGAAGAACACAATGTTAATGCTTCTACGTTGCAGTACAATATGGATGAAGCACCCCCCTTGTAGCAACCTCTCCATTTTTCAAACGAGAGGCACTACTGTTGGTAGCAGCACGAGCTACGATGTTGAAACAGATGACAAGACGGCTGTTTTGCTATACATGTACGCTAATACAGAGGGGATGGAAGAATATTTTCAGTAAGTGTTTGTTCAACATGTATAATAATTAGCGTGTTGTGTTATACATCTATGCTAATTATTTTATTTTTTCCTTATTTAGTGAGTTCAATCAACAAAATTTGAAATCTAAGCAGCAACCTACGCTTCGACAAATACAATCGATGTGATATTATGGAGTACAAGGAGGGCCTAACTTCCTATCTTGGTTCCATGCACAAGTAACGTGTTCATATCTTGTTTCTCATAGTAATTACGTGTATAGCATAAAATAGTCTTCTAACTTCATATGTTCAACAGTGCAAAAAATGAGCTGCCGTCCATAGAGATTTCCGACAACTGTCCTACGGATCCATTAAAATTAAAAGTTACAGTCGATACGACGTCAATGGGTTCCGATTTCGTTCAACTCAATTTGAAACTCAACGTCCTTTTAGGGCAACATGTAGCACCGGAGTTGTGATGAGGGTAGTTGATGCCGAAAGACGTAAAACTAATTATTATGGGATCATTAAAATTTTCCTTGAATTCAGTTTTGCAGGGAATAAGGTCCTTAAAGTAGTCTTCTTTGACTGCGATTGGTTTTATCATAACCTTGGAACTCGACAAAACCAATTTGGCATGGTAGAAGTCAAACACAAGGACCGGCTACAAGGCTGCGACACCTTCATCCTTGCACACCAAGTCGAGCAAGTGTATTATCTAAATTATCCATGCGAAAAGCTTAATGCTTGGTGGGTTGTACACAAGGTGAATCCTCATGAGTGGTTATATACACAAGACAATGATGGATACCTTGATGATGAGGTTGATGTTTTTTACCAAGAACAAGAGTTGCCAGACTCTTTTGTCGTCGAGCCTAGTTTAGGACTCGATGACTTATTTGGAGATGCAGAAGATGTAGAGACTCCTAAGATGCGAAAACGAAAACGAAAATGGGCAACTACCACGATAGGAGATCGATGG
The DNA here is from genome assembly GCA_036927565.1 of Tuctoria greenei. Lineage (NCBI taxonomy): Eukaryota > Viridiplantae > Streptophyta > Magnoliopsida > Poales > Poaceae > Tuctoria > Tuctoria greenei. Next base: position 66,993,183 of record JAYESD010000005.1, read on the forward strand.
TCCAATTTACGGAGTAGAGTACATGATGGTGATGCTGAAGAATTTTGAAATTGAGTACAAGTAATGTTTCCTTCATCTATTCTTTCTTCTTCTATACTTTCCATTACATTCATTAGCAAATTTTCTTTTAAACAAGATGTCGTCGAGCAGCAGCAGATGACGGGGGACAGAGGCACGGAGCTTTCTGCCACTGAGAGCCACAAGAGGAGACAAGGTCTTCCAGGGCAGTCATCTTAGCGGAGGTAGACGGGCTCAGTTGGTGAGCCATCTACCGGAGTCGTCATGTGGACCTGTACAGCGGTCACGACAGGTAAAGAACATTTAGTTACATAAATTATATAATTAATTATTTATTCCATAATATGAATCTTTAAATCTGTCAAGACGACTCTACGTCTGAGGACTTAGAGGCTAGGATGCCTCCTTCGGTGCCTTCTTTGGAGCCTCCTTCGGGCCTGCTTTGGAGCCTCCTTCTTCAGTGCCTACTTCGGAGCCTTGTTCTTCGGTGCCTCCTTGTTTGGACCCAGTGCAGTCAGATGACACCACTTCTGTGTCACCTGATGTGGAGCCGGCTCCATAGCGGCGGACTAGGAGGAGCTACTACGTGGCTCCTCCTCCGGCTCCTGCAAACCCAAACCATCTGATCGTCATTCGTTGGATTGGCGAGAGGTATGTAAATCTTTAACAATCAAGAAATTTAAAACCTTATATATATTCTAATTGAGAATCATGTATCAGGACTTGGGAGGATTGTTTGTTCACGGGTCAGGGACACCACAAGCAGGTGAATGGTGTTTTGGGCCGTCTAGTTCGTTTGCACTACCCCGGTGTAGTGAACGGACACTCTGTCACGTCTTGGGATGATTACGCTACGGCCCAGGACCTTGCTTACGGCAACCACCAGGAGGTTGTGTGGCACGACTTTATAGTAAGTATGAACAAATATTTGTGTAATACAAATTTATTATAAATTAAGTACATTTACTTGTATATTTGTTCTTCCAAGCACGGTACCATTTGGAGAACGAGGTCGAGGAGATGGATCATGCTCGTCTCATCTTCCATAACTGCGCCAGGAAGCTCGTGACCCAGTCACTATCGACGGCTCGCATTCAAGCTACAAAGGTGTACTTCAAGTTGCATCCGGAGGAGGGTCAGTCAGGGAAGTACAGGAAGCGGCCTACAAGTACTTGACAGAGGCGCAGTACACAGAGATAAAGTGTTTATTTTACTTCATTATCTGATTGTGATCAATGTTTTCATTTAATAATAAATGTGTGCAGGTCGGTGTAGCGTGGCTTGACAGCCGTCGGGACGTGTACCGTTCCTTGTGTTCTCGTTGGGGGAGCCAAAGCTTTCAAGGCGTGTCTAAAATCTGTCGAGAGAGTGGAGGGAGGGACGGAAAACACCGTTTGGGTGGGGACGGCTACATACTCGCTAAACGGATGGTAAGTGTTACTTGAATTCTATTTAAATAATTTTATAATCTTTCATTGTGCTAACATGTATCGATAGGAGCACGAGAGCGATCAGGAGCCGTCACCTATCGAGGTGTGGAAGAGGGCTCACTTGGGAAGTGACCCATCGCAGCCTGACCAGCTGTCTTCTCAGACGACAACTCAGACGTTGGTGAGTTATTTTGTGAACTTAATTGAATTCTCTTTAATAATTTCAATAATGTTATTTTACTGTATTTCCATGCAAAGTACGGGCAGGAGGCGCGGAGGCTTCGAGGCGAAGAGTACGATTAGCAGAGCGCGCCAATCGTCTTCGAAGCCGCGTATGCAATCGGTGGCGAGAAACCTCACGGACGGTGAGTTTTGTTAATTTTAATTTACTGTCACGAACTTTGAGTTACAAAAATTTAATAATCTTACTTTGTTGTGCAGGTTGGCCGTCTTTGATGGAGTGGTCGACTTGAGGCAAGCATGAGCTTCCTCGAGAGCCTCTTCATCGCAGCAGGGCGGGTCCGGGCCGAGATCTGGAGCTCTAGAGTGCGGGAGGAGCACCAGAGGACGCAAGAAGCACTCAGGGCTAGGGACGAGGCGCTCAGGGCTAGGGACGAGATTCAGGCAGCGTCGCTCAAGACTAAGAATGAGATGCAGGCAGCGACGCTAAGGGCTAGGGACGAGTATCAAAACTCGTACATGCTACAGTGGCAAGCTGCCTTTCCGGTAAGTTATGAATGTTGTACTTAACATTTTTAATATACAAATGACATCTATAATGATTTGATTTATATTTGCAAGCTACGAGCGCAGGACAGCAGGTTGTCTTTCCCCAGTGGGCGCCGCCATCGACGGAGCTGCCACCAGTGCCGACGACAGGAGCACAGGTACAAAATTATTCAAATTAACTAAAACTAGTGAAACTTGTTCAATTTAGTAAAATATGCATTTTTATACTTATAACTTGTCTAACTACACTTGCATATCATAGGGATCAGGGACGGAGGCTCAAACTCCGTCGCCCCAGATTCCGGCGCTTGGACGACTGCCGGAGGTCGACTTTTTGAACTCCGGCGGCAGCGGACGGGGTAGCATATGATAGTCAGTTCAGCCGATTTGAAATCTACTTGCATCCTTCCGTCTCTAATGTAATGGAATGCCAGTCTCCTACCTCGTTGTATAGGGAATTAGGGATAAAAGGGAGAGCAAAACTACTTGAAAAAAAAAACCAAGTACACAATGTTGTTTTTGTTTTGAAAGATGATCTAGTCTTCTTTTTGGTAACCCAGGGATGTTTTTTTAGCAGTATTTAAGTTATTATTAGGTTGTATTTAAGTTATTATTTTCAGCGCTTTTTGTAACACTAACTACAGTAGTTAAAATACAGTGTATGCCTTACCGGGAAAGTGACAGCAGCATTATCTACATAAGACCTCTTATCACAAGATGATAAGCACAACATTAAATCTGGTTCTGAATGTTTTCCACAGGGGTTTCTTCCAGCAGTTGCCATTCCACAGCTTTAATTAGAAAACTTGAAAACATCAGTAGTGCCTGGTTCTGCTGGTAATGTGCTGCTGGCATAGAGGGCAGCGCTCCAAATTTCCCCCACATTCATAGCATGTCTACAAACAAGTGTATGTTACCAAGCTAGCATGAAAAATAATATAACTGTATAGAAAATATGGTGAAGTTTGACAAAATGTTTATGTATCTGATGTCCACATCCAAATATTGCTAAGTCCTTTGATTTATACATGCAAATGGGGCACAACTGCAGATATAAAGTATCAAGCTTCAGAATATTCAGTGTGACAGTATAGATTTACTTCAGGAATGTAATGTTAGAGAAATGGTGTAATAGAATGCGTACAAGTTTGTTTTCCAAAGAACTTTCTGATGCATAAGTCTGGTCGCCTTGGGGCTGCAGGAAAATCAAACCTGCTACAATGTTTGGTTCCCTTTCCACAGCCGAATTTTTTTCTTGCTTCTGCAAGAAATCATTTTCTATGCGAAGTTCCTGTGAAACTCATGCATTCCAAATAATTCCTCAAGTTTCTTGCCATATGGTGGCTCAATGATCTCAAGGTTCATCCCTTTTATAAGGGAGATACAAATTAGGCCTAGAAAATGCGTCAAGTTCAAGTGCATTTCATCTTATCATTTTATTTCTTCACAACTCTACATCAGATAACCAACTTTGTATGGCATATGCATCAGTTGGTCCTACTTTGTGTCAGAATTAATAAAACACTTCCAGTAATCCTCTGACTTAATCAATATTGTTGTCACATTGTGTTGCCATTAGTTTCTAATGAATTGCCCCTCTTATTGTTGTAGTTGTTCAGTATGAAGCACGCTGAAGACATGCAGAACATCATATCTTGTTTGTGGTTGCCTTTAGGAGTGTAATGAGTGATTCTCCTGGGAGAAGTGCACCATGGTATTGCAATTTGTGTCGGATGTAACAGTTTACTGGATTTTGGCTTGATGTGTTGTGATAGAGTGAACCTGATAGTGTTTTGTTACCTTTTGTGTGTCTGCTGGAACTACCTGTGTAATATCTGTTTTCTGTTTTTTTAAAAAAATGCAAAACTTATAGACGACAGTTGTATTGAGGCCATCGTCTATAAGGAACTCTAATACACGACAGTCGTTAGGAAATCGTCGTCTCCTGGGGTCCTTATAGACAACGGTTTATCTGAGGCCGTCGTCTCTTGGGGTCCTTATAGACAACGGTTTATCTGAGGCCGTCGTCTCTTGGGGTCCTTATAGAAGACGTCTTATCTGTGGTCATCGTCTATAAGGTTTCCACGCTGCCACGTGGATGGGGCAAGCATATTGATGACAACTATGTTTGGCCGTCGTCAATTAACTAATAGATGACGGTCACCGTCATCAATAAGGTTATAGACGACGAATAATCGTAGACGGCCGCGAACCATCATCTATAAGAGTATACCGTCGTCTACAAGTTATAGACGATGGTATAGACCTTATAGGCGACGGTTTTTAGCCATCGTTTATTATCTCGATTTCTGTAGTGTATAAAGCCCTAAGTGAATCCAGTTTAGAGCTTGCCAAAAGAAACAAATACCATCATCGCATGGGATCTGCCGAATATGCCCCCAAAGTTCAGAAATGGAGTAAGATATTAGAGGAAATTACCAATAAGGACAATCCTCACCTGTTAGAAGGTTGCAACGAGAGAACTCAGCAGTGGGTCTTTGCTTGGTCAGGTTTGACCAGCGAGGACAAACTTAAAAAGTCCGACTCTGTGAACGAAGTAGAGCAAAAAATGAAAGATGTAATTGAAAAGCAACACAAGGGTCTCTTCAAGCCAAAGAGGGAGAATGACCAACTTATCGCTATCCTAGGAAACCCTAAATACAATGGATGGGTTCGAGCAATCTCTTCTCAGATGTCCTGGAGAGATGCTTTCCCGAAAGATAAAGAGACATATAGAAGACGTGAGAAGTTCAGGAAAACACTTGATGAAACGATTGCTCAAAAGGTCAAGGAAAATGTGCAAGAAATAATGGATCAACTTAGACAATTGAGACAATTATTTGCACCGAGTACAGCCATGGTTCCCGTGGCAAAGGAGTAGCTGGTATCTCCAACTGCCTACCCTAGCAGCATAGGTTCTGTGCCAAGCTCAGGGTCCTATAAGTTTGTTGCCGATGATATTGTTTTAGGATAGATCTTGTCGTCTTCTTGTCCCGATCGGCACAGCAGGGAAACAAACCAAATAGGTTGCCACTATTATGGCAAAGCCTGATCGTGACTTCAACGGCAATTCACTTCCATTGTATTATGTTGTGGAGCAAGTTCTTCATATCATTGATAATGATTATGATGATTATGAAATAGACCACATCACACATGAGGGGATCACGACTCTGGGCAGGCTGTCAACCAATTAATCATATGGCATCGACGCGATATTGTGTTGGACGATTAGCCAATTTCTAGCCCCATCGCTTCTCAAAATACTGCAACCCCATCTTCTATGCCGAAAGTCCAGGAAGATCCACTCCCGCTATGTCTCAGCAAGGATGATAGTAACCTTGCTAGTAAAGATAACCAAGAGCAACCAGTAGAACAACAGCTTAAAGCAGTACCAGAGCAAGCTGCTGGTAGTATAGAGCAACCAGTTGATCAACAGCTTGAAGCAATACTAGAGCAAGCTGCTGGTAGTAAAGAGCAATCAGTTGAACAACAGGTTCAACAACAAGCTAGTGTCCAACTTCCGATGACTACTCCTCGGTCATCAGTGCCTATAAAAGTTAGCTCATACGAAAATAAGAAACCTTCTAAAGAAGTGTCAAAATATTTGGAAAATCTAAAGGAAAATATTGAAAACCCGAATGCATCTCATTTTTTACATGAGCCAATATTAGAAGATATTGAGGAGTGGGAAGAAGACAGTGTCATATATAATCGACAGACAGCTTTAGCTAAACCAGAAGTTCCAATATACAAGATTAAGGATGTTCCTCCTGATTATAAGAATGGGAAGCCGTTCATGACATGTACAACTTAGCAAACAACCCGTCTCACTCAAAAGAATGCACGAGTGGTACATCACTGCCAGCACAAAATATGATCTTTGTTACGTCACATTTCGTGTGCCAAAAAAAACATTTTGGAGCCCTAGAGCAGATAAACGAGCCCTTCTCTTTGAAGATCTTTATAGCCATTTCCATTGAGGCATGCTCGAAATCAACCTGCTACTCATTTGGTGCTTGTAAGTGCCTCTAATATTTTATATTTTCTTTTCTTACTACACGCATACACATTTCATGAGATTATAACAATTTCAGACTTCTTCAATGGGATGTAATGCATAGATAATGAAAAGATGAATACCAAGACAGGTATCCTTGACCTTACACGGATTGTAAAGACGATATTCGACTTTAAGGTGGATCGATACTCAGAAGAGTACAAGCACATGAAAAAAAAGAATTTGAAAAATCAATCGCAAAAAAACAAGGATAAAAGGACAAAGGTTACAGCTTACATCGGACATGCCATGTTTAACTTTGTTAGAGATGGCAAGGACCTCGTAAAGGCTCCGTACCACTTCGAGTAACTTTGACACATGACATTGAAATAGCAATTATTGCTAATTGTTAACTTAACACGTGTGTTTGTACGTGTGCAGTGAACACTACATAATGATCTTTATCAAGCCAACGCAAGGTTTTGCAACGGTCTTTGACTCAGTCAATTACCCACCAGATCGTTACAAAGATTTCCTTAACATTTTGAAATTGTACGGTTATTCGATACTTTTAATATACACACATTTAGAATGTGTTGACAAGTTTTATATGATATGTATTACAGTGTTTGGCGGTTTTACTCAGAAAATCTTGGCAGTCAGAGACCTCCTAATAAGGATGCACTGCACGTATCAACATATTATCCTTGTCCCAAGCAGCCTCCTGGGAGCGTCTTATGCAGGTATTATGTATGCGAGCATCTTCAGACCGCCAGCGAATATAGAGTGAATTGTGAGGATGTAAGTTATCCTTAATGTCGATATTGTATTTCCTTATTTTTGAGTTTCATTTTCATTGTAACTAGCGTATTTTAATACTTATATTATTTTGTTAGAAATGTATTGAACTCTAGTTTCTAGTAGTACAAGTGGTTTGCCATGAAAGCCTATATACATATCTCAAGTTAGGTGTTCCTCACATCCTGTAAAATGTTCATACCATTTCGCATGTATAAAAATCCCAGATTCAAATTTTATCTCTACTGGTTCAATATTACCATAAACATTATTTTCAGATTTTGATTCCAACTTCAAAATTCAATCGCTCATAGTAGAACTGCTCCAAAAATACTAAATAAATTCTTGTATACTCACTTTGATCTATACTGTGAGGTAGTTCAAACCAACACATTCTAAACCTTGTTATGTGTTTCATTGCAGCACACGAAGAATGTGTACCAAGAATGTCCGGTTTCTAGAAGTATTCCTGGTGGAGGAGCTGACAAGATTGCCAGTGAACTGTGTCAATTCATGAGTCGCGAAAGTTTCCACCGAAAAGAGGTGTTCTTTGATAAGGATGGGGTAATATCTGATGTGCCAGAAATATGCGAGTATGACGATAGAAACAATTTTTAGTAAAACTTGTAAACTATGAGATGACTTGTATGTCAATTGAAAGTGTAACTTGTACATATGTATATTATTTTAGTAAAATTGACTTCTATGAGATGACTTCTCTAATTAATTGTTTTAGTGTAAACTATGAGATGACTTTTGTGTTGATTTAGTGAAACTGGCCTGCAAAATACTCCCTCCATCCCGAAAAACTTGTCGCTTTGTAGTTCATTTTTGAACTACAAAGCGACAAGTTTTTCGGGACGGAGGGAGTAGAATAACAGTACGTAGTGCTTCATAGGGTATACTTTATCACAAGCAGTTGTTTACCTACGGCTAGACCTGCCTGTGAACACAGGCGGCTGATCGTTGGTAAAGAACCACCTGTGATCATCCATTATCACAGGCGGCTACACTTACGGTACAAACTGGCTGTGATAAATTTGTAGGATCGAAGAGCACGTGAAAAGCTACCAGAGGGGGGGTGAATGGTAGATTATAAACTTTTCCAGTAGAAGCAATGAAAACCCCTCAGCATAAAAACAATATGTTAAAGAAATCATGTGTGAGACTAATCTAAACGTGTTTCACCATGAAAAAAGTGATATATATCAGAGAGAATCAAGTCACAAAGAAGACAAACAAGAATCACTTAAATCCATCGGGAGAAACTCAAGTTACGATCGAAAGATCGAACAAAGGTCAATCTGTTCTACCGAATAAAAACAGATCTGTAATACTGCAAAGAAACTCATGTAGATCAAAAACCGCAAATCCAATGACCGTGAAATTTTGATAGATGATAGATAATCAAGTTGTGAAGACAACCCTAAAAGAATCACGTCAATTGGATCTGTAAAACTCGGGTTATGATAAAACCACTGCACAAAACTCGACAAGAAAACTTGTCTGGAATAAGTCGGATGAACAAGGCACAAAAGTTCCTTTAAACTACGATCTTTATTCAATAGAACACAAGATGAACAGCCCAAAGTCGTGCACCACGAGCGCTGGCCTCCCTTGCTTATGTAACCATCCCTTAGGCCAATCCAAACATAACTACTCAGTTCACGAATTGAAACTTTCCATAACTGCTCAGGACTCTTCTATACGCAGATAGAAGAAATCTTAAGACTTCCAAACACCTTAGGAATGTATCCCACATTCCTAAAACAACTAAAATTCTTGACCCATACGAAATCCTAACATAACCAACTCAAAACTTTCCATATTTGAGTCAAATCCAACTCAGCCGCAGCCTGAGTCCATAACCTAGTCGGTTGGACCTTTTCGACCAATTCTTTATGTCCACATCTCTTCATCACGCCTCAGAACCATGTAGCCACGTCCATGCACTCCTTGCACACATGCAAACATCTTCCCACGATGTCCACAATACCTTCATATGCATTGTTCTTGATTCAACCATTTTGCGCAACCTCCCGATCAACTCAACCACAATTCCTCCCGAACTTGGTTGTCGAACCTCATCTTCCCCCTAAGACTATTTCAATGGATCCCGTCACCAGCCATGTCTTGAACTCAAGCAACACATGCACATGAATAAACAACCTATACTTCCGAGCACAAGTCCTCGACTTGACTCTTGTTAGTTCCAAAAACACAACACCTTATGTGAGCACCTCACATAAGAATGTTGCAAACCTTAGCAAAAAGATATCAATCATAACCACCAAAACACACCAACAACTTAGTAAAAGAATACTAAGCAATCTTTCTAACAAATTAAAGCAAGTTGTAACATTTTATAGTAAAAGCAGGAACATTGCAATTAAACTCCGAACCTTGCCAAAGCTAACCGGAGCTTGAGTCAGAGCTTACCAAGGCTAGTAGAACCTAGCGCTGGAGCTTACCAAAGCTAGTACAACCTAGCGCCGGAGCTTTCCAATGCTAGTCGGAACTAGTCAACCCAAAAGTCGGAGCTAGAAAAACATGTCAGAGCTAACCAACATAAGTCGGACCTATCAAAACATATCAGAGCTTAACAAAGACTTGTCGGAGCTATCAAAGACATGCCAGAGCTAAAGACAGAGCTCACCAGAGCTACCCAAAAACATTTTGGACCTTGACAAAACAAGTCGGACCTATTGTCAGACCTTGCAGAAGCTCGGAGCTAGAGTCGAACCTTGCTAAAAAAAAGTGTTTTGGTATTATTCAAAAATTTTATCATCAAAGCCAATGTATTCAGCACACATAGGTCTCACAATCTCTCCCTTGATGAATGCATTGGCAACACCACTTAAAATCCGAACATTGGCTTATTTACATGAAAGTTTTGAAAACAATTTCTCCCCCTTTTTGAAAATCAAATGAGACAGAAATAAATTTCTCCCCCTATACATACTTCTCCCCCGTAGAAGAATCATGACAAAAACACTTGTGAATATGTGCAAGGTGTGATCAATTTCTCCCCCTTTGACAATGTATTCAGCAAGGTACAAAAGAGAAATTTTAATTGTTATGAGCATATTATAACATATACATATAAAACAAAGCTCATCCAAGTCATACTATCAAGTAACTTACACTATCACATCAATGAAATACATAAAGTAGTGTAAGCCATGCTAGAGATAAAGTGTAATTTTTAATTTAAGCAAGTCATGATCTCACAAACTTAACTATTTCAAGACCTGGAAGCATGACATTGTTGTTGCATTTTATTATTTTTCAAAGCACAAATTTAGATCATATAATATTTGTAAGAGATTATATGCGCATCTGCCTTATTCTAACCAACCAAGCCAAGCCTATGTCATTTGACAATCAGAAGCTTAAGGACATGGTTTTAGTCATACACAACTTATTCCAAGTTCATATCTAAGTGCAATGATAAGCCATCTCAAATGAAGAAGTGTGATGTATGCATATTCTCTTGATCTTTTCTCAATTTATATTTGACCATAAAAACTCAACATGTAAGTTAATTACTTGATTAATTCTTTATGATTAAAAGCACTTGTGATTATGCTACAAGTTAAAAATAGCAAAAAAGTTCGATCATGACCAGATTTAGTGTAAGTAATTATTCCAGTTACTAGTCATGGAAAAAACTACAAATTGTATAACATGAGTAATATAGTAAGAACTTTCAGCATGTAAAAGGAATCACAAAGTTATATATGTATGAAATACTATGCTCATATTGCTTTTAAATTCAGATCCCATATTTGAAAGCCCCCCCTCAATTTAAGCCATGAGGATGCATAACCCCTATTTCACTAAGAATGAAACAAAAACAAGTGAAATCCAAAGGTTTTGTGAAAATGTCAGCCAATTGTTGTCCGGTATCTACATGGTGAAGCATAATGTTTCTTTTTCAACATTATCACAGAGAAAGTAATACCTAATGTCAATGTGCTTTGTTCTCGAATGTTGCACAGGATTTTTAGCAATGCAAATGACACCAATGTTATCACAAAACAATGGAACACTATCTAGATCAACCCCATAGTCCTTAAGTGTTTGAACAATCCAAAGAATTTGTGAGCAAGCACTAGTAGCAACTACATATTCAGATTCGGCTGTGGATTGTGCAACTGAGTTTTGTTTTCTAGAGGACCAAGCAACAACTGAATTACCAAGAAAATGGCAAGCACCTGAAGTACTTTTCCTATCAATCCTACAACCCCCAAAATCAGCATCCGAGAAAGCTTTCGAAGTAACGGTTGAGGAAGAAGGAAGAAAAATGCCAAATTCTTGAGTTCTATGTAAGTACCTGAGAATCCTTTTGAGGGCTTGACGATGTGAAGCACTTGGGGAGGCTTGAAACCGTGCACAGTGACATATGTTGTATTGTATGTCCGGTCTTGATGCCGTGAGGTACAAAAGTGATCCGACCATGCTTCTATATTCTTTTTGATCCACGGGTTCACCATCTTCATCAAGTTCAAATGTTATTGCTGTTCCGATTGGTGTCCGAAGAGGCTTGCTTTTGTCCATGTTGAAGCGCCTTAGGAGGTCTTTTGTATACTTTGTTTGATGCACAAAGGTACATTCCTTGGTTTGCTTGATTTGCAGCCCCAAAAAGTATGTGAGTTCTCCCATCATACTCATCTCAAATTAAGAACTCATCATAGCTGAAAACTTGGACACAAGATCATGAGAAGCACAACCAAAGATAATATCATCCACATACACTTGAACGAATAATGAGTCATTGCCATGCTTAAGCACAAAAGGAGTTTTATCAACCTTGCCCATGGTAAACCTATTTTCAAGTAAGAATGTTTTTAAGCTATCATATCATGCCCTAGGGGCTTGTTTGAGACCATACAAGGCTTTGGACAGTTTGTAAACATGATTAGGAAAATCTGGATTTTCAAAACTAGGTGGTTGTTTGACATAAACCTCCTCATCTATATAGCCATTAAGAAAAACACTTTTAACATCCATTTGATATAGCTTAAAACCTTTAGATGCAGCAAAAGCTAACAAAATTCTTATGGCTTCTAATCTAGCAATAGGAGCAAAAGTTTCATCAAAATCTAGACCTTCAACTTGAGTGAAATCTTGAGCAACCAACCTAGCCTTATTCTTAACCACAACCCCATCCTCACTTTGTTTATTTTTAAACACCCGTTTAGTTCCACTTAAAGTGTGACCTTGAGGTGGAGGTACAAGTTTCTAAACATTATTTCTTTCAAAATTTTCTAACTCTTCTTGTGTGGCAATAATCCAGGATTCATTAGTGAGTGCGTGTGATATATCTTTGGATTCAAAAGAAGCTACAAAAGCAGAATGAGCATGAGAGTTTGGATCGCAAAACCTGGACCGTGTGACTCGTTCGTGCAAGCTTCCAATAATTTGTTGTGGAGGATGACTTTTGAGAACGCGGAGGGGAGTGGACACCTCACAAGCTTCTTCTTTTTCATGTTCATCACAAATCGATGAGCTTGTGACTTGAGGAGGATTTGGACCAGCAATGGTGGTCGTCGGTGCTGGCTGTGAATCAAAATCAGGAGTTTGAACAATGTCATTAGTTGCAGAATTTTCGTGCAGCAGCACCACTTCTTCCTCGTCTTCAACGAAAATGCTCTCCCATGTGGATATGGATCCGGACCTGCAATGTTTGAGCTAGTACATGTGCTAGCTTCATCAAAATACACCTCACAAGTCTCCACAATTTTTTTAGTGTCAAGTAAAAGCACACGGTAGCCTCTAGTATGAGATGGATAACCAAGAAACATGCCATCAATGGATTTGGGTTCAAATTTATCAAGATGATCATGTTTCTTAACAAAGCATTTGCAACCAAACACCCGAAAGTGTGTAACACTAGGCCTATGTCCAAACCGGAGCTCAAATGGTGTTTTACCTAGCTTAGCGCGCAAGAAAACATGATTTGAGACATAACAAGCGGTTGCAATCCCATCAGCCCAAAATTTCTTAGGAGTTTGATATTCATCAAGCATAGTCCTAGCTATCTCAACTAAGTTTCTGTTCTTTCTTTCTACAACACCGTTTTCTTGAGGTACATATGGTGAATAAAATTGATGATCTATTCCACTTTTAGCATAAAAGTGATCAAAAGATTGATTTTTAAATTCAGTTCTATTATCACTTCTAATTGCTTTTAAAGATCCTGAGTGATCAATTGATAATCTAAGAAATAAAATTCTAAAGTGACTAAAAGATTCATTCTTAGATGCCATAAAGTAAACCCAAGAGTATCTAGAATAATCATCTACAATCACAAGAACATACCATTTACCTCTGAAGGATTGAACACGTGAAGGTCCTACGGTGTCAAGGTGCAAAAGTTGACCCGGTTCAGTTGTCATGATCACTGTTAGATGAGTATGTTAACCTGCAACCATCTTAGCATGTCTACAAGAAGAGCACACAATTTCTTTGTCCCCTTTAAGCTTAGGCAGCCCACGTATGCGATCAAGAGCACTATCACGCGTTAGATGATCAAAGCCTACGTGACCAAGTCTACAATGCCAAAAATATAAGTCCTTTGAATCATTAGCAACTAGACACCTATGCTTAGAGGAAGACATATCAAAATCAGCTTTAATAACTCTTCCAAACCGTGACATGTTAAAAATAAGCTCACTGTTTGAATTTACGACTTTGCAGCAATTTTTAGTGAAAATAATTTTCAGATTTTTATCTAGCAGTTGTGAAACAGAAAGCAAGTTGTATTTCAAATTTTTAACAAGTGCCACATCCTTCAAAGTGTAGTGATTATTTAATCTAACCGAACCCTTAGCAGTTATAGGAGTTGAAGAATTATCGGCAAAAGTAACATTCTCTACACGTGACACAAAAGAGAGAGAGGAGAACCATTCTTTGTTACCGGTCATGTGGTGTGAGCAACCTGAATCCATAATCCAAATGTTCTCCTTCCTCAAGCATGTAACCTACATAGAAGTACAATACGTCGATGACTCAATATTGGGGTTAGTCAAAAGGCATTTAGGAATCCAGTACTGAGTCACACGACGTCCAGCAGGAATAACACAAGAAAGCTAAGATAAAATAGCAGATTTATGAGCTAAATCTTGAGGATTTTTGTACTCAACTACTGTCCTACGAGATGTTACATGTGTAGCATGAAAAACAGTAGGTTTAGGAGCATACTTTACATGTTTTCTACTCATTATAGCAGATTGCATGTTCCTATCATTTGGTTTAGCGAGTGCAGCAAATTTTGCATGAAAGTTATGAGATCTAGCAGTCATTCTTTCCTTTTTCTGTTGTTTAGCTAGTCTATAATAAAAATCTATGACATGGCCATCTCTACCACAGTAGGTACAATGAAATTTAACTTTGTGTTCATGTCTAGATGAGCAAGCAACATTTTTATTTGAAACCGAATGAGACAACACTCCTGCAGATTTGAAAACCACTTCTTTTTGTTTAGGAACTGTTTGAATCAAACCACTTCCTAATGACTTTAGAATTTTAGGTGGATGTGCCTTAGCATGAGCATGAGAATCAAAACCTAAATCAGTTTTGTCATTGCAAGACTTGGAAGATTTCAGCAGCAAGTTTATGTTCTTATTCCCAATACAAAACTGATCTAATGTCCTATGCATGTCATCAAGTTTATTGGACAGATCAAGGCAATTTTCATATGAAGTTTTTTGTTTTCATTTGCAATTGGAACGTAAAGCATTGTTCAATATAGAAATTTCATTCATAGCATCTTGTAGTTTCTTATCAAGATCATCACAAGTAGAACAATGCAAATCAATTGTAGAACAGCTAGCATCTTTCAAATTTTTATCATTAAGTGCAGCAAGCTCTTTGTTCTTTTAAATTTCTAACTCAAGTTTATCAAGTGTGGAGGTGTGCGCACTTCTTAATGAGGACAATTGTTCATATATTAATTCACATGAGAAACAAGAATCATCACTAGGAATCAAAGATTTCAAACTATTAATTTCATATTATAGTGACTCAATTTTAACAGCATTATCTCTAAGCTTTTTTTCCTTTTTCTTAACTATAACAGTGGCACGAGAAATAGCATCACACATTTCTTCGCAAGTAGGACATACCTCTTCATTGTCGCTGTTGTGTTCAGCCTCCTCCATAATTGATCATGACTTGCCCGCCATGAAGCACAAGTTTGCCAAATCATCTTCATCTTCGTCACTTCCAATGTCGACGTCGCTTGAGCCAAGTTCCTGGAGTGTGGAGATAAAATTGCTCACCAGTTGGCGACCTGTAAAGCCCTTCTTCTTATCGGTTGTTGATGAGTGCTTCGTCCTTGATTGTTTTTTTTTCGAGAAGTAGGACCTAAAAGGTTAGGACAATCTGTACGAAAGTGTCCTGTCTTACCACATCGAAGTATCGTTGAGGTCCGGAGCTTCCTCTCCAGCTAGTTCTCACATTTTGCAATGCTTTTGAGAACCTAGTAGAGAGAATTACTAGCTCCTCCTCTGAAAACTCCTCAATCTGTTCAAGGGTTAGAGAGGACAACAAAGCAAGTGTACCACAAGATAAAGATTTACCAGAGCTAGGCATATCATGTTGACAAACAAATGCAAGATACTTGTTGGAGTTCTTACGTGAGATTATGTCAATTTCATGAGTTTTCAATTTAGAATATAGTACATCTAAAGTAAGTGTACTCATGACAGTAGATTCACGAATAGATGTAACCTTCATCTCCCAAATTGACATGTCTAATGCATTTAGTAATTGCCTAGCATTCTTAGCATCTTAAAAATTAACATTGACGCTACGCAAGTTGCTGAGAATTTTATTAAAGCGAGCAAAGAGATCATCAATGGACTTGCCGGGTTGCATCTCGAAGCGCATGTATTCTTTCTTGAACATGTCTTGCCTTACCTCCTTGATCGTGTTGGGTCCTTCGTGGTAGTCACAAAGTGCTTTCCACACATCGTATGCAGATCGGAGGTGTGCAACACGATCGAAGTCGCTTTGAGTTAATCCTTGTATGATCAAGTTTTGAGTCTTGTTGTTGTTGTCGACATCTCTCAGATTTGTAGCTGTAACTTCATCGTTTCACGGCTCTTCGTAAGGCTTGTTTACCTTCTCCCATATTGCGAAGCCTTGAGCCTGGATGAAGGCTTCCATACGTGACTTCCAAACCTGAAAATCAATACCAATAAAGGCACAAGGTTTTGCAGAGTATTTCTCCATTATGATTAGTCAAAACACATGCAAATCACAAAGATTAGAGCACCGTGGCTCTGATACCAATTGTAGGATCGAAGAGCACGTGAAAAGCTACCAGAGGGGGGGTGAATGGTAGATTTTAAACTTTTTCAGCAGAAGCAATGAAAACCCCTCGGCAGAAAAACGATCTGTTAAAGAAGTCGTGTGTGAGACTAATCTAAACGTGTTTTACCGTGACAAAAGTGATAGATATCAGAGAGAATCAAGTCTCACATACGACACAATAATGATCACTTAAATCCGTCGAGACAAACTCAAGTTACGATCGAAAGATCGAACAAAGGTCAATCTGTTCTACAGAATAAAAAACAGACCTGTAATACTGCAAAGAAACTCGTGTATATCAAAAACCATAAATCCAATGACCGTGAAATTTTGAAAGATGATATATAATTAAGTTTTGAAGACCACCCAAAAAGAATCACGTCAATTGGATTTGTAAAACTCGAGTTATGATAAAACCACCGAAGAAAGGTAGTGTTGTGTAGAAAACTCGACCAGAATAACTTGTCTAGAACAAGTCAGACGAACAAGGCACAAAAGTTCCTTTAAACTACAATATTTATTCAGTATAACACAAGAGGAACAGCCCAAAGTCGTGCACCACGACCTCTGGCCTCCCTTGCTTATATAACCAGCCCTTAGGCCAACCAAACATAACAAGGACTATAATCCTACTCAGTTCACAAATCGAATCTTTCCATAACTGCTCAGGACTCTTCTATACGCAGATAGAAGCAATCTTAAGACTTACAACACCTTAGAAACATATCCCATATTCCTAAAACAACTCAAATTCGTGAACCACACGAAATCCTATCATAACCAACTCAAAACTTTCCATATTTGAGTCAAACCCGACTCAGCCGCAGCCTGAGTCCATAACCTAGTCGATTGGACCTTTCCGACCAATTCTTTACGTCCACATCTCTTCATCTCGCCTCGGAACCATGTAGACATGTTCATGCACTCCTTACACACGTGCAAACATCTTCCAATGATGTCCACGATACCTTCATATGCCTTGTTCTTGATTCAACCATGCTGCGCAACCTCCCGATCAACTCAACTATAATTCCTCCCGAACTTGGTTGTTGAACCTCATCTTCTCCTTAAAGTTCAATGGATCCCGTCACCAGCCATGTCTTGAACTCAAGCAACACCTGCACATGAATAGACAACCGATACTTCCGAGCACAAGTCCTCGACTTGACTCTCGTTAGTTCCGAAAACACAACACCTTACGTGAGCACCTCACATAAGCATGTTGCAAACCTTAGCAAAAAGATATCAACCATAACCACCAAAACACACCAAAAACTTAGTAAATACTAAACAATCTTTCCAACACAGTAAATCAAGTTCGAAACATTTCATTATAAAAGCAGGAACATTGCGATCAAACTCTGAACCTTGTCAAAGCTAACCGGAGCTTGAGCTGGAGCTTACCAAAGCTAGTAGAACCTAGAGTCAGAGCTTACCAAAGCTAGTAGAACCTAGTGCCGGATCTTATCAAAGCTAGTACAACCTAGCGCCGGAGCTTGCCAAAGCTAGTCAGAACTAGTCAACCCAAAAGCCGGAGCTAGAAAAACATGTCGGAGCTAACCAACATAAGTCGGACCTATCAAAACATATCGGAGCTTAACAAAGACATGTCGGAGCTATCAAAGACATGCTGGAGCTAAAGACAAAGCTCACCAGAGTTAGCCAAAAACATATTGGACCTTGACAAAACAAGTTAGATCTATTGTCAGACCTTGCAGAAGCTCGGAGCTAGAGTCGAATCTTGCTAAAAAAAAGTGTTTTGGTAGTATTCAGAACTTTTATCATCAAAGACAATGTATTCAGCACACATAAGTCTCACAAAATTGTCTCCACAGGTGGCTAGTAATAAGTAAAAATCCATTTGTGATAACAAAATTATCATAGGCGGTTACTTATACTGTACGAACCATATGTGATAAAGTGTCTTCACAGATGGCTAGTAATAGGTAAAGAACTGTTTGTGATAAATCCATTATCATAAGCGGTTTTACTTTTCCGTCTGTGATATTGCAGATTATCACAGACTCTTTGTTTCAGGTGGTTTTGAAAACCACGTGTGATAATACGTTTGGAGCCGCCTGAGATAAAGCTTATTATAGCAGTGCAACATTGACAATATTGAAGGGGATGACTATGCAACCTCAACACTGAATAATCCACCTACCATATATTATTTGAGTGTCTCTTCAATATGACATGTTGGAACATGTGAGAGTTCAGTGGCATCACGAACTTCAACAAGCAAGGTCTTACCACATATTTCTTCTCTATTCATATAAATGTTTTCCATAGTAGCTTGAGAGATTACATAATGTTGAAATAATTTGTGGTGGGTTTATCTTTATGACGATGGGCACAAGCTTCATAAAAGGCGTGATGGTCATTTCAAAAAATGGCTTGATGCTAGCCTCAAATGGTAGCTCACGTACAGAAAAACATTGGCATGCTGGTCATCTCAAAGAATATGACATTTTGGTCATTTCAGAAAAAAAAAAGATCATGACATTTTTCTAAAAAAGCATTAAATGTTTCGCGCATAGAAATCAATTTATTTTGCATTTACGACATTGAGCATATACGTCTTTACACAACAATTCAAATCAAGGGCAATCTAGACAATTCCTACAAACAAGAATCAAGAGTTACTTTTCTTGCCAAATGATTTGTAACAAACAGATTCTGATTCTTATGTGAATCTGGAAAATCAGCTCTACCAAAAAATCAGAAGTGAGTCCGAGAGAATCAAAAACAAAAGCTATGCTAAAGGGGACCTTAGAAGGAGAAAAATGAAAAGATCGTCGGAGTGGCTGCACCATCTTTTCAATCTTGGATGGATTGTTTTATAAACTACCTCAGGCTCCAAACTCACATGTTCAAACCGGAGGATCAGAAGAAAACATTGCCCTGGATTGACAACCTCCCCTGACCTTTCACTCATTCCTGTAACTCTGGTCTGATTTGATGGCTAGTCCTACCTGTACAGTTTTCTGGCCAGCACAGCTTCCTTTTTCACTTTTATATCTATTAATAGGAAAAAGTCTACATAACCCTCCAAAGTATGATCTAGGGACTACTTAACCCCCTCAACTTCAAAACCGGATATTTAACCCCCTAACCTACAAACCAGGTAATTAATCCCCTAAGGTGGTTTTGAAGAGTGGTTTTGCCATATAAGCTGCTGAGGTGGCGAAAATTGTTGTACAGTGGCATCCACATGTCATTTACAGCACACTTTTATTTCTCCGTAAGGCAATGGCACATAATCTTCCTTCGCCTCCGTGTTTGATTCAAGTTTTTCTCTTTCTTGCCCTGTGCTTTTGCATGAATGTGATGAAGAAATTTCGAGCATTTTTGCATATCTATTTCTTATACGTTGAGAGGCGAGAAAATGTTGATAGGGGTGCTGCTTGTATTATTTGATTGACATGCGAGTCCTACTACACACATATGCAAGACATGACACGTAAGTTGCTGATGTGGCAAAACCACCCTTCAAAACCACTTTAGTGGATTAATTACCTGGTTTTGTATAGGTTAGGGGGTTAAATATCCGGTTTTGAAGTTGAGGGGGTTAAGTAGTCCTTAGTTCATACTTTGGGGGGTTATGTAGACTTTTTCCTCTATTAATATAATACCACAATCAGAATTTGCCCTATTGTTTTTCCTCAGAAAAAAACTTAATGTCTCAGTTTATAGATTAGAAGCCAAAGGTATCGTCACCATCAACCAAGACTGACCAGGTCAAGTCAGAAATTTGTTAGAAAATACGCGATACGCTACTCTAGCAAGTCTACTGCATCACTTAGGAAACATGCGAGTAAAGAGTTCACATGTCGTTACCACTAGACGCGCAACGCAACGGGAGATCAAATCATGGATGCACATAAGAGTAGAGGAAGTAGGTGATCATGATCGTCTCCTCCTCACCCTTGTCACAACAGCAACCTTACGTCACCGTAGCCGAGCAGCGCAACAACAGCAGTAGCGCCTCTATAGAGTTCGCACCTACAGGGAGGAATGTCATGCGCTAATGTGCTAGCACCATGCACCCACCAGGGGTTTTCATGTGGTGGAGTGTTCATCCCCTAATCCTACCTATAAGGCACGTTAATGAGCTTTTAGACTGTAGGCCCATTAGTAATATAATCGTTAATGGACCAAACATCCTTAGGCCTTTAATCTGAATTGCTATCATTGCCTCTCGGGCGTATCATCAACAATCTCCCACTAGGACTAGAGACAATCATATAGTAAAGCATTTTCAATAGTCCAACCCCTTAAGTGTGTGACCCATTAGATTCATGATCAAACGACCATGAACGAAAACTGTTTTTGAACCACAAGTCAGCAAAGGTACCTAGCAGGACATACTGACTCCCAAATGTACATAATGATCATATTGGCTAAACCTAGATATATTCACATGCTAATCCCTTTATCACACGATACCAGTCAAGCTCAAGGGGAAATATGTGCCACCCTTTTGATCAACCATTCACTTGATCAAATAGTGGATTCAATCTATGTACAACTTTGAATCAATATGATTAACTATTTAATAATACTTGGCATGGTCATGCAATTCCCAATCCAACTATCTCAAGGGCCCAAGAGATATCTCTCCTATTATTTAAGAGGGGCAAATTCCATCTTGATTTGCTCACATCTCATTCCATATTTCATTATGCACCTGAATATTACTTTTATGACTACCCAATTATGGAGTAGTGTTTGGAAGTCCCAAATTGCACAACTACACATAGTGAGGAACAATGATGATCTTCATTGTAAGAATCGAGCAGATGTATCACTCGACACCAACTGATGGCACATACAAAATAATGATCCCAGCAGTGTCTCAGAGTGGGTCAATTCAACATCACCTTCATTAAAACATGTGTTCACTCTATTAATTTGATATCTCTATATCTATGATCTATAAAATGTGATCATCAATTAATTTATGTGCTAGTCTATGTGTTATCATAATCCCACTTAATGGTATAGATAAGGGATCATTTAGAGTAACATTATGATTAACACAAAGTTTGATGAACAAGTCACATACTTGATAATCAATGCAAATAATGGTTACTCAAATAATTTATTAAATAGTACATAAACATAGTTATGATAGACATCTCCCGTTCACACTGGGATCACTGATGTAAGTATCTAATACTCATAGATCTCATGTGTATCTCATGCTTTGATTGTGGAAGAGACTTTGTCAACGGATTAGCAACATTCAAATTCGTATGTACCATGAAAATATTCATATCACCTTGATCAATGATCTCTCGGATGAGGTGATAGCGTCGTAGTATATGTTCGAATATTTTTTGTGATCTAGGCTCACTTGCTTGTCTAATGGCTTCACTATTGTCACAATAGAGACCCACTGACTTGATGCACTAGGAACAACACCCAAGTCAAAAAACAAATTTTCTGATCCAAAAAGCTTCCTTTGTAGCTTCAGAAGCTGCAATATAATCTGCCTCCGTCATTGAGTAGACTGCCGTATCTTTTGAATTTTTCTGGCTCACTACCCCTCTATTGAGGCAGAACACAAAATCGAATTGCGATCTGGAATCATACTTGTATGTTTGGAAGCTAGCATCAGTGTAACATGTTACAACGAGCTCTTCTTCACCTCCAAACACTAGAAACACATCTCTAGTTCTTCTCAAATATACTTACGGGTGTTTTTAACAACTGTCCAGTGAGCCTCAGCATAATCTGATTGGTACCTACTCGTAACACTTAGAAAATAAGATACATTTTGGTGTGTGTGTGTATAGCATGACATATATAATGGATCCAACAGTCGAAGCATAAGCAATCACTCTCATCCTCTTTTGCTTATTAGGTGTCGAAGGGCACTAACGCTTTCTTACAGTAATGCCATGTGATATTAGGAAGAAATCTTTCTTAGAATCTTGTATTGAACCCATTCAATATCTTGTCAATATATGTATGTTGGCTTAATCCAACTAGCCTCTTTGATCTATACCTAACGATCTTTACGCCCAAACTATATGCTACCTCTCTTAAATATTTCATTGAGAAACTCTTTCTTAATGAATATTTAACAACATCAAGCATTAGAACATCATTCTCGATCAACAATATATCATCTACATATAGGACCAGAAATACAAGTGTGATTCCACTAAACTTCTTGTAAATAAAGGTTCCTCTACGTTTTTTATGAAACCAAATGCTTTGACCACTTCAATTCTAACTCTGATATGCTTGCTTCAATCCATAGATGTAATTTTGAAGTTTGCATATTTTCCCAATATTTTTAGGATCAACAAAACTCTCTAATTGTGTCATGTACACATGCTCGCTAAGACTTCCTTTAAGAAAGGTTGTTTTGACATACATCTGTCATATTTCATAATCAAAATGTAGCAATCACTAGGAAATCTGAACAGACTTTAGCATTGCGATGGGCAAAAATGTTTCATAATAATCAACATCTTGAATCTGTTTGAAACTGTAGGATCGAAGAGCATGTGAAAATCTACCAGAGGGAGGTGAATGGTAGATTTAAAAATCTTACGCAGCGGAAACAATTAAATACCAACCCCTTCGGCAGAAAAACGATCTGTTAAAGAAATCGTGTGTGAGACTAATCTAAACATGTTTCACCGAGACAAAAGTGATATATATCAGAGGGAATCAAGTCACAAAGAAAACACAAGAAGAATCACTCAAATCCATCGAGAGAAACTCAAGTTATGATTAAAAGATCGAACAAAGGTCAAACTTTCCTACCCGAGAAAAACAGTTCTGGAACGCTGCAAAGAAACTCGTGTAGATCATAAACCACAAGTCCAATGACCGTGAAATTTTTACAGATGATAGATAATCAAGTTGTGAAGATAACCCAAAAAGAATCACGTCAATTGGATCTGTAAATCTCGAGTATGATAAAACCACTGACAAAAGATAGTGCTGTCCAAAAACTCGACGAGTAAAACTTGTCTGGAACAAGTCGGACGAACAGGGCACAAAAGTTCCTTCAAACTACGAATTCTGTTCAATAGAACACAAGAGGAACAGCCTCAAAGTCGTACACCATGAGCTCTGGCCTCCCTTGCTTATATAACCTGCTCGAAAGCCAACTCAACTCAAATCAGGACTCTAATCCTACTCCGTTCACGAATCGAAACTTTCCATAACTGCTTAGGACTCTTCTATACGCGGATAGAAGCAATCTTAAGACTGCCAAACACCTTAGGAACGTATCCCACATTCCTAAAACAACTCAAATTCGTAACCCACATGAAATCCTATCATAACCCACTCGATACTTTCCATACCGAGCCATAACCGACTCCGCCGCAGCCAAAGTCATCAACCGATACGACCCGATCCTTCCAACCAGATCTTCCCATCCATAAACCATCTTCGGAACCATGTTGCCACGTCATGCACTGCATGCATACGTGCAAACACCTTCCTTCCACGTCCAGTAATCTTCATATGCATTGCCCTTGATTCAATCATCCTGCGCAACCTCCTGACCCGCTCAACCACAATTCCTCCTGAATTTGGTTGTTGGAACCTCATCTCCTCCCTGAGAATAGTCCAAAGGATCCCGTCACCAGCCATGTCTTGAACTCAAGCAACATCTGCACATGAATAAACAACCAATCCGTACGAGCCCAAGTCCGCGACTTGACTCAAGTCAGTTCCGAACACAACACCTTACGTGAGCACCTCACATAAGCATGTTACAAAGCATATCAAAACGATATCAGCCATATCAACCAAAATGCACCAAAAACATAGCAAATGAATACTAAGAAATCTTTCTAAGAATATAAAGCAAGTTCGAAACATTACAAGATAAAAGTAAGAACATTGCGAACAAGCTTCGAACCTAGCCAAAGCTAACCGGAGCTTGAGTCGGAGCTTACCAAAGCTAGTATAACCTAGCGCCGGAGCTTACCAAAACTAGTCAGAACTAGTCATCCTAAAAGTCGGAGCTAGAAAAACATGTCGGAGCTAACCAACATAAGTCGGACCTAGCAAAACATATCGGAGCTTAACAAACACATGTCGCAGCGATCAAAGACATGCTGGAGCTAAGACAAAGCTCACCGAAGCTACCCAAAAACATGTCGGATCTAGACAAAGAACGTTGGACCTATTGTCGGACCTTTCAAAAGCTCGGAGCTAGAGTCAGACCATGCTAAAAAGATTTTATGACAGCATTCAAAACTTCTATTGTCAAAATCAATGTATTCAGCACAAATAGGTCTCACAATCTCTCCCTTGATGAATGCATCGGCAACACCACTTAAGATCCGAACATTGGCTTATTCACATTAAAAGTTTTGAAAACAATTTCTCCCCCTTTGTAAAACAGGAATAAAATGAGAAAAAGAAATAATCCCCCTGAGAAGAATCGTGTGAAAAACAATTGTGAATATGTGCAATGTGTAATCAATGTCTCCCCCTTGCATATTTGTTTTTTTAAAAAATTCACATATTATCTCTCACCCTTTGACAATGTATTCAGCAAGGTTTATAAGACAAATTTTAATTGTTATGAGCATATTATAACATATACATATAAACCAAAGCTCATCCAAGTCATACTATCAAGTTACTTATACTATCATAACAATGAGATACATAAAGTAGTGTAAGCCATGCTAGAGATCAAATGTAATTTCCAATTTAGCAAGTCATGATCTCACAAACTTAACTATTTCAAAACCTGAAAGCATGACATTTGTTGCTACATTTTATTATTTTTCAAAGCACAAATTTAGATCATATGATATTTGCAAGAGATTATATACGCATATGCCTTATTCTAACCAACCAAGCCAAGCCTTGTCATTTGACAATCAGAAGCTTAAGTACATGGTTTTACTCATACACAACTTCTTCCAAGTTCATATCTAAGTGCAATGATAAGCCATCTCAAAAGAAGAAGTGTGATGCATGCATATTCTCTTGATCTTTTCTCAACTTATATTTGTTCACAAAAACTCAACATGTGAGTTGATTGCTTGATTAATTCTTTATGATTACAAGCACTTGTGAGCATGCACCAAGTTCAAAACAGCAAGAAAGTTCGACCATGACCAGATTTAGTGTAAGTAATTATTCCAATTACTAGACATGGCAAAAACTACAAAATGTATAACACGAGTAATGTAGTAAGAACTTTCAGCATGTAAAAGGAATCACAAAGTCATATATGTATGAAATACTATGCTCATATTATTTTAATTTCAGATTCATGCATAGACTTCTCAAGTTTGAAAACTCCCCCTCAATATAAGCCATGAGGATGCATAACCCCTATTTCACTACGAATGTAACAAAAATGGGTGAAATCCAAAGGTTTTGTAAAAATGTCAGCCAATTGTCGTTCGGTATCCACATGATGAAGCACAATGTTTCCTTTTTCAATATTATCACGGAGAAAGTGATACATAATATCAATGTTCTTAGTTCTAGAATGTTACAAAGGGTTTTTAGCAATGCAAATGGCACTAGTGTTATCACAAAATAGTGGAACACTATCTAGATCAACCCCATAGTCCTTAAGTGTTTGAACAATCCAAAGAATTTGTGAACAAGCGCTAGCAGCAGCTACATATTCAGATTCGATTGTGGATTGTGCAACTAAATTTTATTTTCTAGAGGACCAAGCAACAAGTAAATTACCAAGAAAATGACAAGCACCGGAAGTACTTTTCCTATCAATCCTACAACCTCCAAAATCAGCATCTGAAAAAGCTTTCAAAGTAACGGTTGAGGAAGAAGGAAGAAAAATGCAAAATTCTTGGGTTCCATGTAAGTACCTGAGAATCCTTTTGACGGCTTGACGATGTGAAGCACGTGTGGAGGCTTGAAAACGTGCACAAAGACATATGCTAAATTGTATGTCCGGTCTGGATGCCGTGAGGTACAAAAGTGATCCGATCATGCTTCTATATTCTTTTTGATCCACGGGTTCACCATCTTCATCAAGTTCAAGTGTTGTTGCTGTTCCCATTGGTGTCCGAAGAGGCTTGCTTATTTCATGTTGAAGTGCCTTAGGAGGTATTTTGTATACTTCATTTGATGCACAAAGGTACCCTCCTTGGTTTGCTTGATTTGCAGCCCCAAAAAGTACGTGAGTTCTCCCATTATACTCATCTCAAATTCTGAACTCAATATAGTTGAAAACTTGGACACAAGATCATGAGAAGCACAACCAAAGATAATATCATCCACATACACTTGAACGAATAATGAGTCATTGCCATGCTTAAGCACAAAAAGAGTTTTATCAACCTTGCCCATGGTAAACCCTTTATCAAGTAAGAATGTTTTTAACCTATCATACCATGCTCTAGGGGCTTGTTTGAGACCGTACAAGGCTTTGGTTAGTTTGTAAACATGATTAGGAAAATCTAAATTTTCGAAACCCGGTGGTTGTTTGACATAAACCTCCTCATCCATGTAGCCATTGAGAAAAGCACTTTTAACATCCATTTGATATAGTTTAAAACCTTTAGATGCAGCAAAAGCTAACAAAATTCTTATGGCTTCTAATCTAGCAACAGGAGCAAAAGTTTCATCAAAATCTAGACCTTCAACTTGAGTGAAACCTTGAGCAACCAACCTAGCCTTATTCCTAACCACAACCCCATCGTCACTTTGTTTATTTTTAAACACCCATTTAGTTCCAATTAAAGTGTGACCTTGAGGTGGAGGTACAAGTTTCCAAACGTTATTTCTTTCAAAATTTTCTAACTCTTCTTGCATGGAAATAATCCAAGATTCATTAGTGAGTGCGTGTGATATATCTTTGGGTTCAAAAGAAGCAACAAAAGCAGAATGAGCATGAGAGTTTGGATCGCAAAACCTGGACCGTGTAACTCGTTCATGCAAGCTTCCAATAATTTGTTGTGGAGGATGAATTTTGAGAATCCGGAGGGGAGCGGACACTTCACAAGCTTCTTCTTCTTCTTCATGTTCATCACAAATCGATGAGCTTGTGACTTGAGGAGAATCTAGACCAGCAATGGTGGTCGTCAGTCCTGGCTGTGAATCAAAATCAGGAGCTCGAACAATGTCATTAGCTGCTGAATTTTTGGGTAGCAGCTCCACCTCTTCCTCATCTTCAACAAAAATGCTCTCCCCCTACGGATATGGATCTGGACCTGCAATGTTTGAGCTAGTACCTGGGCTAGCTTCATCAAAAGACACTTCACAAGTCTCCACAATTTTGTTAGTGTCAAGTAAAAGCACACGGTAGCCTCTAGTATGAGATGGATAACCAAGAAACATGCCATCACTAGATCTAGGTTCAAATTTATCAAGATTACCATGTTTCTTAACAAAGCATTTGCAACCGAAGACCCGTAAGTGTGTAACAATAGGCCTATGTCCAAACCGGAGCTCATATGATGTTTTACCTAGCTTAGCGGTCAAGAAAACACAATTTGAGACATAACAAGCGGTTGCAATCGCATCAGCCCAAAATTTCCTAGAAGTTTGATATTCATCAAGCATAGTCCTAGCCATCTCAACTAAGGTTCTGTTCTTTCTTTCTACAACACCATTTTGTTGAGGTACATATGGTGAAGAAAATTGATGATCTATTCCATTTTCAGCACAAAAGTGATCAAACGATTGATTTTTAAATCCAGTCCCGTTATCACTTCTAATTGCTTTTAAAGATCCTGGGTGATCAATTGATAATCTAAGAAATAAAGTTCTAAAATGACTAAAAGCTTCATTCTTAGACGGCATAAAGTAAACCCAAGAGTATCTAGAATAATCATCAACAATAACAAGAACATACCATTTACCTCCGAAGGATTGAACACGTGAAGGTCCTACAGTGTCAAGGTGCAAAAGTTGACCCGGTTCAGTTGTCAAGATCATTGTGAGAGGAGTATGTGAACCTGCGACCATCTTAGCATGTCTACAAGAAGAGCACACAATTTCTTTGTCCCCTTTAAGCTTAGGCAGCCCACGTATGTGATCAAGAGCAGTAACACGCGTTAGGTGATCAAAGCCTATGTGACCAAGTCTATGATGCAAAAAATATAAGTCCTTTGAATTATTAGCAACTAGACAACTATGCTTAGAGGAAGACATATCAAAATCAGCTTTAAAAACTCTTCCAAACCGAGACATGTTAAAAATAAGCTCACTATTTGAACCTACAACTTTGCAGCAGTTTTTATTGAAAATAATTTCCAAATTTTCATCTAGCAATTGTGAAACAGAAAACAAGTTGTATTTCAAATTTTTGAAAAGTTCCACATCCTTCAAAGTATAGTGATCATTTACTCTAACCAAACCCTTAGCAATTATAGGAGTTGAAGAATTATCGGCAAAAGTAAAATTCTCCACACGTGACACAAAAGAGAGGGAGGAGAACCATTATTTATTACCAGTCATGTGGCATGAGCAACCTGAATCCACAATCCAAATGTTCTCCTTCCTCAAGCATGTAACCTACATAGAAGCACAATACATCGATGACTCAATATAGGGGTTAGTAAAAAGGCATTTAGGTATCCAGTACTAAGTCACACGACGTGCAGCAGGAAAAATACGCGAAAGCTGAGATAAAACAGCAGGTTTATGAGTCAAAGTTTGAGGTTTTTTATTCTTAACTACTGACCTATAAGATGTTACTTGTGTAGCACAAAAATCAGTAGCTCCGGAGGCAAAAACAGAAGGTCCGGAGGTAAACTTTGAATGTTTTTTGCTCATAACAGCAGGTTGCATGTTCCTGGCATTCGGTTTAATATGTGCAGCAAATTTTGCACTAAAGTTACGAGATCTAGCAATCATTCTTTCCCTTTTCTGTTGTTTAGCTAGTCTATAACAAAAATCTATGACATGACCATCTCTACCACAGTAGGTACAATGAAATTTAACTTTGTGTTCATGTCTAGATGAGCAAGCAATATTTTTATTTGAAACCGAATGAGACAACACTCCTGTAGATTTGAAAACCAGTTCTTTTTGTTTAGGAACTGTTTGAATCAAACCACTTCCTAATGACCTTACAATTTTAGGTGGATGTGCCTTAGCATGAGCATGAGAATCGAAACATGAACCAGTTTTATCATTGCAATACTTGGAAGAATTCAGCAGCAAGTTTAGGTTCTTATTCCCATTACAAAACTGATCTAATGTCCTATACATGTTATCAAGTTTATTGGACAGATCAAGGCAATTTTCACATGAAGTTTTTCCTTTTAATTTGCAATTGGAACAATATTTAACTTCATGAGAACGTAAAGCATTATTCAATATTGAAATTGCATTTATATCATCTTTTAGTTTTTTTTCAAGATCATCACAACTAGAACAATGCAAATCAATTGTAGAACAAGAAGCATCTTTTAAGTTTCCAATGTCAAGTGCAGCAAGCTTTAGTTTCCAATAGACTTATTTGGGTTCTTACGTGATAAGATGTCAATTTCTTGAGTTTTGAGTTTAGAGTAAAGCACATCTAAAGTAAGTGTACTCATGACAGTAGATTCACGAATAGATATAACTTTCATCTCCCAGATTGACATGTCTAATGCACTAAGAAGTTGCCTAGCATTTTTAGCATCAGAAAAATTAACGTTGACACTACACAAGTTACTGAGAATTTTGTTAAAGCGAGCAAAGAGATCATCAATGGACTCACCGGGTTGCATCTCAAAGCGCATGTATTCTTTCTTGAACATGTCTTGCCTTACCACCTTAATCGTGTTGGATCCTTCGTGATAGTCACAAAGTGCTCTCCATACACCGTATGCCGATCGGAGATGTGCAACGCGGTTGAAGTCGCTCTGAGTGAGTCCTTGGATGATCAAGTTTCGGGCTTTATTGTTGTTGTCGACATCCCGTAGGTTTGTAGCTGTAACTTGATCGTTTGGTGACACTTCGTAAGGCTTGTACACCTTCTTCCATTGTGAAGCCTTGCGCCTGGATGAAAGCCTCCATGCATGCCTTCCAAACCTGAAAATCAATACCAGCAAACACACAAGGTTTGGCGGTGTATTTCTCCATGATGATTAGTCAAAAACACGTGCAAATCACAATAATTAGAACACCGTGGCTCTGATACCAATTGTAGGATCGAAGAGCACGTGAAAAGCTACCAGAGGGGGGTGAATGGTAGATTTAAAAATCTTACGCAGCGGAAACAATTAAATGCCAACCCCTTCGGCAGAAAAACGATTTATTAAAGAAATTGTGTGTGAGACTAATCTAAACGTGTTTCATGGGGACAACAGTGATATATATCAGAGAGAATCAAGTCTCGGAGAAAACACGAGAATAATCACTCAAATCCGTTGAGAGAAACTCAAGTTATTATCGAAAGATCGAACAAAGGTCAAACTATCCTACCCGAGAAAAACAGTTCTGGAATGCTGCAAAGAAACTCTTGTAGACCAGAAACCACAAATCCAATGACCGTGAAATTTTGACAGATGATATATAATCAAGTTGTGAAGATAACCCAAAAAGAATCACGTCAATTGGATCTGTAAAACTCGAGGTATGATAAAACCACTGACAAAAGGTAGTGCTGTCCAGAAACTCAACGAGTTAAACTTGTCTGGAACAAGTCGGACGAACAGGGCACAAAAGTTCCTTCAAACTATGAATTCTATTTAATATAAAACAATAGGAACAGCCCCAAAGTCGTACACCAAGAGCTCTGGCCTCCCTTGCTTATATAACCAGCTCGAAAGCAGACTCAACTCAAATCGAGACTCTAATCCTACTCCGTTCACGAATCGAAACTTTCCATAACTACTTAGGACTCTTCTATACGCAGATAGAAGCAATCTTAAGACTTCCAAACACCTTAGGAACGTATCTCACATTCCTAAAACAACTCAAATTCGTGAACCACACGAAATCCTATCATAACCCACTCGATACTTTCCATACCGAGCCATAACCGACTCCGCCGCAGCCAAAGTCATCAACTGATACGATCTGATCCTTCCAACCAGATCTTCCCATCCATAAACCATCTTCGGAACCATGTTGCCACGTCATGCACCGCATGCATACGTGAAAACACCTTCCTTCGACATCCAGTAACCTTCATATGCACTGCCCTTGATTCGATCATCCTGCGCGACCTCCTGACCCGCTCAACCACAATTCCTCCTGAATTTTGTTGTTGGAACCTCATCTCCTACCTGAGACTAGTCCAAACGATCCCGTCACCAGCCATGTCTCGAACTCAAGAAACACATGCACATGAATAAACAACCAATCCGTACGAGCCCAAGTCTGCGACTTGACTCAAGTCAGTTCTGAACACAACACCTTACGTGAGCACCTCACATAAGCATGTTGCAAAGCATATAAAAACGATATCAGCCATATCAACCAAAACACACCAAAAACTTAGAAAATGAATACTAAGCAATTTTTCTGAGAATATAAAGCAAGTTTGAAACATTGCAAGATAGAAATAGGAACATTGCGAACAAGCTTCGAACCTAGCCAAAGCAAACCAGAGCTTACCAAAGCTAGTACAACCTAGCGCTGGAGCTTACCAAAGGTAGTACAACCTAGTGCCAGAGCTTACCAAAACTAGTCGGAACTAGTCATCCCAAAAGTCGGAGCTAGAAAAACATGTCGGGGCTAACCAACATAAGTCGGACCTAGCAAAACATATCGGTGCTTAACAAAGACATGCCAGAGCTATCAAATACATGTCGGAGCTAAAGACAAAGCTCACCGGAGCTACCCAAAAACATGTCGGATCTAGACAAAGAAAGTCGGGCCTATTGTCGGACCTTGCAGAAGCTCAGAGCTAGAGTCGGACCTTGCTAAAAAGATGTTATGGCAGCATTCAAAACTTTTATTGTCAAAACCAATGTATTTAGAGCAAATAGGTCTCACAGAAACCTTTCACCACCAATCATGCTTTACGGATGTGAATTTTTCCATCCATATCAGTATTTTTGATGAAAATCTATTTGCAGCTGATAGGTCTCACACCGTTGATTTGGATCAACCAAGTTCCAAACTTGATTCTCATACATGAATTCTATTTCGGATTCCATGGATCCAAGCCATTTGTCAGAGTCGATTCCCATCATTACTTTGGCATAGGTCATGGACTCATTATTATCCAACAATAATATGTCATGTTGCTCCATGGTTAGGAGTGTTAACTTTTTAATCGCACGACTTACCCTCATAGACTTTCGTGGGGTTGATGTTTCATCAAAAGGTTGTACAACATCTTGTACATCATTTATAGGATCAGTGGTTGCTGAAACATTTTCAGGTATTTCTTGAATTTCTTTAGGATGAACTTTGCTACCGCTAACTCCTTTCGAGACGAACTCTTTCTCTAATAAAGTACCATTACGAGTGGTAAACACTTTGCCCTCGACTTTATTATAAAAATATTATCCTTTTGTTTTCCTTGAATATCCCACAAAGAAGCATTTGTTTTATTTAAAAGTGAGTTTGTCTGACATCAATCGTTTGACATAAGGCTCACATCTCCAAACTTTTAAGAAAGACAATCAGGGACATTTCTCGGTCCACATCTCATATGGTGTCTTCTCAAGAGATTTAGTTGAAATCCTATTCAGTGTAAGCGCAGCAGTTTCAAGAGCATAACCCCAAAAGGATAATGGAAGATAAGTTTGGCTCATCATGGACCTAACCATGTCTAACAAGGTTCAGTTCCTCCGTTCGTACACCCCATTCCATTGAAACGTTTCAGATAGAGTCAATTGTCGAACAATTCTACATTATTTGAAATGATCATATAATTCATGGCTCAAATATTCACCTCCACGATTAGATCATAGAAGTTTAATTTTCTTGGGCAATTGATTTTGTATTTCTATGAAATTCTTTGAATTTTTCAAAAGATTCAGACTTGTACCTCAATAGATAGGCATACCCATATCTAGTAAAGTAATAAAATATTGAAAACAATCATTGGTTATTGAACTCATTAGTCCACATTATCAGTATGTATAAGTCCCGACAAGTCACTTGCCCTCTCACTTTGACTAGTGAAAGGTGCTTTGATCATCTTCTCAAGCAAACAATATTTGCATGTGTCAAGTGATTTAATCAAATGAGATTAGCAAACCATTTTATGGAGTTTATCAATATGTTTCTCGTTTATATGACCTAAGCAACAATGCCAAATAAAAGTGAGATTTAGATCATTTCGTCGAGCCAACCCTTTTTGTATTAATGTTACAGATCATTTTATCCTCAAGGTCAAGAACATATAATTCATTCACCAATAGACAATGAGTATATAAAATATTATTATAATAATAGAAGAAAGTGTGTTCCTTATTACAATCTCATAGTTATCAACTTCTTCTAAGCATGAAGAAGAGATAATATTCTTACTCAAAGAAGGAATGCAATAACAATTATTCAATTCCAAAACTAATCATGAGGGTAATGACAAGTGATAAATCCCGACAACTATGACCGCAACCTTTGCTCCATTGTCGATGGGAACATCCAACTCACCTCTTGCAAATTTTCTAATTTCACTTAGTACATGCAATGATTTGTCATCGATCCAATATTAAATACCTATGATTTATTAGAACATGTTGCAGTATTAATTTTTATAACATTTATAGTTGAAGTGGAAGTCTCACTTCCCTTCTTATTAAAATCCTACGAGTATTTCTTACAGTTCCTAGACCAATGTCATCAGAGATGATAGTGAAAGCATTCATCATCGGGAAAGAGTCATATTTGTCCTTTGTCTTAAGCTTAGAGCTTAAGGACTCACTGGGAGTCTTTACCATGCCTTTGCGTTGGAAAGGTGTGCAACCCTTGTTATTATTCTCCTTTTTTACCATCATCACATGAGTGGTGTTTTTCTTAATACTTTCCTCGCCTGTTTAAAGCATCCCAGGCAATTCAGCCAATATTTTCTCCATGTCATTCATCGAAAGTCCATAGTAAACAACGCGTAGCTCACCGGAGCAAGTGGAGAATGACGTCTATAGCCAGAACATCTTTGAGTTTACAACCAAGTTTCTCCAAAATCTCAATGTAACCAATCATCTTGATTACATGAGAACTGATCGGGCTACCCTCTGCTTGCTTGCATAAGAACAAGGCCTTTGAGATGTTGGACCTCTGCATGATTCTCAAACATTCCACGTAGTCCCTCAATTATAGAATAAGTATTTGTATGCCCATACTGTTTTTGCAAATCAGGAGATATAGTGGACAGCATGAGTCAACTTACATTACATGTATCATCGCAGTGCTTCTGATAAGTTTTGCTGATTGCGGCATTAGCATCAGTAGTGGTCATGAGGGTATGATTGCTGAAGAACATACTCAGTTTTCCCTTGACTGAGAACAAGTTTCAGGTTGCGGTACCAATCAATAAAGTTAGCTTCATTGAGCTTTTCCTTTTCAAGCACAAATCACAAATTAAAACAGGAATTGTTACTAGCAGACATGATCTACAATAGAAAATAAATATGCAATATTTTAGCACTATATTATGTATCAGTCTTCTATTAGCAATTTAATAAAAGACACAACCACAGTATCAATATCGTCCTCCCTCTAACGACAACTAGTTATCCAAGACCCATATTCAATAATTCCTAATGAGCTTTGGCTTCACTGCTAAAAAAATTTCGACATAAGTGAACAACAATTTGTTAATCATATCATTGTATGACTCTTGGTTGTTGTGTGACATCCAATGCCAGGCTTCCAACTCTATGCAATAAAGCCCAAAACCGTTTTGATAGCTTTGTTAGGTAAACCAACACTATGCTTGTGAACGTCCAACATTCATCCTATTCATAATGAAGGCTGGTGGTATTTTTTTTGGCAAACCTACCACACGACGATCAAAACTACATATGTGCAGATATTGGCAAATGGCATCAAATAATCAACTTTTCTGAAAAAAAAAACTATTCTATGATGACAAAAACATCCACCATATGAAAATCATAAAAACATTAGTAATACAATAAAATAAACATTAAAGGTATATAATCATATCATATTGTGAATAGTATTCCCATTAGAATCATAGTGGTCTCCATCGTCATGGTTCCATTACGATCTCCATTGCATGCATACCTTATTTGTGGTGATCATCGTCACCATCATGCTTGAAGAGATCTACATGAACATAAGTGAAGCTAATACATCTAAAAGCTACAAAATAAACTAAATGAGAGATCAAGCATCACAGGTCAACATGCAAGTTGTTATACAATAATGGGACAACCTCAACCCGGTTTCGTTAACTCACGAACGCAGACTGCAGAAATGTTACAAACAGATCATCACATCACATTGAGCTCATACCATTCACATACTGCAAAAATAAGTTAAGCATCAAACATTTTCGAATTTTTTTACTAATATACCTTTTAAAAAAGAATTTAATATAAATAACTCACAGAATGAAAAAATGGCAAAAATGACCCAGCTTCGTACGAGTAAAATACAAAATACGAATTTCGTATGAGGCACATATGAAATGTGAATTACATAGTTTCAAAAATATATGCATGTTGTTTGCAACTCTACTACTACGGTACATGAGGCGAAACACACATACACATATTTTTCGAAGAAAACATAAAATAGCTAATACAAATGGCATGTGTACGACGCACTTCAATTGCGTCGATGTAACCCTAACATGTGTTAGTTGAATTGAACGCCGAGCATAGTTTACCCAAATTGCTACTGAGAGCAACGGGGGTATTTTCCCTTACGCAAAGCATCCGGACCGGCTTCCCTTGCGCGACGAGCTCTCTCGCGCATGCGCTCTCGGCCATCCTCTCGTGCCTGTGCTGCGATGCGTTCCTCCTCTGCAGCCTTGCGATCACACTCTGTGAACCATTGTTGAATTTCTTCTTTCCTCTTGTGACGATGCTCCTCCTGTTCAGCTCTATTCCCCCTTTCTTGCTCTATTCTTTCATCCCACTCTTGTTCTTCAAAGAACTTCCATGTTGCAAGTTGAGTTTTTCTCTGTATGTACTCGGCGTCTTCTGCCCATTGTTCCTAGTCGATGTAGTTCCTGAAGTCGCGAAGAGGTGGTGTTGATTGCACAAGTTTGTGTACAAAAGGTTAGAATGTATAGCATTCATAAAAATTGAAATAATATTGCATATTACCTGTTTTATACCATCTGGAAGAAACGGGCGCGTCCTGTGAGGAGGATCGTACTCGTAGTTGTCACACATCCAAAGTCGGCAACCATAAGAGTCACCAAGTCGAAGATCTCTACCAAACCTACAATCAGCGCCACAGAAACACATTGGAGGATGTAATCTCTCAGAGATTGGAACCTTTTCTTTATTTGTGGATGGTGAGAACTCGTCCATGGTACTAAGGTATATCAAATGATTGTAGTGAGTGCATGTGTTGAAGCTGGTAGCGGACTGAGTGTTATATAGACGAATGGATCATGGTGTATGGACTTAGTGTAGGAGAAATTTCATCCTGAGATAGATAAGTGTGAACTGACATTTCATGTGGTCTCACATGGAGCCGTGCAATTTCATTCTTCTCTTGTACGAGATTCGGCTGACATGTAGCAGTGCAATATTGTGAATTTTGTGTACAAGATTTGCTTGACATAGATCATTGCAATGTCATGAATTTCGTGTACGAGATTCGCCTGACATGGACCTGTTGATGTCGTGGATAAGTTTCACGTGGTTTTTTGTCGTATTTTATGTGGATAAGATTCGTCTTACAAGATTCTTTAGACAAGTCGGAAAGTAGTATCGTGAGTTGCAAAGTAGGAAGATGGCAAAATAATTTTAACATACTTCTGATGCAAAAAAATACTTGTGATACATGCAAAACATACTTGTGGTACATGCAAAACATACTTCTGATACATGACAAACATATTTCGCTACTTCGTTACTTGTGATGCGGACAGTTGCAAGACTTGTTATTGCAAATGACGTTTTCATCCTCATCACTCGTCTAACTTGTACCAGGATAAAATTCCATTTGTTGAAGTTCCATTTCAGCTAGTTGACCCACCAAATCTTGACCTAATGCAAAGAATGCACGATGGAGAAACAACTTCTCGGGCATACTTCTGTTTAGCACGTCCATAATGTCATAATAAGTACAAACATTTCTCTTCTGGATGGTATGCAATAACTCTGAAAGATTTTTGTAAGATGCTTCAAATGTATCAAATCTTTGCTCAATCACCTTCTGTTTGGCCTTCCACGCTTTGGATTAACTTAAGGTGTACTTGGACTCCTTCTCAATAGTGTTTATTATTGATCTCGGTTAAAACAGAATGTTATACATAATACGGGCGTACATGTGTATCGCAATAAACTGCGATGTAAGAGCATTATTGCACTTCTCCAATTCATGCAACTCACATGTGTGATCAATCATTTTTTATACTCTCCATAGCTTTGTCCACTTGTCCTCGAAACCATAGACCCAAAAAGGACAACTTAAGAACACACATTTCACATCATAATATTTTGTACTAGACTTGTAAATTGTAAATGATCTCTGCACAGATAGAGACTAATATTTTACTGCATCCTTCAAATCATCTTTGTCTTTAAAAATATCTCTTTGTGTTAACTAGATCTCATGGTATCCCGATGAGCCACAATACTTTTCTATAGCTGGTAAATTACTCGGGATTGGATTGTTCCACTCTGCAGGAACGGTAGTATCATTCTCGTCATTAGAAGAGCCAACTTCTGGAACATTTTCATGTTCCATATCTTCCATCCTTATTTGTTCAACTATGTTCTCAATGTGCTCTCCTTCATCTGC
Organism: Tuctoria greenei; assembly: GCA_036927565.1. NCBI lineage: Eukaryota > Viridiplantae > Streptophyta > Magnoliopsida > Poales > Poaceae > Tuctoria > Tuctoria greenei. The sequence continues at coordinate 67,031,295 of JAYESD010000005.1, forward strand.
CACACCACGTGCTTGTATATGTATCGAGTTCTCTCCAGCTTCTTCCATTCCTACATCATTTTTCATACTATCGTCTTCTCCATCTGCTTCCGATGCATTCTCTACTTCTTTCATTTCTGCTTGCGCAAGAAGCACTAGAGGCCAACCCCGCTCCATGATCGTATCTAAAAATTTCCTCCAGTTCTGTGTTCCCTTAATAACAATCAAATCCCAGTAAAATCCATCTCTTGCGCGATTAATCATTCCGTTCAATTTCAACTGATGTTGTGCATCAGGTTAAATGGTTTCCTCAACAAGTTCTCGACACTACTAACTGTCCTCTCATTTGCTCTTGTTATCCCTCTCTCACACAAAGTGAGCTCAGACAAATCAACCCCATTTGAACACTACACAATTGTGCCTTCTACGTAGACTATACGAAACACTAACTTCTTCGACATTCCTATCGGAATTAAGAAAAACATATTTATCATATGCTATTACTAACAAAATGAAACTCTCATAAGTATTATTTCATAATAATATACAATTTTACATAAACTATACATTAACATGCGTTTTTCCACAACAACATAAATCGACTAATATCATTACATCACTACTTAACATATTTGAAGAACAAAATATTCATAACATAGTATCTAAAATTGTACAAAACATTCATAATAGTAGCACATTGACAATATATGGATCAAAAATCATATCTTAACACATTGACATAAGTAGCACATTGACAATATATGAAACAAAAATCATATATCAGCAAGAAAAAAATTACCAAAAGAGGAGGAGAGAAGCAAACGCGCGCTAGCCGCACGGAGGGAGCGGACGGAGCGGGTGCAGCGGCGATGCGTGGAGCGGGCGCATCGGCGGTGGGGTGGAGCGGGCACGGCAGCGACGGGACGAACGTGCGGCGGTGGCGGCGGGACGAGCGCGAGGCGGCGGCAGATTGAGCGTGAGGCGCTCCATCGGGAAGAAGGAGGCCGTGTTTTATGGGCACTCCATTACGCATGGGACACATACGACGCTTCACATGGGCCCCATGTTCTAGAGAATGTCGTATGTGCCCCCTACAAAATTCGCCAAGTATGCGAATTCGTATGTGCCGCATGCGAGATTCCCCGTGGGCCCTCCAGCCTCGGGATTCCGTTCGCTGCGTAGCTGCCACGTCACTTATCGTAATAGGCACATACAAAATACATTGCCTATGTGGCATTTCGTAAGAGGCACGTACAAACCTGGGTTATTTTTGAAATTTATCAAAATCGATGGTTAATTATATTAAATTCTCTTTTAAAAAGTATATTAATAAAAAAATTGAACATTTTCTACCGATAATGATACTATGATATCACTATAACAGACAACAACGGTGGTAAAACTGTCCTACCCGAGAAAACACAAGAAGAATCACACAAATCCGTCGTGAGAAACTCAAGTTATGATCGAAAGATCGAACAAAGGTCAAACTGTCCTGCCCGAGAAAAACAGTTCTGGAACGCTGCAAAGAAACTCTTGTAGATCACAAACCACAAATCCAATGACCGTGAAATTTTGACAGATGATATATAATCAAGTTGTGAAGATAATCCGAAAAGAATCATGTCAATTGGATCTGTAAAACTCGAGTTATGATAAAACCACCGACAAAAGGTAGTGCTGTCCAGAAACTCGACGAGTAAAACTTGTCTGGAACAAGTCGGACGAACAGGGCACAAAAGTTCCTTCAAACTACGAATTCTATTCAATAGAACACAAGAGGAACAGCCCCAAAGTCGTACACCACGAGCTCTGGCCTCCCTTGCTTATATAACCAGCTCGAAAGCCAACTCAACTCAAATCAAGACTCTAATCCTACTCCGTTCACGAATCGAAACTTTCCATAACTGCTTAGGACTCTTCTATACGCAAATAGAAGCAATCTTAAGACTTCCAAATACCTTAGGAACGTATCCCACATTCCTAAAACAACTCAAATTCGTGACCCACACGAAATCCTATCATAACCCACTCGATACTTTCCATACCGAGCCATAACCGACTCCACCGCAGGAAAAGTCATCAACCGATACGATCTGATCCTTCCAACCAGATCTTCCCATCCATAAACCATCTTCGGAACCATGTTGCCACGTCATGCACCGCATGCATTCATGAAAACACCTTCCTTCGATGTCTAGTAACCTTCATATGCACTGCCCTTGATTCAATCATCTTGCGCGACCTTCTGACCCGCTCAACCACAATTCCTCCTGAATTTGGTTGTTGGAACCTCATCTCCTCCCTTAGACTAGTCCAAACGATACCGTCACCAGCCATGTCTTGAACTCAAGAAACACTTGCACATGAATAAACAACCAATCCATACGAGCCCAAGTCCGCGACTTGACTCAAGTCAATTCTGAACACAACACCTTACGTGAGCACCTCACATAAGCATGTTGCAAAGCATATCAAAACGATATCAGCCATATCAAGCAAAAGACACCAAAAATTTAGCAAATTAATACTAAGCAATCTTTCTGAGAATATAAAGCAAGGTCAAAACATTGCAAGATAGAAGTAGGAACATTGCAAACAAGCTTTGAACCTAGCCAAAGCAAACCGGAGCTTGAGCTGGAGCTTACCAAAGCTAGTACAACCTAGTGCCGGAGCTTACCAAAGGTAGAACAACCTAGGGCCGGAGCTTACCAAAACTAGTTGGAACTAGTCATCCCAAAAGTCGGAGCTAGAAAAACATGTTGGAGCTAACCAACATAAGTCGGACCTAGCAAAACATATCGGAGCTTAACAAAGACATGCCGGAGCTATCAAAGACATGCCGGAGCTAAAGACAAAGCTCACCGGAGCTACCCAAAAACATGTCGGATCTAGACAAAGAAAGTTGGGCCTATTGTTGGACCTTGCAGAAGCTCGGAGCTAGAGTCAGACCTTGCTAAAAAGATGTTATGGCAGCATTCAAAACTTTTATTGTCAAAACCAATGTATTTAGAACAAATAGGTCTCACAGAAACCTTTCACCACCAATCATGCTTTACAGATGTGAATTTTCCATCCATATCAGTATTTTCCATGAAAATCTATTTGCAGCTGATAGGTCTCACACCGTTGATTTGGATCAACCAAGTTCCAAAGTTTATTCTCATACATGAATTCTATTTCGGATTCCATCGATCCAAGCCATTTGCCAGAGTCGATTCCCATCATTACTTCGGCATAGTTCATGGAATCATTATTATCCAACAATAATATGTCATGCTGCTCCATGGTTAGGAGTGTTAACTTTTTAATCGCACGACTTACCCTCATAGACTTTTGTGGGGTTGATGTTTCATCAAAAGGATGTACAACATCTTGTACATCATTTATAGGATCAGTGGTTGCTGAAACATTTTCAGGTATTTCGTGAATTTCTTCAGGATGAACTTTGCTACCGCTATCTCCTTTTGAGACGAACTCTTTCTCTAATAAAGTACCATTACGAGTGGTAAACACTTTTCCATCGACTTTATTATAAAAATATTATCCTTTTGTTTTCCTTGAATATCCCACAAAGAAGCATTTGTTTTATTTAGAAGTGAGTTTGTCTGACATCAATCGTTTGACATAAGGCTCACATCTCCAAACTTTTAAGAAAGACAATCAGGGACATTTCTCGGTCCACATCTCATATGGTGTCTTCTCAAGAGATTTAGTTGAAATCCTATTCAGTGTAAGCGCAGCAGTTTCAAGAGCATAAACCCAAAAGGATAATGGAAGATAATTTTGGATCATCATCGACCTAACCATGTCTAACAAGGTTCAGTTCCTCCATTCGTACACCCCATTCCATTGAAACGTTTCAGATGGAGTCAGTTGTCGAACAATTCTACATTATTTTAAATGATAATATAATTCAGGGCTCAAATATTCACCTCCACGATTAGATCATAGAAGTTTAATTTTCTTGGGCAATTGATTTTGTATTTCTCTGAAATTCTTTGAATTTTTCAAAAGATTCAGACTTGTACCTCAATAGATAGACATACCCATATCTAGTAAAGTAATAAGATATTGAAAACAATCATTGGTTGTTGAACTCATTAGTCCACATTATCAGTATGTATAAGTCCCGATAAGTCACTTGCCCTCTCACTTTGACTAGTGAAAGGTGCTTTGATCATCTTCTCAAGCAAACAAGATTTGCATGTGTCAAGTGATTTAATCAAATGAGATTAGCAAACCATTTTATGGAGTTTATCAATATGTTTCTCGTTTATATGACCTAAGCAACAATGCCAAATAAAAGTGAGATTTAGATCATTTTGTCGAGCCAGCCCTTTTTGTATTAATGTTACAGATCATTTTATCCTCAAGGTCAAGAACATATAATTCATTCACCAATAGACAATGACTATATAAAATATTATTATAATAATAGAAGAACGTGTGTTCCTTATTACAATCTCATAGTCATCAACTTCTTCTAAGCATGAAGAAGAGATAATATTCTTAATCAAAGAAGGAATGCAATAACAATTATTCAATTCCAAAACTAATCATGAGGGTAATGACAAGTGATAAATCCCGACAACTATGACCGCAACCTTTGCTCCATTGCCGATGGGAACATCCAACTCACCTCTTGCAAATTTTCTAATTTCACTTAGTACCTGCAATGATTTGTCATTGATCCAGTATTAAATACCCATGATTCATTAGAACATGTAGCGGTATTAATTTTTATAACATTTATAGTTGAAGTGGAAGTCTCACTTCCCTTCTTATTAAAATCCTACGAGTATTTCTTACAGTTCCTAGACCAATGTCACAGAGATGATAGTGAAAGCATTCATCATCGGGAAAGAGTCAGATTTGTCCTTTGTCTTAAGCTTAGAACTTAAGGACACATTGGGAGTCTTTACCATGCCTTTGCGTTGGAAAGGTGTGCAACCCTTCTTATTATTATTCTCCTTTTGTACCATCATCCCATGAGTGGTGTTTTTCTTAATACTTTCCTCGCCTGTTTAAAGCATCCCAGTCAATTCAGCCAATATTTTCTCCATGTCATTCATCAAAAATCCATAGTAAACAAGACGTAGCTCACCGGAGCAAGTGGAGAATGACGTCTATAGCCACAACATCTTTGAGTTTACAACCAAGTTTCTCCAAAGTCTCAATGTAAGCAATCATCTTGATTACATGAGAACTGATCGGGCTACCCTCTGCTTGCTTGTATAAGAACAAGGCCTTTGAGATGTTGGACCTCTGCATGGTTCTCAAACATTCTAAGTAGTCCCTCAATTATAGAATAAGTATTTGTATGCCCATACAGTTTTTGCAAATCAGGAGATATAGTGGACAGCATGAGGCAACTTACATTACATGTGTCATCGCAGTGCTTCTGATAAGTTTTGCTGATTGCGGCATTAGCATCAGCAGTGGTCATCAGGGTATGATTGCTGAAGAACATACTCATTTTTCCCTTCACTGAGAACAATTTTCAGGTTGTGGTACCAATCAATAAAGTTAGCTTCATTGAGCTTTTTCTTTTCAAGCACAAATCACAAATTACAATAGGAATTGTTACTAGGAGACAAGATCTACAATAGAAAATAAATAAGCAATATTTTAGCACTATATTATGTATCAGTCTTCTATTAGCAATTTAATAAAAGACACAACCACAATATCAATATCGTCCTCCCTCTAACGACAACTAGTGATCAAAAATCCATATTCACTAATTCCTAATGAGCTTTGGCTTCACTGCTAAAAAAATTTCGACATAAGTAAACAACAATTTGTTAATCATATCATTGTATGACTCTTGGTTGTTGAGTGACATCCAATGTCAGGCTTCCAACTCTATGCTATAAAGTCCAAAACCGTTTTGATAGCTTTGTTAAGTAAACCAACACTATGCTTGTGAACGTCCAACATTCATCATATTCATAATGAAGGCTGGTGGTATTTTTATTTGGCAAACCTACCACACGACGATCAAAACTACATATGTGCAGATATTGGCAAATGGCATCCAATATTCAACTTTTCTGAAAGAAAAAAACTATTCTATCATGACAAAAACATCCACCATATGAAAATCATAAAAAGATTAGTAATACAATAAAATAAAAATTACAGGTATATGATCATATCATATTGTGAATAGTATGCCCATTAGAATCATAGTGATCTCCATCGTCATGGTTCCATTACGATCTCCATTGCATGCATACCTTATTTGTGGTGATCATCGTCACCATCATGCTTGAAGAGATCTACATGAACATAAGTGAAGCTAATACATCTAAAAGCTACAAAATAAACTAAATGAGAGATCAAGCATCACAGGTCAACATGCAAGTCGTTATACAATAATGGGACAACCTCAACCCGGTTTTGTTAACTCACAGCACGCAGACTGCAGAAATGTTACAAACAAATCATCACATCACATTGAGCTCATACCAATCACATACTGCAAAAATAAGTTAAGCATCAGACATTTTCGAATTTTTTTTAATATACCTTTTAAAAAGAATTTAATATAAATAACTCACAGAATGAAAAAATGGCAAAAATGACCCAGCTTCGTACGAGTAAAATACAAAATACGAATTTCGTATGAGGCACATATGAAATGTGAATTACATAGTTTCAAAAATATGTGCATGTTGTTTGCCACTCTACTACTACGGTACATGAGGCGAAACACACATGCACATATTTTTCGAAGAAAACATAAAATAGCTAATACAAATGGCATGTGTATGACGCACTTCAATTGTGTTGATGTAACCCTAACACGTGTTAGTTGAATTGAACACCGAGCATAGTTTACCCAAATTGCTACTGAGATCAACGGGGGTATTTTCCCTTACGCAAAGCATCCGGACCAGCTTCCCTTGCATGACGAGCTCTCTCGCTCATGCGCTCTCGGTCAGCCTCTCGTGCCTGTGCTGTGATGTGTTCCTCCTCTGCAGCCTTGCGATCACGCTCTGTGAACCATTGTTGAATTTCTTCTTTCCTCTTGCGATGATGCTCCTCCTTTTCAGCTCTATTCCTCCTTTCTTGCTCTATTCTTTCATCCCACTCTTCTTCTTCAAAGAACTTCCATGTTGCAAGTTGAGTTTTTCTCTGTACGTACTCGGCGTCTTCTGCCCATTGTTCCTAGTCGATGTAGTTCCTGAAGTCGCGAAGAGGTGGTGTTGATTGCACAAGTTTTTGTACAAAAGGTTAGAATGTATAGCATTCATAAAAATTGAAATAATATTTCATATTACCTGTTTTCTACCATCTGGAAGAAACGGGCACGTCCTGTGAGGAGGATCGTACTCGTAGTTGTTGCACATCCAAAGTCGGCAACCATAAGAGTCACCAAGTCAAAGATCTCTAACAAACCTACAACCAGTGCCACAGAAACACATTGGAGGATGTAATCTCTCATGGATTGGAACCTTTTCTTTATTTGTGGACGGTGAGAACTCGTCCATGGCACTAAGGTATATCAAATGATTGTAATGAGTGCATGTGTTGAAGCTGGTAGCGGACTGAGTGTTATATAGACGAATGGATGATGGTGTATGGACTTAGTGTAGGAGAAATTTCATCCTGAGATAGATAAGTGTGAACTGACATTTCACGTGGTCTCACATGGAGCAGTGCAACTTCATTCTTCTCTTGTACGAGATTCGGCTGACATGTAGTAGTGCAATGTTGCGAATTTTGTGTACTATATTTGCTTGACATAGAGCAGTGCAATGTCATGAATTTCGTGTACGAGATTCGCCTGACATGGACCTGTTGATGTCGTGGATAAGTTTAACGTGGGTTTTTGTCATATTTTATGTGGATAAGATTCGTCTTACAAGATTCTTTAGACAAGTCAGAAAGTAGTATCGTGAGTCGCAAAGTAGGAAGATGGCAAAATAATTTTAACATACTTCTGATGCAAAACATACTTGTGATACATGCAAAACATACTTGTGATACATGTGAAACATACTTCTGATACATGACAAACATATTTTGCTACTTTGTTACTTGTGATGCGGACAGTTGCAAGACATGTTATTGCAAATGACGTTTTCATCCTCATCACTCGTCTAACTTGTACCGGGATAAAATTCCATTTGTTGAAGTTCCATTTCAGCTAGTTGACCCACCAAATCTTGACCTAATGCAAAGAATGCATGATGGAGAAACAACTTCCCGGGCATACTTCTGTTGAGCACGTCCATAATGTCATAATAAGTACAAACATTTCTCTTCTGGATGGTATGCAATAACTTTGAAAGATTTTTGTAAGATGGTTCAAATGTATCAAATCTTTGCTCAATCACCGTCTGTTTGGCCTTCCACGCTTTGGATTAACTTAAGGTGTACTTGAACTCCTTCTCAATAGTGTTTATTATTGATCTCGGTTAAAACCGAATGTTATACATAATACGGGCGTACATGTGTATCGCAATAAACTACGATGTAAGAGCATTATTGCACTTCTCCAATTCATGCAACTCACATGTGTGATCAATCATTTTTTATACTCTCCATACCTTTGTCCACTTGTCCTCGAAACCATAGACCCGAAAAGAACGTAAGAACACACATTTCACATCATAATATTTTGTACTGGACTTGTAAATTGTAAATGATCTCTGCACAGATAGAGACTAATATTTTACTGCATCCTTCAAATCATCTTTGTCTTTAAAAATATCTCCTTGTGTTAACTAGTTATCATGGTATCCCGATGACCACAATACTTTTCTATAGCTGGTAAATTACTCGGGATTGGATTGTTCCACTCTGCAGGAGCGGTAGTATCATTCTCGTCATCAGAAGAGCCAACTTCTAGAACATATTCATGTTCCATATCTTCCATCCTTATTTGTTCAACTATGTTTTCAATGTTCTCTCCTTCATCTGCCGCACCACGTGCTTGTATATGTATCGAGCTCTCTCCAGCTTCTTCCATTCCTACATCATTTTTCATACTATCGTCTTCTCCATCTGCTTCCGCTGCATTCTCTACTTCTTTCATTTCTGCTTGCGCAAGAAGCACTAGAGGCCAACCCCGCTCCATAATCGTATCTACAAATTTCCTCCAGTTCCGTGTTCCTTTAATAACAATCAAATCCTAGTAAAATCCATTTCTTGCGCGATTAATCATTCCGTTCAATTTCAACTGATGTTGTTGTGCATCAAGGTTTAATGTTTTCCTCAACAAGTTCTTGACAGTACTAAATATCCTCTCATTTGCTCTTGTTATCCCTCTCTCAGACGAAGTGAACTCAGACAAATCAACCCCATTTGAACACTACACAATTGTGCCTTCTACGTAGAATATACGAAACTCTAACTTCTCTGACATTCCTATCGGAATTAAGAAAAACATATTTATCATATGCTATTACTAACAAAATGAAACTCTCATAAGTATTATTTCATAACAATATACAATTTTCCATAAACTGTACATTAACATGCGTTTTTCCACAACAACATAAATCGACTAATATCATTACATCACTACTTAACATATTTGAAGAACAAAATATTCATAACATAGTATCTAAAATTGTACAAAACATTCATAATAGTAGCACATTGACAATATATGTAACAAAAATCATATCTTAACACATTGACATAAGTAGCACATTGACAATATATGAAACAAAAATCATATATCAGCAAGAAAAAAATTACCAAAAGAGGAGGAGAGAAGCGAACGCGTGCTAGCCGCACAGAGGGAGCGGACGGAGCGGGCGCGGTGGCGGCGCGTGGAGCGGGCGCAGCGGCGACGCGTGGAGCGGGCGCATCGGCGGTGGGGTGGAGCGGGCACGGCAGCGGCGGGACGAACGCGTGGCGGTGGCGGCGGGACAAGCGTGAGGCGGCGCAGATTGAGCGTGAGGCGCTCCGTCGGGAAGAAGGAGACCGTGTTTTAAAGACGCTCCATTACGCATGTGACACATACGATGCTTCACATGGGCCCCATGTTCTAGAGAATATCGTATGTGCCCCCTACGAAATTCGCCAAGTATGCGAATTTCGTATGTGCCGCATGCGAGATTCCCCGTGGGCCCTCCAGCCTCGGGATTCTGTTCGCCGCGTGGCTGCCACGTCACATATCGTAAGAGGCACATACAAAATATATTGCCTATGTGGCATTTTGTAAGAGGCAAGTACGAACCTGGGTTATTTTTGTAATTTATCAAAATCGACTGTTATTTATATTAAATTCTCTTTTGAAAGGTATAATAATAAAAAATGTGAACATTTTCTACCGATAATGATACTATGATATCACTATAACAGACAACAACGGTGGTACTAGCTATGCACACGATTAGTTCCGATGGTAATTCCAACCAGTAAAGACATGTTGCGCACACAATAGCGAAGGAGCACAAATTAATCCTTTAATCATATGATCGAGATTTACTCTAACAGTTCCAACCCATAAAGCCGTGCAACAAAAGATTCATCACATAAACCTAATTAAAATAGATCGCATCTACTAACAACACATATCATATATATGTTCAAGACCCGGACCAAAGCTACGCAAGTCAGTTCTGATACCACTATTACGAAATATGCGATATATTACTCTAGCAAGTCTTCTGCATCATCCAGGAAATATGCGAGTAAAGAGGTCACAAATCGTTACACTAGATGCGCAACGCAGCGGAAGATCCAATCATGGATGCACATTAGTGTAAAGGAAGTAGAAGATCACGATCGTCTCCTTATCATCCTTGCACAAGAACACTACAGGAATCCCAATCAATTACGTCGGCCAGGGTCGATATAATTAATGCCTAAACCAACATAAGTTACTTAATTACATCAGTTTTACCTTAATTACGTCGGTTGCCGGCCAACGAAGCTAAACGTAATTAAGTTAACTTACGTCGGTCGCCGATGTAAGTTACTTAATTTTGTCAGTTTCCGGCAACTGACATAAGTTATTTACCGGGATGGGCCGCAGGCTGGGCCGGAGTACTTATGTCGGTCACTATCGGCCGACATAAGTTAAGTGGTATAACTTTTGTCGGTTTGAGCTGAACCGACGTAAGTTAAGTGGTTTAACTTACGTAGGTATGGTCGAACTGACGTAAGTAAAACTGGGCTAACTTACGTCGGCTTGGCCATAGCCGACGTAAGTTAAGTTTTCATTTAAAAAAAAAACAGAAACTGGCTACCTCGCACGATGGCGAGAATACAGAACAGATTCAAAACAGATTCACAATAGATACAGATACACAACCTTAGTTTCAAAACATTATTCAAACATCGACAACAATACAATTCCACCGGGCTACATGCTAGCCCCTCCACTACATCCGGGATCTTCTCGGCGCGCTCTCGAACCCTGCAAAAGAAGCATAGTCAATAGTGCAAAACAGTTAGTAAAATTGGATTAAAAGTGGGTGGTGGATCAACAAGGAATCAAAAGTTGGGCAGAATCAATCAACCATAATTTGCAGGAATAATATTTCATACACACGGATCAGCTATAAACAAAGTAGGTGCTGTCCAAATTTTCAGAAAAACTGTCAACTTGCAAAGGAAGTATCTCATCAAATAGAAGTGATATGAGGTCAAATGAATACTCTTTAGAAAGCTTTAGAGGTCCTCTACAAGTTCTCTATTCAACTTCAGACCTAAAAATGTCATCTACCTATTCTAAATCGAGTTTGAAGACATGTCAATCTGAACTGGACATCAAATTCATAATGCTGAAATTTTTGCAAACCTTAAAATGCATATCTCTTAAACAAAAACTGATATGAAGAAAAATAAGTACTTTTTGGAAGCTTATTATAGTGTCAAGACCTTTTTGAACAAATGATTGAGTAACATTTTATGTATCACTTTTAGCTCTTACGATGAAAATAAAAGTGACATTAAAAGGTGTGGTGTACAGAAAACAAAAAGAGGGGTAGACATATATTATGAATTAAGAAAGTTGTGTTTGAAAGTGAGAATGATAGATAATTTAAGAAAAAACATAGAACCACAGATAAATTGAAATGGGTGAGTATATGTGTTTGTTCCTACAAAGGGTATGGTGTTATGTAATGTAAGCAGTATAAAGGAAAGGTAAGTTTTACCATCTCCTCTTTCACAAAATGGTACCTGTAGGTAAGTTTGAGTCGCAGTTCCAATCTGGAAGCATGACTCTTTGAAATGGGACTTTTAGTGTTTTCCTTTAACAGCCCGTGTTTTTCTTCTGCTCAGGCAAACTGATATATCCTGGCTTCTTCTAATAAGGTTGTATGTGGGTTTCTTCTATGCTAAAGCTTTTTGACTACTACAAAAACTATTTCAACGGAGCTAAAGAAATACTGAAACGAATACGACAATATTACCTGCTCTGGTGTCTGCTGTGGCGGAAGCATAGGAATCTCGATATCCTGACCGATGTGTCGAGCAAGAGCCTGCCATTCCAAAAATTAGAAGATATATGTTATTGAAATGCTATGAAATTTAACTATGGTACTTTAAATTACTTACCACCACCGTTGCTTGCATCTGGGCCAGCATTAAGGTCGTCCTCCGCTGCTCCTCCCTTGCCTCTGCTCTCGACCTCTCCAACTCTGCCTGGGTCTGCGTCAGCATCTCCTTCAAGGCGAGGAACTCCAGCTGGGTTTGCGAGAGAAGACCACTAGTGGTCCCAACGGATGAGGCCTGCGACGATGAAGCACCTCTTAAAGGTCGCATCGACCTCGAGTCGACAACTCCATCAAAAATAGCAAACCTACAAAAGAATGAAAACACTAAGTAGAAGAAGATAAATTGAAAAATAAATGAAACACATGAAGAACTCACCGTCCATGGGCCTTCCCGCCTCTGCTCGCGTACGCGGCTTGGGGGTCGATCAGCGCGCTTTCCCAATCGTAATCATCACCGTGTATCTTCACGACGTCCATGGACCTTCCCACCTCCACTCGCGTACGCGGCTTGGGGGTCGATCGGCGCGCTTTCCCAATCGTAATCCTCATCGTGTATCTTTGCGACCTCCTGCACGTACTTTACCTACAAAACAAAGAAATCTTGTAAGCATATCAATAATAGTATTAGTTATAATGAAATTGATGAATTTCGAAAACTTACCAGTCGGTCAGCTACGACCTGACTACACTGCCCTGGCTGAGAAGGGTCACTTCCCTTGTGACCTCTCTTCCAAACCTGGGTCGGAGTCAGCTCATGACCCATATCTCGCTCCTGTATAGCCGTGTTAGTGAGATAAATATATTAGAAACACATAAATAAATTAAAAAGTTACTTACCATGCGATCAGCCAAACGCAAGTAGCCGTCGCCGCCAAAGTTGTGCTTGCCGTCGGACCCCATGCAGCACTGTATAGCCTTTGTGGACTTATTGATGAAAGCTTCGCTAGCCCAGTACTGACAGAGAGCTAAGTACACCTCGGTGTTACCCTGTAACCAAGAAATACTAACCTGCACATATTTTATTTTTCATCAATGCAGTTAACATAAATAGATATTATAAATATTTAACAATATTAAAAAAATTACCTCTGCATACTGCTCCTCTGTCAAGTACACATCGGAGTCCTTCCTAAATGGACCCCTTTGCTACTCCTGCTCCTGCTCCTGCTCCCGGGGGTGCCGCTTGTAGTATGCGTTGACGGCCTGAATCCGGGCATTTGACAACGCCGCCGTCGTGAGCTTTCGAGCGTTGTAATGGAACATGTGTCTTGCGTGGTCCTCCATGCCTGGTTCCTCTACTTGGTACCTCAGCCTTAAGCAAAAAAACATTTAAGTGATATGCATTAACAATTCAAACGAGTTGAAAAAATGAAACAGTTAAACTTACCATAAAATTGTGCCACACGGCTCCCTGAACCGTGTCGTGGACTGGGTGAGAGACACAAGCGTAGTCATCCCACGACAGGGCAGGGAAACCATCAATGACACCGGGGTAGTTCAACTTCACAATAGCACCCAGAACACTGTTAACCTGCTGTGGTGTTTCTCGACTCCCATGAACAAAAAGTCGTACCAACATCTGCAAAATATATTAAATCATTAAGTAAAGGAAAACAACATCTAATATTTAATATATTATATACAGTTTTTACCTGTCTTCGACGGGACGGATTGTGGTCCGCTGAGAAGTAACCGGAGGAGCCGCAAAGTGGGTCCTCCTCGTCCGTCGCCTCTGCTGTGATGTCGCCGCATCCTGTGACCCAGAAGGCTCTGCGAAACCACCGGAGTCCAAAGGAAGGCTAGCGGTAGTCGGCTGCAGAGGAAGGCTAGCGCTAGCTGGCTCCAAAGGGAGGCTAGCGCTAGAGGGCTCCTGTAGCGGCCCCACCTCTGACTCGGGCTCCTGTAGCGGCCCCCTAGCCTCTGACTCGGACTCAGAAGACTTTGAGTCAGACTGCACAAAAGAAAAAGATAAACAATAAATAATTATTAACAACTGCAATTTATAAAATAACTTTATTGTAAACTAAAATTTACCTACGTCTGCTGAAAGCACACGTGAACTGAGGGTGGAGCGTGCGCTGGAAAGAGGGAAAGTAGGCTAGAAGTTAACGAAGACCCTAAGCAAGGGTCCGTGGCGACTCAAACCCTCTCACTGGCTTCCCCTTCCCCTTCCCCTTTCATGACATCCTGTTGCAAAGAATAAATAATTAATATGCAAAGATAATAAACAAAATTAATGTTAAGTTAGTGAATAAAACGTTACTTCAAAATTCATCAACATCACGGTCATGCACCCTACTCCTTAAACCAGTTCATCGGTCTTCTTCTTCCGCATATCGTTTTCGTTTGTGCAAATCAGCAGGTTCGACTAAGTCATCGATATCTTCAGTTTCTGATTTTGACTCTGTTTCCACTTCCGTGCTAGTCTTGATATCTTGAGCGTCTCCAACTAAGTCATCGAGTCATACACTGGGCTCGACTGAGAAGGAGTTTGGCAACTCTTCCTCTTGGTAGACCACATCAGCCTCAGCTTCCTCATGGTAATCATCATCTCCTGAAGCGTATAACTGCTCACGAGGATTCACCTTATGTACCACCCACCAAGCTTTGAATTTATTGCATTGATAAGGTAGATAGTACACTTGCTCTACTTGTTGTGCAAGAACTAATGAATCGAATCCTTTCAACCTATCCTTGTGTTTTACTTCGACCATGCCAAATTCGTTTACTTGAATTCCACGAATGGAATCAAACCATTCGCAGTCAAAGAATATTGTTCGAATTGTCTTGTTTCCGACAAAAGTGAATTCAAGGATTTTTTTAATAATCCCGTAGTACTGAGTTTCATGTTCTTGCGAATTGATTGCCCTCATCACAACTCCAGTATTACATGTTGCCGCGAGAGGATGAAGAGATTCAAATTGAGTTGTACGGAATCAAAAGTCGTTGACGTCATATTGACTATAGCTTCTAACATTAACCACTCCACAGGATAGTTGTCACAAATCTTCATGGATGTTGGCATCATTTTTGCATTGTCCAATATATGAAGTTATTAGAAAATGTAAGCATTCTTAAGTTATAAGAAAACATTGTTAACATTGATAAGTTAACGAGAAAACGTTACATATCTCGAAACTAGGAAATAAAATTAGATCCCCCGTTTATTCCTTCCCGTCGAATTTGTTCTATTTGCTTGCTCGTGGATTGATGTCTATGTCTCCAAATTTGCTTGTTGAACATACTACACGAAAAGAGAACCTTTTAGAATACATGTGTTGGAAAAGATGGTGAAAAGCATAAGTGTAGGAGAAACACTTACTTGAAATATTCATCCATTTCTTCCATATTAGCGTACATGTACAAGAAAGCAGCACGCCTTTCTTTTTCGCTAACGTCGTAGGAAGTGCAACTACCAACAGTAGTGTCTCTTGTTGCAAAAATGGAGAGATCGCTACAAGGAGGTTGCTCATCCATAGTGTACCCCATTACCAAAGTATTAACATTGTGTTCCTCTACAAAGTAAACACTTGAGAAGTATCCTACTTCCTTAAGAGTAAAAGCTTCAGCGATTCAACCTTCAACCCTTGCCCTGTTACCAACCATTGGTTTCAGATATCTGAGTGATCTTTCAATATGATACATCCACCTATATTGCATAGAACCGCCCTCTTTTTCTCCAAATGGAAGATGAATTAAGAGATGTTGCATTGGATTGAAAAATCCTGCAGGAATTTTTTTTTCCATCTTACACAAAAGTATTGGAATCTCCTTCTCCAACTTAGTCATCATATCTAGCGTGATTTCTTTAGCGCGGAGTTGCCTATTGAAGTGGCTAAGCTCGACTAACACCTTCCACACCGCATCGTCAAAGTAGCCTCGAAACATAACAGGCAGAAGTCTTTCCATGATTATGTGATAAACATGACTCTTCAACCCAATGAGCTTTCCTGTTTTCACATTCACGGCTCGTCTCAGACTAGCTGCATAACCATCTGGGAATTTCAACCTTTCCAATCATTCGAGAACTTCTTTCTTTTCTTTAGGTCAAAGACAGAAAGGAGCGCGTGGTTTACCACCATTTTCGGAGAGCTCAAGAGTTTGACGGTTACAAAGCTCGGCGAGATCCTTTCGAGCCTTTAAATTGTCTTTTGTTTTGTCCGTCATGTCCATGCATGTGCTTATGATACATTCAACCATGTTACTCTCTTGATGCATGACATCAATGTTGTGCCTTAGAATCAATGACTTCACATACGGTAGTTCCCAAAGTCCACATATGTGAGTCCAATTGTGTTTGTCTCTGTAACCTTCGAAATAATCCAGGACAACCTTCATCTGGCAACAATTTGTCCAACATATCAAATATTTCTGACCCGTTAAGATGTTTCGGTGGTCCTTTAGTGACAATGGTGTTCTTTCTAAAGACATTCCTCTGTTGTCTAAACAAGTGATTCGCAGGCAGCCAACGTCTATGACAATCGAAGTAAGATATCTTGCCTCCATGGGTATGTCCAAAGCAGTCGGTATCCGAGGCACATATCGGACACGTCAACCGACCATGAGTGATCCATCCAGAAAACATGTCGTATGTCGGAAAATCATGGACGGACCACAAATAAGCAGCTCGGAGGTTGAATTTATGCTTTTTGTAACAGTCGTACGCTTTGACTCCTGCCCACAACATTTTCAACTCTTCGACCAACGGTTTCAACATCACGTTGAGATGTGACCCAAGATGATCTAGCCCAGGTACAATGAGGCTAAGAAACATGAACTCATTCTTCATGCAAATAGTTGGTGGCAGATTGTACGGAATGACAAAGATGGGCCAACAGGAGTATGGTGCGGCATTTGTGCTGAACGGCGTGAACCCATCTGTCGCCAACCCGATGTGAACATTTCTCGCTTCACAATCGTATTCTGGGTCAAACCGGTCCAGTGCCTTCCATGCCTCACCATCGGACGGGTGCGTCATGACTCCATTTTTCTAACGCTCACCTTCTTTGTGCCATCTCATATGTCTGGCCGTTTTTTTCTTTGAAAGGAACAACTACTTCAACCTCGGTGTCACGGGTAAGTAACGAAGCTGCTTACGTGCGACTTCCATCGTCACAGTATCACCATCGTTATTAACAACTTCGACAAACCTCGGTTGACCACATTTCAAACATTTGTTCTCATTGGCATGCTCTTTCCAGAAAAGCATGCAGTTGTCCAGACACACATCAATCTTCTAGTACTTCATATCGAGACCGGAAAGAATTTTCTTCGACTTATACATATCTTTAGGCACTTTGTTGGGGTGTTGAAGGGCATCGTTGAACAAATTGATGAGCTCGTTGTAACATTTATTAGAAAAGAAAAACTTAGACTTAATTGCCATAAGTCTAGTCACAAAATTGAGGATTGTCATTTTAGTGTGTCCATGCAGCGACTCTTCTGAATTTTTGAGAAGTTTGAAGAACTCTTTAACCTCTGCTGTTTGAGGATCCTCTATAAGCTCCGGTCGTATAGCTTCCAGCATCTCATCCATCATATCAACCTCCGTGGCATCATCATTGTCCGCTTCCACTTCTTGTACAGCTTGAGAAGTTGTCCCGCCATGAAATTTCCACAACTTATAATGTGACACATAACCATTTCGACACAAGTGCATCGTAAGTTCCACTTTGTCCAAAAACATTCTATTTCAGCATTTCGTACATGGGCACCGCGCCTTATCATTATTTGACAACGAAAAAGCTCGTTCCACAAAAGCTTTTGTCTTGGCGTACCACTCATCTTGAGTGACCACCAGTTCTGCTCTTCTAACCAGTATACATCCAACTACGGTCTTCGCCCATGTTTGACTCTGCAATTTAAAGCCGAACAAATTACCGTTAGCTTCTCGTTAATTTATAAACGATAGAGGAAATAATGAGAGAAACGGTGAATTGGGTCCGCCGCGGTCCACCATACACACGCGCAGGTGATTTAGTCGCATACTTTAACTTCACACTAAATAGTCCACGACTATAGATGGCCAAATGGGCCAGGCCAAATAGGTCGGCCTGAAGCACGATAAAAAAGAACGGCACGAACATGGCCCGACACGAAAAAATTGGGCCCGAGCCGGCCCGAAGCTCGACACGGGCCGTGCTCGGGCTTGTCCTCAAGCCCATTGGGCTAGCCCGGCACGGACCGGATAAGGGCGGCCCGGGCGGCCCATCAATGTGGCCCGATGAGCCCGACTGACCCGACCTGACCACGGCCCGTTTAGCCCACTTAGCATATAAAAGTAGTAACCTGAAATTCCAAACCCTACAACACCTCCTACTCCTCCTGTTCGGTCGCTGCCTCCGCACCCAGCACCCCGTTCGACACTTCGAGTGCCACATCTCGAATCCTGCCCGTCCCCGGCCCTTCTCTCTCCTCCCCGGCCGTCGAGTCCCCCGAAACCCGCTCGACCACCCTCTGCTCCCTCGCCTCGTATTGAGTCGCTGGACGCCGCCCGAGATCTGTGATGCCCAGCCTGATTCTTCCCTGAATCTACGAGGATGCGAGGCGATCCCAACGAGCGACGACTCCTAGACTCCCGTCCAGAGGAGGCGAGGCGAGAACCCCCAGTAGGTCTACGGCGAGCCGACGAAACTGTTGGCAAAGAAGCTTCAGAGGAGGCGTCGAGGCGCGAGGAGGTGACCATGGCTCGGCCGGGCTTCGGGCCGGCACGGCACGCTCGACACGCGAAAGGGCCTGGCACGGCCCGACAGGAGAAAATGGGATCTGTCGTGCTTGGGCTTGGCTTCCGGCCCGTCGTGCTGGCCCGGCCCGGCATGGCAAATTTGCAGGCCGTGCCGGGCCTAAATGTTTTCAGGCACAAGCCTGGCTGGGCTTGGGCCGGGCTGGCCCGACATGGCCCATTGGCCATATATAGCCACGACAGAACCTAAGTGCCCCGACAGCTGGCCGCCCCCGACGCCGCCCTCCTCATGGCGCCCGAGCTCGGTGCCCCAATCTCACCTCCCTCACACCGGCCAGCCCCGGCGCCGCAACGCCCCGACGGCCAGCGGCCTCCGTCTCCGCCCTCTCCACGGTGGTTGAGCTCGGTGCATAATGAAACCAATTAAGCATAATCTACACTACACTGATTAAGCATAATCTATACTAAGCAAATTAAGCATAATTAAGCAATTTAACCACTTAAGCATAATTAAATAAACATAATCTACACTAAGAAAATTAAGCAAATTAACTACTTAAGCATACTTAAATAAACAATTAAGCAATTTAAGCATAATTTAAACAATTCAATTCAATTTTGAATTTGAGTGGGAGGGTTAGGGTGGGGTTGGGGGGGTGGGGAGGGGAGGGGGTGGGAGGGTGGGGGCCCTCTGCAGGGAGGGTGAGGGTGGGGGTTGTGTGTGTGTGGGGGGGGGGGGGGGGTCGGTGAGGGGAGGGGAGGGGAGTCGGAGGGTGGGGGCTCTGCAGGGAGGGTTGGGGTGGGGGGGCGGTGCTCGGGGAAGGGGCGGGGGGTGGGGGTGGTCGGGCTGGCGGTGGTCGGGAAGGGGGAGTTGGGGGGAGGACTCCATACCCGGCGGCGAGGTCGGACGCGGCGGTGGCGTCGGACGGCGGCGGGCGCGGCGGCGGCAGCGTCGGCTGAGGAGGCGGCGGCGTCGGGCGAGGCAGCGGGGAAAGAAGAAGCAGCAGGTAAGGAAAAGAAGAGAGGCGCGCACGGGTATAGGTTAATTAAGCTAATTACGTCGGCATGTGTTACTTACGTCGGCCATGCTCGAGGCTGACGTAAGTAGGCTTAACTTACGTCGGCCAGGTTATTTACGTTGGCTTGGGGTCCTGGTCGACGTAAGTTTCTATTTATTGCAGTCGGGCTATTAACTTACGTCGGCCGCCGATGAAAGTAAGTTAACTTACGTCGGTTTCTTATGGCCGACGTAAGTTATTCGACTTTCGTTGTCTGGCCGACGGAAGTTAAACCGGCCGACGCAAGTGTTCACGTTTCCTGCAGTGGTAGCGACCCCATGTCACCCTAGCCGATCAAAACAGCAGCAGCAATGCCACCATGAAGTCAACATGTATGGAAAGAAACGTCGTGCGCCAGTTTGCTAGCATCATGCTCCCAGTAGAGGTTTCGGCATACGACCTGTGAGAGGTGGCGGCTAGAGTTTTCACGTGATAGAGTGATCATCTCCTAACCTTATCCCTCATATCTATAAGACACTAATGCGCTTTGAAGTCGTAAGCCCATTAGTATCCTAGTCGTTAATGGATCAAATATCTATTAGGCTTTTAATCTGAATTGTTATGATTAACTTTTAGGCATATCACGAACAAATTTTGGCAGAGACATATTTTCTAGATCACATCCCTGTACTGATGTTTCTACAAACTGAATTTGCAGGACTACTTGAGGGGGTGAGGTATCCAGTACAATAGGAAACACCAACAGGTGTTAGCAAACATGGATAGTCATAGAATGTTCATATCGCGCTTAACGTTGGTGTAAAATTTTCAGAACCCAAATTGTTCACGGCATGACATCATTAATCTCTGTACAGAAATCTATATGCATCAGTACGTAACAAAGTACCGAAAGCACATGCGGCTCATTATTCAAAGTACGCTCTAATCCTTGACGGCGATGGTGTTGCCTGCCTGAGCTCGCCGCCGTGCAGAAACCTGGCGTACCACCGCGCCGAGTGGCGGGCGTCCCTCGTTCTCTCCTCAGCGCTGAAGTCGACGCCGTACAGGCCAAACGGGAACCTGTAGGCGAACAGGACCTCAAAGACGTCCATGAACGACCACACGAAGTAACCATGCACGTTGGATCCGTTCCTGTCATCAGATACGAGACCCAATCACGACATTAAACTTCAGGAAGTTCATATCTGGAAACAAAATGGACAGCTACAAAACCGGCTATGTGGGCGCCAACAAAATGCAAGGTGTTCATGTGGTTGATGCTACAAAACCGGTTATGGACAGCAGATAGACTTCTTATACGTGAAAGGCCTAATGACTATTTTTGTCCCCTGTGTCGCCGCAATCTGGAAACAAGCCACCATCTCTTGGTAGAATGCCCTTGGGCACTAACAATCTAGGAATCAATTGATTCATGAGCAAGAGTGCCGGGCTTGCATCCTACCTGCTGGCCGGTAGCGCAAAATGTTGAAGGCTGGTTTCATGAAATGCAGTGCCCAAATGACAAAGGAAAATCAAAAGGCGCCAGATCGCTTATCATTCTAACACTGTGGGCTCTATGGCGAGAGCGGAATGCACGGGTGTTCACAGAAAAGGAGCAGGGCATCACCAGTTACTTGATGACATCAAGAGAGAAGCTGCGGACTGGTGCCTAACGGGTTGTAAAAATCTGAAAAAGCTATTAGCAGCTGCATCGTGAAAATTCACCTTACTGGATGTTCGCGGCTCATGTGCTTTGATGTTAAGCAGCTCATGTGCTCTGTCCTCAGCGTCGTGTTATTTCCTCATCTGCATGTAACTTAAATACTACTTTATCCAAACTCTGTAGCTGTACCTCTGGTATACGTTCCTCTTTCTTATAATTAAATGCCTTCAGGGCATTTTTAAAAAAAAAAAGGAAGTTCATATCGTCTTCGATGTTGAGTTTGATGCTACCTGATAGAGAGAAGCATCGCCTCGATGTAAACCTGCAAGTAATGCGATCTGAATTCATCCTCGATCACGAAGCTGCCTGACGGATCTGGTTCATGACCAGCTCCTGAGTGAGGAGAAGATGCAGCTTGTTAGTCTATCCTTGTACAGAAGCAATCATCCGAAATTACCGGGATCTTGAGTCCAGTTGTAGCTCACCGTTCTCGTAGATCACAATAGGAGGATTAGGATACTTCAGTTTTATGTAATCCAGCATTTTCTGCAGAGCCCATGGCGCCTCGATGTTTCTGTTGAATACTAATTGAACACTAGAGAAGAAAATTGAGAGAGACTTGAGAGAATTGCAAATGATTCAACTATGTTTTATTCATTCACTTGTCTTCTATTTATACATGTGATGGTGGCAATTGAAGAGGAGACATGACTCTTAGATGGAGTAAGTTATAACTACATATGACCCTTCAAGTGATCACATGTCAAAATTAGATTGCAACACTCCCCCTTGAGCACTTGAACTCCTTGTCAATGGCTATAATCTTCGAAAAACCCAGTGGGAAAAATTTGAAGATATATAATTGAATGCTTGTGTAAAAACTCCTGAAAATATTATTAAAACAGGAGAAAAACACAATATTTAAATGTCATATATGTTTTCATATAAAAACCCCTGTGGGGAAAATAAGAAAACTGACATTATCTTGCATTCTCATTGCCTCATTAAAACTTATTGTGAGAAAACTATTAAAAGTAAAAACTCACATAAGAAAAAAGAGTACAATTTGATGTAATAGTCATGAAGCTCTTATGACAAAACTCCCCCTAAACCTTATAAATCTCTAAGTCTACGCATACCTATTCTCTCGACACATTTGGAAAATGTGGAGTATGGTAGGGACTTAGTGAATAAATCAGCTAAATTATCACGTGACTTAGTTTGTTGGAGATCAATTTCTCCATTCACCTGAAGTTCATGTGGGTAAAAGAGTTTAAGTGTTATGTGTTTAGTAACATTAGTTTTCACATAACCTGACTGTATCTTAGCAATGCAAGCTGCATTACCTTCATAGATAATGGTTGGTGATTCAATGGGCCCAATGCCACTTGAGACTTGGATATGATTAATCACTCTACGTAGCCAAGCACATTCACGTGCGGCCTCATATAATGCTATGATTTCGGAGTGATTAGAAGACGTAGCAATTAAAGTCTGTTTAGAAGACTTCCAAGAAATTGCTGTTTGTCAGTGTAAAAATACGAAACCAGTTTGTGATCTACCATTGTGGGGATCACTTAAATAACCTGCATCGGCATAACCAATTAGATTTAGATCTTGTTTCTTTGGAAAGAATAGTCCAAGATCTTGTGTACCTTGAAGGTATCTTAAAATATTTTTCACTCCATTCCAATGACATATTGTAGGAGCGCTACTATATCTTGCCAATAAATTTACTACAAAAGCAATATCGGGTCTTGTATTATTTGCAAGATACATAAGTGCACCAATGGCACTAAGGTAAGGGTATTCAGAACCCAAAATTTCTTCTCCTTCTTGGCATGGCCGAGGATCTATATCCCTTTCTAAGCCTTTTACTACCATAGGAGTTTTAGATGGATATGCTTTGTTTATATTGAATTTCTCCAATATTTTTTGAACATAAGCTGATTGGTGTACGAGAATGTCGGTATGAAGGTGCTCGAGTTGTAAACCCAAGCAAAATTTGGTTTTACCTAAATCCTTCATCTCGAACTCCCTTTTAAGATGATTTTGTGCCTCTTTAATGTCATTCTCAGTGTCAATAATATTTAAATCATCAACATATACTGATATGATACAAAAACCAGTTGAGGATCTTCGAATGAAGACACAAGAGCAATCATTACTAGTAGAATAGCCTTTGGTTAAAAGGAACTCCTTTAGTCGGTTATACCACATCCTTCCAGACTGTTTCAAGCCATATAATGACTTGTCGAGTTTAACACAAAACATGTTGCGATCTACTTTTCCATTCGGTATAGGTATCCCATCGGGAACCTTCATATAAATATCCGAATCTAGTGACCCATATAAATATGCAGTCACGTCATCCATCAACTGTAAAGATAGATGTTTTTGTGTTTCCAGAGATATCAAGTATCGGAAAGTTATTCCATTCATAACAGGAGAATATGTTTCATTAAAATCAATGTCGGGTCTGTACCTGAACCCTTGTGCAACTAGCCTTGTCTTGTATCTCACAACCTCATTGTTTTCATTTTGCTTTCGAACGAAAACCCTTTTGAACCCAACAGGATAGGTTCGAGGATGAGTAAGTATTACATTTCCGAATACCTCTCTCTTTTTAAGTGAGTCAAGTTCTGCCTTGATTGCTTCTTTCCATTTGATCCAGTCTGAGCGTTGTTTACACTCTGCCATGGTCTTAGGATCAGGATCTTGGAGAAGATCAGCTATCATGGTTGAAAAGCATGAGTTGACAACCGTTGTATTACGGTCAAGTAATTCTCCGGAACTAGTATAATTGATGGAAATTTCTCTTATCCCCTGTAATTCTTCTTGACTTCCCAACATAGAAGAATCAGGGTTTTCCGATTGTCCAGCCTGCTCTATAATGCGCACTTGAGGTCTGGGTAAAGGATTTAAAATATCCCTTTGATGTATGTCAACATTTTGTTGACTTGCATTTACTTTCCTCGAGGAAGGTCTAGTCTTTGGACGCTTGCTTGAAGCATCTATTCCCTTACTTGCTCTCCCCCTTTTCAGAGGTTGAGTGGTTTTTATTGGTACCTCCACTCGGCAAGGTGCATTGACAGCAGGATTCAAAGACTTTGTGACATTATTATAGTCAGTAAATGCATCTGGCAAGTTACTAGCAATTTGATGTAACTCTATAATTTTCTGAACTTGAAGTTCAATTTCCTTTGTACGTGGATCAACATTTAGGATAGATTTGTCATCCCAATTTATTTCTCGGCAGTCATTGATAAATTTATTATCTCTCCCTAAAGTCGGGAAATGATCCTCATTAAAAATACAATCAGCGAACCAGGCCGTGAATAAATATCTTATTAAAGGTTCTAGGTATTTAATAATAGACGGGGATTGATATCCCACGTATATTCATAATTTCCTGTGAGGGCCCATAGAAGTTTGCTTAGGTTGTGAAATTGGTGTGTATACAACACATCCAAATTTTCGCAGATGGGAGATATTGGGTTGATTTCCACGTACAAGTTGTAAAGGGGAGGTGGTATGATATGCAATTGGTCTTAATTGTAGACGATCAGCAACGTGTAAAACTGCATGACCCCAACAAGATGTTGGTAAATTGCATCCTTGTAATAATGGCCTAGCTATGAGTTTAACCCTCGTTATGAGAGATTCTGCTAAACCATTTTGTGTATGAACATATGGAATGGAATGTTGTACTTCAATTCCTTGAGTCATACAATAATCATTAAAGGCTCGTGATGAGAATTCAGCAGCATTGTCCATACGAATACTCTTAATCCTCTATTCAGGATAATTTGCTTTCAACCTTATGACTTGTATCATAAATTTGGCGAAAGCATGGTTACGTGTAGATAATAAACACACGTGTGACCATCTAGTAGATGCGTCAATTAAAACCATGAAGTATCTAAATGGACCACACATTGGTTGTATGGGTCCACAAATGTCACCTTGAATTCTTTCAAGGAACATTAATGGTTCAGCATGGATCAACTTACCCATAGCACATGAAGTACACATAAAATCATTAGATTTTGGAAATTTAGTGTTCTTTAAATTATGGCTGGCGCAATTTCCAATAATTTTCCGCATCATCCCTATTCCGGGGTGGCCTAGACGTGAATGCCAGGTCTTAAATATATCAACATTCTAGAAAATCACCTTGTATGCAACATGAGGTACGGGTTTTATGTACGTGAAGTACAGTCCAGATGGAGTAGAAGGAATTCTTTCTAGAACTTCTTGGCCATATTCGGAAGATTTTGAAATATAAAGAAATTCTTCTTTATTTTCTTTATGGGTATGTATATGTAACCCATTTTTCTGAATATCTCTAAAATTTATGAGAGTACGTGTAGAACCGGGATACAATAAAGCATCCTCAATCCTCACTTGTGTCCCATTAGGGAGAGTAATAGTGGTTTGTCCTGAGCCAACTATTGTCGCATCGCGCCCTGCAATGGTCAAAACATTTCCCGACCTCCTAGTTAGGGTCTAAAAATATTTTGTATCCCTAAGTATAGAGTTTGTGGTGCAACTATCCACAAGGCACATTTCTTCTTCCATCGGAAGTTTCCCGTAAAATCTAATAAATAAGAATAATAATAAGTTGCATTGAAATACAAATATGTATATAAAATATTAGAGTACTGAATAACCCTAATACAATTTACTTAATGTTTACATTACAACACACTTGTATTTACATAAAATTGAACATATGTAAATTTCTATGGTAGAAGATCTATAAAAGATCATCGAATACATCATTTGAATTGTATTCCACCATAGCATTGTCCAAATCCATGTGGTCATCATCATTCAATGTTGAATCGTTGTTTCTAGGATCTTCAATATCCTTGCTTGAACAACCGACTTCAAATGTTGGCTTTGTTTGAATACTCAAATGAGTTTCATACTCATTTTCAGATTCTTGAGCTTTCTTGTCTTTTCCCAGTGATTTATGGTATAAAGCCACAAGGTGTTTAGGCGTGCGACATTTATCAGCTGTATGCTTATAAGTTCCACATGCCTTACACTGCATATTTTTCCCTTTGAAAGGAACACCATCCTTTCTCATTTTTTTGAGAATTTCATATTCTTTTGCCTATTACGGCAGCGTCTAGCAGATCTACCATTTTTCTTAGAATATAAATTCTTAGAAGCATTTGCTTTCTTCTCATTATGATGAATTTCAGGTAGAGGAGCAGCCCCAACACGACGTTGGTGATTATTCTTAATAGTAAGTTCATCATGCTTCTCTGTCTGAAGTAAATCTCTAATGAGGTCAGCATAATGTTGGTAGTTGCGAGCCCGGTATTGATGTTGTAAGACCCTATCAGAAGGGATCATAGTTTGAAGTGTTTTCTCAATTTTGTCCTCTTCTGATGGTTCTTTCTCACAAAAACTTAATTTAGCACATACCTTATGAACAGCATGATTATAGTCTTCTATAGACTTAAAATCTTGAAGGCGTAGTTGAGTCCATTCATGATTAGCCTCAGGCAATAGAATTGTCTTTTGCTGTTCATAACGGATGTCCAAGGTCTTAAACGACACTTCCCACAGACCTGCTTAGAGAGCAGCCCGCGGAGGTTCTTTGGATTCACGAGGGCTAGTCCCAGGAGATTGAGCGCAGCGAGATGGTGAACACAGAGGGTTTACGTGGTTCGGGCTGCCGGAGCATAACACCCTACGTCCACGGGAATGTATGTGTATTGCCTTGCTTGAGCGTGTATGGGTTTCAATCGGTCTGATGCCCCCCTCTGTGAAGGTCGTCTGCTGAGTCCTTTTATAGTCCAAGGACTCTGTAGTCACAAGGTGGGCCCCGGGCCCCGACAGGTGGTCTCGGGGAGAGCCAAATCCTATACAAGATCTAGGATTAAATGCTATCTACTTCCCCTTGTCAGGGGCTTCAATGTACCGTCTCGCCGCATCGTGCGCCAGGGTTACACAGAGTTGTTGATAATGGTAGGGCACGTCCCGTCCGTCTTGTCCTCGCAGCTTACTCGTTCGCCTTGCGTCGTGGGTTTGTACCGGCTACTTGGACAAGACAGGACACTGGAGCCTTGACTTGCGCATGCGCGACTCCGCTTTGCCTGGGGAAGGCGCGCGTACTTAATGCCAGTCTGAGCAGTGCACTCTTTCCTTTACCGCGGCCTCCTACCGCATTGAGTTGGCCGTCCGCCACGTGGTCGCACCGGAGCCTGCCTCTGCGGGGAGTTGAGCGCCCGACTGTACGGGTCACGTGGCGCCTCCGGAGCCCACCTCAGCGGAAGGGCGGAGGCTCATCTCTACGGGCCATGTGGTAGTTCCGAAGCCCTCCTCACTAGGGAGATGGGCCCGATCCCGAGGGTTCCAATGGCTACATGGCAGCCCCAGAGCCCGCCTCAGCGGGGAGGCGAGGGTCCGGTTCCGCCGACCATGTGGCAGCCCCGGAACCCACTTTGGCGGGGAGGTGAGGGTCCGGTTCTGTGTGCCACGTGGCTGCCCTGGAGCCCGCCTCAGCGGGGAGGCGGGGGTCCGGTTTGGCCGGCCACGTGGCAGTCTGGGAGCCCGCTCCGGCGGGAAGGTAGGATCTGGTCCTTCCCTCCACGACGTGGCAGCCTCGGATTTTGCCTTCAAGTAAAGGCCGAGTCCTTAGCCATTTTCTCCTTGTGCGCGGGGTACCCGGTCTGCGGGGTACCGACAGTGGCCCCCGAGCCCACCTCGGGAGAGTCGTCGATACCGCAGGTGGGGTCTTCTTCTTTATCTTCCCGCGCAACTCTTTTTATTCCAATTCGGGGTAATTCCCCGGGCGGCACGTCCCTGCCATCGTGGCTACGCGTCTCCTTCTGGTAAGCGGAGGCGCGGGACATGCGCCGCGCGACATGACTTCTGCTTTCAATCGTGCTTTAACTGCGGCGGTTCCCAAGGTGGCTCCTGCACTTTCGCTGCTTTTGCCTTTTCAGAAACCGCTGAGTTACCTCCCGCATAGTTGGCCACCCGGCTCGTCTTCCTTGCCGAGCGACCCGGGCCCCCATGTCATTGCCTATGCGGGTATGTTGCTCTTCCGTCGAGGCTGTAGCGATTCACACGCTGCGTCTGTTGGCTTGCAGAGGTGAATAAAAAGAGACCTTTCCCCCCAAGGGTCCTTTCTTCTGCTTCTGCATCCATGCGCTCGTGCCTCTTGCCCCAATCCTAGTTCTCACGCTCTAGCTCACGACTTCCCCTTCCAGAGCCTCCTCCGTCAATCCTCATGGCGAGCATCCTGCGCTGGTCCTGGCTGTCCAGGCCTGCCGATCTAGCCCCCATGCGTCGGCTTCTCGGCTGGCGAGCCCCTGAGCAGGAGAAGTGGCTCCATCGCGGGGAGCTCCCACTGAACCTCACCGACGGGGAAATGGTTCTGTTATCGTCGTACGTGCTGGCCGGCTTCGTTCCACCAGCATCTGCCTTCCTGGTAATGCTTCTGGATACCTTCGGCCTCAAACTCCACCACCTCCTGTCGAACTCGATCGCCTTGCTGGCGGTCTTTGCTCACCTTTGCGAGATGTTCGTGGGGGTGATGCCGTCAGTGAAGCTCTTTAGGTACTTCTTTGTACTGAGGGCCACTGGCAAAAGCTTGAAGGATCAGCTCGGCGCCTACTACTTCCAGCGCCGAGCCAAGGTCCCCTCTAGGTACATTGCTTCCTTCAGCTCTCCTCAATGGGAGCAATGGTGCGAAGATTGGATGATCGTCAAGGTCGAGGCTCACGACCGGATGTGCCTGCCCACCGAGAGCCCCTACTCCGAGCGGTCATTCTGGGAGGAACGCCCAGAGCTGGAGAAAGCGTTCAACCCGGTGTTGGAGAGGATCCAGATGCTGGCCGACCACGGGCTGACGTCTGCGATGGTGTTGAGGTACTTCATGTCCCGATGCATGGATCCGCTCCAGCACCGCGTCCGCCCGGCATGAATGTACACCGGCCCGATGGACTGCACCCGGCTCGAGACCGGCTCCGACTCCAACCCGGACGAGCAGCTGCTGCACGATATGTTGGTCCGAGTCTGCCCTGATGACATTTCCCCTGATGGACTGGCCCTTCCGGCGGCCTGCCGCCCCCTATGCTCAGACTCCAAGCTGAAGAGGCGGCTACTGAAGGCGATGTCGACGCTCGACGAGTTCGGGCTGGCGCAATGCCAGATTGGAGACCCGTTCCGGGGGCTCGAGATTGTCGACGATGTTGAGGGGGTCGACATCGCCAACAGCGCTGAGGGAGGCGAAGATCCCTCAAGCGACGAAGATCCCCCGAGTGATGACCCCTCACACGGGTTCCAGCACCATCAGTAGGGAGGTGTCGGCACCTCTGCTGATATGGGGAAAGGGAAAGCACCTGTGCCGGTGTCGGACCCGACCCCCAAGAAGTGCGCCTGTTCGCCGCTGTCAGTACCTCTTTGCCCCTCGTCCGGATGCCGGTGGCGCCACTTTGCCGCCCGAATCCTCGACGCGCAAGAGGGGGAGGCTCCTCAACGCGGATGGGACCCCAGTGTTCCCCCGCCGTTCGGAGGAGCGCCAGACTTCGGTGGTGCCGCCAACTCCTCCATTTCAGGGGCCCCCGGCTCACGCAGTGACCCCCGCCGCGGGTTCGGGGGGTCCGAACCCCCCCCAACCCTTTCGGGAAGCGGTGGAACTTCAACGTCCCCCGATAAGTCTGCATATATTTCATCTTGGATATTCTTTGCCGTGTGCTTACCCTGTAACATCCTTATGATTCGGGTTTGTCTATTTTCAGCGCCACCGCGGCTACTCCTTCTCCGCCAGCGCCACCCGCGGCATGTTTATCCAGCTGGCTCACGAGGCTCCTCTGCGGCCTCGGACCCTGCTCGGGCGCACCGGGCTGCCGCCGTCGAGGTGCCCCGGGCCTTCGCAGCAGCTGCTGAGGGTCCGCAGCGTGCGCCTGCGACTGGTGTCGCGCCTGCCAATGACTCCGCATCCACCGGCAACTCCGCACCGGCCGATGCTTCCCCGCCGACTGACACCGCTACGTCAGCTGGCGCCACCACCCCGGGTGGAGCTCCCGGAGCCGGCTTAGGAGTCATCGGCAGCAGTGTCGAGGCCTCTGCTGGGGAGGGAGCCCCTGGAGTCGACGCGCCTGCTTCCAGCGACGGTTCCCCCCCCCCCCCCCCCCCCCCCGCCTTCTTTGATTGGGGGAGCTCTGGTCCCCGTCTCCCTAGTGGTCCTCCAAATGGAGGATGATATTGAAGAGGTGGAGAGGCAGGGACCCGCGGCTATGGTGGAGCCCCTCCCCCTGTCTCAAGCCATGGTCGTAGCCTATTCCGGTTTTTGGCAGGCTCGGGCGGCCCTCGACCGGGAGAGGGGGAGGCTTGAGGACGAGGTGGACCGGCTCCGGGGATGGGCTAGGACCCTAGAAGCCCAGACCCGGTTGGCGAAGAGTCAGGTGGTGCAGCGGGAGGCGATCATCCGGGAGGAGATGAAGATCCTCGACCAGGAGCGTGAGCTTATCGCTCGTCTGGATGCCGTCACCCAAAAGCTGAAGGTAGACGCCACGGCGATCCTTGCTGAGGCCAGCTCCCGTCTCCAGTCCTGCGAGGAGCTCCAGCAGCTGTTATCCCGCCGGGAGGCTGCTCTTGCTGAGCAGGAGCAGGAGTTGGCGGCGAAGCAGGATGAGGTGGAGGCGACCTCCCGCTGGCTCATCCTCCAACAGAAAGGTGCAAGAGTCCGCGCCGCCGAGCTAGACCGCCGGGATGCTGCCCCTGTTGAGGCAGAGCAAGCCCAGCTCGTCGAGCGCCAGGCTCTCCTGGACCGCGAGTTCAACATCTCCCTCAAGGAGGGTGACTTGAGCCGCCGCGGGACAGAGGTCGGCGAGCGCGAGAAGGCCCTGGTAGCCAAGGAGAAGCGGTTCCTGGATGGCGGCCCCCGGGCACTGGTGGCAGCCCAGCAGGAGGTGCGGGAGCTCCGGGCGTCGCGTTCTGTTGAAGCCCGGAAGGTCTGGGAGTTCCTGGGCGGCACCAACTCAGCTCTGGTGCCGCTCGGCTTCGGCCCGGTGCGCGTGGGGGAACCAGCGCAGGAGGTGAGTCAGGTGTTCCCAGCTTTTGACTCCACCAGCTCGAAGATGCGTTCGCTGGGGGCCATCATCGACAACCAGCCGGAGGCGGAAGGGAAGATGCTGGTGAAGGAGGTGGCGACGCACATTCTGTCCTGCTATCAGAGCTGGTACCCTGATGTCCCTCTTCAGCCGGTCCTCGAGGGGCCCATTGCCGAGAGTGAGGAGGCACCAAATCTGAAGTCTCAGATGTCGTGACGCTCATCACCTCGAGGTTCCAGCGGAGCGGCTGGGGGCTCCCCATGTGCTGCTTGTATCTTGTGTTTCTTGCGGTTTTCCTTTGAAGTTGTTTGTGGTGACAGACTTTCATTTTGGAATGACAAATCTGCTTGGAGTGCCTTTCATACTTAGCATGCTTTACTTTTCAGTAATATCTTCTAGTTTCCTCTTGTTCCTTAGCTTCCAGGGCCTGTCGTCCCCCGGATTGTGGCCCCCTGGCAGGTGTGGCCAGTTGTTATGGGCACACCTGCCAAATACCTAGAACTTACGGCGGACGGTTGCAGGGGAGCTTAGGATGCGTAGGTAGCATTGTTGTAACTGAGTATGCAGGGACATCGACGGCGGGCCCCGTGGGGGTGCCGCTGGAGCTTCAGTCCGGCGGTGTCCACCATCTTCGGTGAAACGTCGACGGTTATTGCCGGAATAACTCCTCAAAGACCTGCGTATAGATCAAAAATAGGAGAAGTAATTCTGTCCACTGATCATTTTCCCCTGCTTTTTTTTAGTGTCGCTTGACTTACGATCTTGGGCCGACTCATGGGGCTTGCGTAATTCAGTGCAACTGCACCTAGGGCTCGCTATCCCCACTACCTAAGGGTGGTCCATCTGGCCCCCAGTACTCAGCTGCAGCGCTGGGGAGGCAGAGTGCACATGCTTAGGGTATAGGACCAGGCTAAGCAGGCTGTGACCCTGGACCTCCCGCTCGGCGTAAGCCTTTCCCAAGGAAGACCGCCTGGAGACACAGGCCCCCGAGCATGGGAACATCCGAGGCCCCAGGCACACTGCAGGTACCTCAAGCGACCCCACCTACAACCAGGCAGCAAGGCTCCCACTACTGCTAAAGCAGGAAAAAAATGACAGCGCCCATGATAGATCACGGGCTATGGCGAACTTACAGCAATATCATAAAAAATTAAAGATAATTTTTTGAATGACGAACCCTATACAGGGCAGGACACATTCTTTCATTGCGGTTTCCCATGAGATGGGACAGACTTTACAAGGGGAACGACCCGGCCCGGGTGACGAAGGGAGTCGAGTGCACCTACTTAGGGTTCCGGACCAGGCTAAGCGAAATATGCACTCAGAGCCCCATCTTCGTAGCCTTAGTTACCCTAAGTACTGTCTCTAGGCACTATGTACCTTTTACAATGAAAAAAAATTGTCCTAACACTGATCTAGGGGTAGAACTTACGGAGGTGCTCGATGTTCCATGGGTTGGGCAGTCGCTCTCCATCCTCCATAGCTAGGCGGACGCACCCAGGGCGGCATACCTCCGTAACCCGGAAGGGACCCTCCCATCTGGGGGAGAGTTTGTTAGCCCCTTCCCGGGAGAGTATGCAACGCAGCACTAGGTCGCCTACCTTTAGCTCCCTACTCCGCACGGTCTTCTGGTGGTAGCGCCGGAGCGCCTACCTGTACCGTGCATTTCAGAGAGCCGCTCTCACTCGTCCCTCGTCGACGAGGTCCACGTCTTCACGCCGGAGTTGGTCCTGCGCGGCTTCGTCGTACACCCGGACATGAGGGAGCCCCTGGTAATTTCTAGGGGGGGCGACAGCCTCTGCCCCATACACTAGGAAGAAAGGTGTTTCCCCCGTAGCCCGGCTGGTTGATGTCCGGCTAGCCCATAGCGCACACGGAAGCTCATCTACCCAATTTGCACCATGCTTCTCAAGGTGTGAGAACGTGCGAGTCTTGAGGCCCTTGAGGATCTCTGCATTGGCCCTCTCGACATGTCCATTGCTCTCTGGATGAGCAACAGATGCATAGCAGACTTGGATCCCAAGGTCCTCGCAGTATTCTTGGAACGCTGCGCTTGTGAACTGGGTCCCATTATCAGTGATGATTCTGTTCGAGACCCCGAACCAGCAGACGATCGACTTGATGAATTTGACTATTGACTGCTTGTTGATGGTGACAACTAGGGTGGCCTCCGGCCACTTGGTGAACTTGTCTACGGCGACGTAGAGGTGCCGGAATCCTCCGACGGCTCTGGGAAAGGGTCCCAGGATATCCAACCCCCACACAGCGAATGGCCACGAGGGATGGATCATCTGCAGCGCCTGAGCTGGTGTGTGGATCTGCTTGGCATGGAACTGGCACGCCTTGCATCTTCTGACCATCTCGGCGGCATCCTGGAGTGTTGTCGGCCAGTAAAAGCCATGCCGAAAGGCTTTACCGACCAGCGTGCGGGATGACGCGTGGTTCCCACACTCGCCTCCATGGATCTCTGCGAGCAAGTCGCAGCCCTCCTCCTGGGTAATGCATCGCAACAGGATGTCGTTGGTGCCACGCCGATAGAGATCCCCTTCCACCAGCGTGTACCTCTTAGCCATGTGGACTATCCTTTCTGCCAGGGCATGTTCTTCGGGAAGGATGTTGTCTTTCAAGTAGTCCCGGACCTCCAGAAACATGCATCGGTACTTGCTTGAGCCTCTGGATCTTGGGCGCCCGGTAGCTCGGAGCCCCCGATGGCGCATACGATCCTAAGCGGGCTCCATGGTAGCAGGGCCGCCGAGACTGCCAGCTTCGAGGTGCTGGGCTCGCCCCCTTCGCCCGGTTCGGCTTCTCGGGCGGTTGGTCGCGGTAACGTCCTTGCAAAGACTCCTTCGGGCACTGGGGCCCCTGTGGAGGCCTTCGTTGTCAGGTCGTCTGCGATTGAGTGGTCGGCTCAGGGTACATGGCACAGGTCCAAGACTTCAAAGTCCTTCTCCAGCTTCCGGACATGCAGCAAGTATGCTGCTAGCTGAGGGTCATCGCAGCTGCACTCCCCTTTGGCTTGCTTGATGATCAGCTGGGAATCACCTTTAGCCAGAAGCTGACGAACATTGAGGGTCAGGGGAGTCTTCAGCCCAAACATTAGGGCTTCATATTCTACCATGTTGTTAGTCGCCTTGAAGTCAAGGCGCACCATGTACTTGAACTGCTCCCCAGTCGGGGTGAGGAGCAGGACCCCGGCCCCGGCCCCTGCTTCCGCGAGGAGCCGTCGAAGTAGAGCATCCAGGAGGTTTCGGAGAAAACTAGAGCCTTGGGCACCGTCTCTCCATCGTCCGGGCCCCCTGGGTTGCTTGGTGATGGAGTCCATTCCGCCAAGAATTCTGCCAGTGCTTGGCTCTTGACTGCGTGTCGAGGTAAGAACTCTAGCTCGAACTCCTCCAGCTCCGTTGCCCACTTGGCGACATTGCCAGTCGAGTTGGGGCTGTGGAGTACGGTCTTTAGTGGGAAGGAGGTGACCACTGAAACTCGGTGAGCCTGGAAGTAATGCTGGAGCTTCCTCGACGCTATGAGCACTGCATACAACAGTTTGTGTACCTCCAGATATCTTGTTTTTGCTTCATGGAGAACCTCACTGATGTAGTAGACCGGCCGTTGGGAGGTCCGAACCCTCCCTGGGGGTTCCGGAGCTTCTTGCAATGCGTCTGTATCCTGGGGAATGTGGCCCCCAGGATCCAGTCGGACCTCCAGGGGCTGGGACCCGGTGGGCACTTGGTCACTGGAGCACACAGCAAGGGGGTCCTCTGCTGGATCCGGGCCCTGAGGTTCAGCTTCCTCCTCTGGGGCTCCCTCGGGTGCTTGCTGGGGCAGTAGCTCCGACCGCTCTGCAAACAAGACCATGCTAACCACCTCTGTTGTCGCGGTGATGTACAGCAGGAGTGATTCGCCGGGTTCTGGTGCCACCATGATGGGTAGCGTCGTCAGGTGCTTCTTGAGCTCTTGGAACGCCGCTTTTGCTTCCTCGGTCCAACAAAGGGACCCGACTTCCGTAGAATCTTGAAGAAGGGCAGCGCTCACTCAGCCAGTCTTGAGGTGAACTGGCTAAGAACTGCCAAACACCCTACAAGCTTCTGCACGTCCTTGATGCGGGCCAGCGGCCGCATCAGTTCTATTGCCTTAATCTTCTTTGGGTTAGCTTCGATTCCTCGGTGCGAGACCAAGAAACCAAGGAGCTTCCCTGCAGAAACCCCAAAGACGCACTTGTCAGGGATCAGCATCGTGTGTGTCGTGCGTAGCTTGCTGAAGACTTGGGCTAGGTTGTCTAATAGGGATGTGGGGGCTCTAATCTTTACCACGATGTCATCGACATACACCTCTACCAGATCTCTAATGAGGTCCCCAAATGTCTTATGCATTGCACGTACAAAGGTGGGGAGAGCATTCTTAAGTCCATAAGGCATGGAGACATAACAATACAGGCCGTCTACTGTTATGAAAGCAGTGTGTTCTTCATCTTCCCTAGATATTGGTATTTGGTGGAAACCAGAATATGCATCTAGGAAACACAGAAGATCACAGCCTGATGTTGAGTCTACTATTTGATCTATCCTAGGAAGAGGGAATGGATCCTTTGGGCATGCCTTATTGAGGTTGGTGTAGTCGATGCACATCCGGAGTTTCCGGCAGTCTTGGGGACGACTACAGGGTTGGCCAACCACCGTGGGTGGTGGACCTCCCGGATGAAACCAGCATCGAGCAGCTTCTTGATTTCTTCACGGATAAAGTTCTGCCGCTCAATGGACTATTTCATGGGCTTCTGTTGCATCGGTCGGGCGTCAGGGTAGATCTTTAGATGGTGCTCAATCACCTCCCTAGGGATCCCGGGCATTTGTGATGGTTGCCATGCAAACACATCAACATTGTCCCAAAGGAAGGTGACGAGCGCGAGTTCCTATTTGCTGTCCAGGTTCCCCGCGATGCGGGTTGTCTGGGCAGCCTCGGAGCCAATCCGGACGACCTTTACCGGGACGTCGTCGTCGACTGGTCGCACGCGGGGTGCAGAAGTGGAGGCCCGCTGTGTCGGGCCTTGTTCTGGTCGACTCTCCTTCACACCCCCTGGGGCCGGAGCTCTCCCTGCTGCGAGCGCCTGTAGCTGCTCCAAGGCGGATACCGCAGCTGAGCGGTCCCCTCTGATCCTGAGGACGCCGGAAGGCGTCGGCATCTTCAGGACAAGGTAGCCGTAGTGGGCTACAGCCATGAACCTGTAGAGCGCCGGTCTTCCGATGATTGCGTTGAAGGGGAGGTCGACGTCCGCCACATCGAGTAGGACGCTCTCTGTACGGTAATTCTCCGGGGTCGCAAAGGTCACCGGGAGGTGGATGTTACCGTACGGGAGGATTTGCCCCGGTCCGACACCTGAGAACGGGCTCGAAGGTGTGAGCCGGGACATCGCAGCTGCAGCTTCCGGAAGGCCGCTGTGGAGATAAGGTTGAGGCCTACCCCACCATCTATCAGCACGTGAAAGACCTTCATGTTGGCGATGGTTGGGTACACCAGCAATGGGAGCACGCCTGCTCCCGCTATGTTCTTCGGGCAGTCAGAGGCGTCGAAGCTGATTGTCGTGTTCATCCACTTGTGGTGGGGAGCCGGGCTTGGAGTGGGAGTCACTGCGGCCACCGCCCGTCGCAGAGTTTTCACCGCGTTCTGGGATGTGGGATCTGTGGCACCCCCATAGATGACGTGGAGGGTCTTGCGGCGTTCCTTATCACTACTGGAGTCGGAGTCGCCACCCTCGAAGACGGCCTTCACCGCCCTTTGGGGTTCCTGGAACCCCATCTTGCTGTCATTCTCCTTTTCATGATCGACCTTCTGTTTGCCCTCCCTCTGGCGGGGAGGCGCGCCCTCCTGGCGCTGCTCCTTCTGTCTCTGCTCGCGGAAGTGCTCCGCGAACCTCTTCACTTCCCGGCACTCGCTAGCCCTATGGCTGTTTGTGCGGTGCACAGGGCACTTGAAGTCAGGCTCCTCGGGTTCTGGTGACTGTCGAGGGCGCTTATCTCGGCGCGACGCCCGGGCTCCGCCGGGTGCCGCGATCGCCACCATATGGGCTCCGGGCTTTGGCTTGTTCCTGCCATTGCCCTTCTTCTTCTTGTTGTTGCTGCTCTTTGCAGAGGCTCCTTCCTCAGTCGGCGTGGCCTCCCTTGCCTCAGAGGAAGGTTGAAAGTGCCAGTTGCGTCCCTCAGCTGCCCTTGCACATCTGTCTGCCGGGACGAACAGCTCGGAGACATCACGCACTTCATGCGTGGCTAGCTTCTCGAGCATTTTCTTGTCCCTCACACCCTGCCTGAACGCAACAATAACTGATGCGCTAGCGATATGAGGGATGGTGTTCCGTACCTGAGAGAACCGCTGGATGAATGATCGCAGCGACTCTCCAGCGCGCTGTCTGATGGCGTGGAGGTCAAGCTCTATGCTGGGGCGCTTGTAGGAACTGCCGAAGTTCACCACGAACTGTCAGCACAGTTCATCCCAGGAGGTTATGGACCCCTGGGGCAGGTTCATGAGCCATGACCGGGTTGGGTCGGTCAGGACGACGGTGAAGTAGTTGGCCATGACAGTCTCATCGCCTCCTGCAGCTAGTATCGCGGTGAAGTAGATCTGCAGGAACTCACTCGGGTTAACGCTCCCGTCGTACTTCTCCGGCATGTGTGGCCGGACCTTTCGTGGCCAGACCACGAAACAGAGGTGAGGTGCCAGAGCTGCACACCCTTGACTGGGACTGGCTGGCACCAGTCGTGGTACTGCATATCCCTGGTGTGCAGGTGGGCCTGCGTACACCTGTTGCTGGGGCGGTGCAGCGTACGTCTGTGGAGGTGGAGGCGCGACGTACGCCTGGTATGGAGGTGGCGTAACAACGACGGATTCGGCGGAGGCACGGGGTGAGCCTGGGGAACAGGGCCTGACGCACTGTAGTCCGCCTCAAGGTTGCGCCGTCGCTCCCTCTGTCGCTCGATGGTAACTCAGAAGTCTTCTCCCGGCCTGCGGCGCTGTAGCCCGGTTCTCAGGTCTGTTGCCGAGATCCTGGTCGAGCGCGAGTCTGCCGTCCATCGGTCGATGGTTGGAGTCCGTGAGAACGACACATGCATCGGCTTGGCATGTGTCTCCCTTGGCGGAGGTGCGTTGAGCGCAGCGGTGACGAGGTGGTCAACGTCGTTGATCCACTGCTTAGCTGCTCCCCGAGGAGCATCCCCAGGAGGCGGGTTGTGGAGTAGCGCGTGCGCTGCTGCAAGAGCACTCTCCGGGCTCGCAGCCAGTGGCGTCGTGGCTGCCGTCACGGCTGGAGTACGTCGTGGTGTGGCGTGCCGGCCTGCAGCCGGCGAGGTGACAGCAGGGCGACGTGAAGGTCCTGATCTCACTGCTCTATAGCGGGATCCCGCCCTAGAGCGAGATGACGCATGGTCCTCCGCTACCTCCTGTCGCCGTGACTGCGGCATAGATGAACCAGCGTTGGAATGGCCGTTCACCATTGCTGCTGGTGGGAATCTTCACGGGGAAAAAGCCCCCTACCTGGCGCGCTAAATGTCGAAGGTCTTAAACGACACTTCCCCCGGACCTGCTTAGAGAGCAGCCCGCGAAGGTTCTTTGGATTCACGAGGGCTAGTCCCAGGAGATTGAGCACAGCAAGATGGTGAACACAGAGGGTTTACGTGGTTCAGGCCACCGGAGCGTAACACCCTACGTCCACGGGAGTGTATATGTATTGCCTTGCTTGAGCGTGTATGGGTTTCAATCGGTCTGATGCCCCCCTCTGTGAAGGTCGTCTGCCGAGTCCTTTTATAGTCCAAGGACTCTGCAGTCACAAGGTGGGCCCCGGGCCCCAATAGGTGGTCCCGAGGAGAGGCAAATCCTATACAAGATCTAGGATTAAATGCTATCTACTTCCCTTTGTCAGGGGCTTCAATGTGTCGTCCCGCCGCGTTGTGCGCCAGGGCTACACATAGTTGTTGATGATGCCAGGGCACGTCCCGTCGGTCTTGTCCTCGCGGCTTACTCGTTCGCTCCTGCGTCGTGGGTCTGTACCGGCTACTTGGACAAGACAAGACACTGGAGCCTTGACTTCTGCATGCGCGACTCCGCTTTGTCTGGGGAAGGCGCGCGTACTTAATGTAAGTCTGAGCAGCGCACTCTTTCCTTTACTGCGGCCTCCTACCGCATTGAGTTGGCTGTCCGCCACGTGGTCGCACCGGGGCCTGCCTCTGCGGGGAGTTGAGTGCCCAACTGTACGGGTCCACGTGGCGCCTCCGGAGCCCACCTCAGCGAAGGGTGGAGGCTCATCTCTCTGCGGGCCACGTGGTAGTTCCGGAGCCCTCCTCACTGGGGAGACGGGCCGGATCCCGAGGGTTCCAATGGCTACAGAGCACCTCCGAAGCCCGCCTCAGCGGGGAGGCGAGGGTGCAGTTCCGCCGACCACGTGGCAGCCCCGGAACCCGCTTTGGCGGGGAGTTGAGGGTCCAGTTCTGTGTGCCACATGGCTGCCCTGGAGCCCGCCTCAGCGAGGAGGCAGGGGTCCGGTCCGGCCGGGCCACGTGGCAGTCCGGGAGCCCGCCCGGGCGAGAAGGTAGGATCTGGTCCTTCCCTCCACGATGTGACAGCCTCGGATTCTGCCTTCAAGTAAAGGCCGAGTCCTTAGCCATTTTCTCGTTGTGCGCAGGGGTACCCGGTCTGCGGGGTATCGACAACGGCTTTTTTAGTGCCATCCAAAGGGTATGTGGTTCTTCTTCCATCACATACTCTGATTTCAAGTCAGGATGAAGATGATTACGGATGATGTATAGTGTCTGGTACTTAAATGTATCCCAAAAATGCTGCAGGTCTTTCTTTAGAAGGAGTAAGAGCAGCCATGAGTCCTCTGAAAGTCAAACTTATCTTGATGGCATGAGCCCATGTGGGGTAATTATGACCATCAAGTGCAAGTTCTTCAAACTCGCGAGACATTGATTCCTACATATAGGAAACCAGAGATTTTATTAATAAAATCATCATGGTGGTGTTGTAATGTGTTTTAATCATAATGAAAAACACATTAAATGTATTCTCTCTTATCTAGCCAAATTTAGAAAAATGGCTTGACAAGAAGAACAAATGTGTGTATATTTCATGTTAAAGATGGCTAATTAAAGAAATAGCCAAATTAAAAATGAATTATGCACTTTGTTATACTAAGGCATGATTCATAATGCATTAAGCCAAATTATAGGAAATGCTTAATCAAAATGAGTCAATTTACTTTATATTTTATGTGTAGTGTTATTTCCATCATAAGCCAAAATTTGAAAATTAGCTTTAAATGATAAAAATTTGTGAAATTTGTGAATGTAATAAACAAAATTCAAGATTGAGGCAAATTCTGAAATTGGCCTAGAATTTGAATTTTGGACAATGTAAGTTTTAATTTTATCAATATGGCCAAAATTTGAAAATTAGCCAAATATTGAATTTATTGCAAATAAATAATATTTAAATGCAATATATACATTGTCATAATAAATATTTACATTACACAAATATTTACAATATATTTACACATACACACTTGCTGGAATTTAAACTACATTTAAATTCAAATTCAAACTGAATTAAACTATAAATATTTAAGTAAAATAGAAAATAGAAGTAGCACTAATGGGGCATTCGGCCTACATGGCCCATGCAGAAAGTGTCCTTGTGGGCCATTCATGCGTGTGGCCTGGCAGGCCAATGGCCCATGAGGCCGACAGGGTATAAAGGGGGGGGGGGGGGGGGGGGGGGGGGGTGGGGGGGGGGGGGGAGGAGCGGTGAGGCGGTAGGGTTAACCCTAGCCGCCGTTGCCTCCTCGGCTCCCCCCGTCGCCACTTCGGTTCCCCCGTCGCCTCCTCAGTTCCACCCCAGCGCCGCTCCGGTTCCACCCCCACCGCCGCTCCTTTTCCGGTGCCACACCCCCATCGTCTTACCGGCGCCGTTCCCAAATCGATTAAGGATTTGGATCGGCGGTCGATGCCCATGGTCGGGGATCTCGGACTCTACCAGCGAGGTGGGCAAAACCGCGGAGAAGTCGGTTCCCACTCGGACTCGTAAGAGTCGGTGAGGAACCGCATCCCGAAGGGCCGACCTAAACTTCAGTAGTCGCCGACGAGTTCACCGGCGTGGTTGTGGTTGGAGGTGGCGACGGTGGTAGATGCGGATTCCTTGGTGCTAGAGGTCCACGTGGGTCGACCTCTCGGTCCGATGCGTATCCTTGCGGTCCGACGGACCGGCGGCGTTTCCATGGCATCGGTGACACCTCGGCCGCCATCTTCCACTTGCCTTCTTCCTTCCTCCCCCTCTTCCTGTCCTCCCAATGACGAAGGGGACCAGATTCAGTGCAACCCAGATCGGGTTGTCCCCTCCGAGGACGGCACCGTGATCCCCTTGAGGACTCGTTTGACGGGCCTCCTGGTCTGAGGGCTGGATGGGGAACGGGGGTCGGCGGTCGGTCTTGAACTCGGCATCGCATGATGCTTCTTGGCGGTTGTTGCGGAAGGAAGAAGCACCCTTTGGTGGTGGCCCCGTCGCTCACGGGCGACATT